>CAUYUJ010014678.1:150000-206449 GCA_963575745.1 Prorocentrum cordatum
AGGGAGTAGGAGGAGGAAGGGTGAAGGGGGAGGAGGAGGAGGCCTTATGGATGTTGGTTGGGATCTCGTGGTTGACCTCTCGGGGGCGTCTATTTCTGGGGCGTGGTCCTCAAGTACGACGGGAACAACATAACCAAAGACAAGCAAACTACGGCCTCGACATCTCGTCGGAAAGCCCGTCGGTGCCCCAAGGTTGTTCGGCGATCTCCCCGACGAGCCGCAGGCCAAGGCTTGGGTTAAGTCAGGCGTGTCCCTCTCTCTACAGGGAGGGAGATTCAAAAATAGTCGAACAAATAGTTTTGTGGACGATTTGTTTGACCATTTTCACTGTTTTGGATTATGTTTGGACTATTGACAATTTGTCCTGCAAAATCCGCCTGTAGGAGGACATGCCCGACCTAAGCCTTGGGCGTCGTGACAACATTCTAGCCCTGGACGGCGCCATTGGGGTCAAAGACACGTGCCCCCCCTCCCAAGGCAGCGCCTAAACGGCCCCAAAGCCAGTCCAAGGAAGCCCTGCGGCATCGCATAATCGGCCCAAGACGGTCGCAACCATTCTCCGACAGCGAGTCGCCCGCAAACATATACCGTCGTGTCATCACAGCGCCATTGGCTGGGCTAGATTCTAAGCGCGCGCGTGGATCCTATTATATGATATGTATGTCCGTGTCGCTCATAGTTCACGATCGCCCCACTACAACCTCATACATCACGTGCAGCGTACGGCTAAGCATTCGATTGGTAACGCTGTTCGCGGTACATCAAAGCAATGTTGGCATGGTTGTTTGAAGTGCAGTGTCCCTGTTCAGTGATTGTCACATCCGCTGCGGACTCTTTTCTGCAACGTACGATTCTGATGTACATGGTATGCCCCACATGTGCAGGAGATCAGCGACGGTATCGACATCATCAGGCAAGGAGATGAAGGCGATTGCTTATACATCATCGATAGTGGTCGAACGGGGCGGGGGGGTGTAAGAAGCTCTCTGGTGCAGAGGGGGGCTCAAGGACACCTGTTAACAACGATGGTATGGCCGCTCCTCCCTGCTGCTGATCTCATCATTCTCCCTCCTCCTCCTCCTCCTCCTCCTCCTCCTCCTCCTCCTCCTCCTCCTCCTCCTCCTCCTCCTCCTCCTCCTCCTCCTCCTCCCGCCTGGCGCTGATTCGCCCGTGGGGTTAATTCGTATCGCTCCACGTTCCATTCCTAAAGTCCGCGGTGGACAGAGTGACGAGTGCATCGGCTGGATGATCGGCATGCCTTGTCCTGGCGAAAGACCCAACCATATGCATGTGTGAGTAACGCAGAAATGAGAGTCGTCGTCGGTGGAGCTTCCGACCGCCTGTATGGGGCCCGAAATGTGTGAGGGGTTTGCCGAAATGGGTCGGGGGGACGCATGTGCACTTTCCCGCTGGGGCCTTCGGTGGAGCTCCTTACGGGGTCATGAAACGTGCCAAGGGTGTGCGGACATGGGTCGTGCGGACGCATGTGCACCCTCACGCTGGGGCATATGGCGGACCTCCCAGTGAGGCCGCGAAGCGTGGGAGGAGTGTGTGCCGACATGGCTCGTGCGGACGCATGTGGACCCCGCCATTGGGGCCTTCGGTGGAGCCCCCCATGTGTGAGGAGTGTGGCGAAATGGTTCGGGCGGACGCACGTGGACCCTGCCGCGGAGGTCTTCGGTGGGGCTCCCCATTCGGCCGCGAAACGTGTGAGAGGGTGCAAATTGGTCGTGCGGGCGCATGTGGGCCCAACCACTGGGGCCTTCGGTGGAGTTCCCTTTGAGGTCCCGGAACGTGTGAGGTGTGTTCCGACATGGGTCGTGCGGACGCATGTGGAGCCTGCCACTGAGGCCTTCGGTGGAGCTCGCGATGGGACCACAAAACGTGTGAGAGGTGTGCCGCAATTGGTCGGGTGGACACATGTGGACCCTGCCGCTGAGGCTTTCGGTGGAGCTCCCTACGGGGCCCCAAAGCGTGTGAGGTGTGTGTGTGTGCCGACATTGGTCGTATGGACGCATATTGACCCAGCCACTGGGGTCTTCGGTGTAGTTCCCTATGGGGCCCCGAACCGTGTGAGAGGTGTGCCGACATGGGTCGTGCGGACGCATGTGGAGCCTGCCACTGAGGCCTTCGGTGGAGCTCCCCAGGGGGCTTCAAAACGTGTGACTGGTGACCCGAAATGTTTCGTGCGGACGCATGTGGACCCTGCCGTTGGGGCTTTCGGTGGAGCTCTTTATGGCGCCACGAAACGTGTGAGGGATGTGGCGGACTGGGTCGGGTGGACACGTGTGAACCCTGCCATGGGGGCCTTCGGTGGAGCCCCCCATGGGGCCCCGAAAAGTGTAAGGTGTGTTCCGACATGGGTCGTGCGGACGCATGTGGACCTTGCCACTGGGGCCTTCGGTGGAGCTCCCCATGGAGCCCCGAAACGTGTGAGGGGTGAGCTGGCACGTGCAGGGCGGACGCATGTGGACCTTGCCGCTGGGGCTTTTAGGTGGAGATCCCTCTGGGGCCACGAAACGTGTGGTGAGGTCGCCGAAGTTTGTGGTGCACACGCATGTGGGCCTTGCCATTGGAGCCTTCGGGTCGAGCTCCTTGTGCGGCCACGAAGCGCGTGAGGGGTGTGCCGAAAGTGGTCGGGTGGACGCATGTGGACCCTCCCACTGGGGCCTTCGGTGGAGCTCCCCACGGGGCCACGAAGCATGTGAGGTGTGTGTGTGTGTGTGTGCCGAGATGGTTCGTGCGGACGCATGTAGCCCTTGCTATTGTGGCATTCGGCGGAGCTCCCTGCGGGGCCACGAAACGTGCGAGGGGTGTGCCCATGTTGGTCGTGCGGACCCATGTGGATCCTGCCAGTGGGGCCTTAGGTGGAGCTCCCGGTGTGACCACGGAACGTGCGAGGGGTGTGCCGAAGTAGGGACTTGCGGAGAGCAGATGCAGGCATGGAACGACGGAGGAGGAGAGGAGAGGAGAGGATAGGAGAGGAGGGGAGGGAGAGGGGAGGAGAGGAGAGGAGATGAGAGGAGAGGAGATGAGGGGAGGGGAGGGGAGGGGAGGAGAGGAGAGGAGAGAATGCGAGAGGAGGGGAGAGGGGAGGGGTGGACGCTGAGCGCTGTCTCTTCAAAACGAGGACCCAAGACCACAGGATGGTTGGAAATTACCTTGCGACGTATCCAACCGATCAGCATCAAGTGACAAGAGGAGTTGGTCCAAGCATGCCTGGACAGCGACAGCGCAGGCGCCATCATATGTTGTGCAAGCTACATGGGATATGCGCGCGTAGAACCATTCACAGGACAATGATAGAAGGATAAGGTGTGATGCCCCAGGCTCGAGGAAGAACGGAGGCGGGATCAAAAGAAAAGAAAGAAAGAAACCCTCGGAGCCATAGAGTGCAGCATGACTGCAAGCACACATTACGACCTGCAAACAGCGTGCAAGAGAGCAAAGGCGGGATCTGGGTGACCTTCAGTGGCGAACTGCTCGCCCGCCCGGCAGGTGGGGGACACCCGGGCCAATGCCTCGCCCAGGCGGTGCTGACCGCTCGAGGGGTGGCCTGGCACTGCCCTCCCGTCCTACAGGGGGGAGCTCAAAACGCACAGTAGGAGGTGAAGCCAACCCCCACAGGACAGGCCAGAATCAGGAACCCCCGGGAAGAAGGGCCGAGGCTCGAGGCGAAGGGGGAGGAGGGCCCAGCAGGCCCCGCACGCTCAGCACTAAGCACGTCCTGGGGGTGTCGCCCTGGGCTGTGCTGCAGAGACCCTAACCCCTTGTCCTGCAGAGTCCCTCGGCGCAAGAGCCTGTCCTCGCCCCCGGACTTTTTTGTGGCGAGAAGCTCCTCGGCCCTTCGCTGCTGGCGCCTACGACTGACAGCTCGAGATCCCCACGAGCCTGCAGTTCCCAAAAGCGGCGACTGCCCACGAATGCTGGCGGAACGAGGGCGCGAGCCAGACTCGTTGGATTCACGGCATCCCCACCCGCAGGACGAGGAAGAGGCACAGCAGCAGCTGTCACTTCTGAAACCGCGCCAAAAGACGAGCTGCATCCCGTTCGAGAGATCCTTTGGGTGCACCCCCATGTTTGCGAATCCCCCCACTCGTCAGATCAACCTCGATCGCCTGCTCCAAACACCGATACTGTGCGCCGACGGCGAGTGTGATTCGAAACAGCTCGGGTTTGTTCTCTACTTTTTCGGTGGGGCGGATTCTGCAAGCCCGAACTTCGTTGGCTAACTCTGTCACTGTTTTTTTCATGACTACGTTCGTCCAATACTCTTCTAGCTTCTTCTTGGCCTCGGGCGGGCACTTCGGGTCCGTGCCCATCCCGTGAATGAACGCGCTCCACGCGTGCAGGAAAGGAGGGCCCAGATCGTCCTCCATGCCTGAGCCCGACTCTTTCATCTGCTGAACGTTGGTATGGTAGGCCGTTCCCGCGGCCTTTGCCGCGCGCTGCAGGGTTCGTCAAGACAATCAGCCACGTCTGGAAAACAGCCCCGCACACCTCGCGCAGCTCCGCTGCGTTGCTCAACGCGAGCTTGGTCAACATGACGATTAATTGCGTGAGGATCGCCTGCTTCCCGCCTCCGTTGGCAGACTGCGAAGCTTGGTCCACCAACTGCTCGGCTGTGTCGCCGACGCGCCTGGTCGTCTGCCTCGGCTCCTCCCCCGCCAGCATCCAGGCCGGCTTCGTATCCATGGCGCGGAGGGACCCGGGGAAGTGTCTCAAGATGCGTGCAAAGGTGTTCTTGCAAATGCTCGAACAGTCCAGCTACATACGGACACAATGGACACGCTAGAGACGACGGCACACGAATTTCACAAAGATTGCGTGTAGCATCGGCAGCACACTCTCCTCGTCTGAGATTCTGCGAAAGATGGCGACGACAACTCTCCCGATGTGCAAAGACAAGCCCACAGACACAGCAGTGGTTCGACACGGACATGATGTGTGCTAGCTCTTGGAAACCATGATGTGCTATGATGTGTGTGTACCGCCCGCCGATCCCGTAAGATGCGCCCACCGACCTCCCCAGTAGGACCCAATAGAGAACATCGATAAGCACCCTCACCTGCATCATCCTGGAGCATCCCTGGAACCTCCTCCGCATCCAAATACTCAACGGTCGGAACCTGGACCCCGAGTACCCGCGATCGAAGTTGTCGAGGATCGATTCTGCAGAACTCTTCACTGACCTCAGGGTTCGAGAAGGCGAGAAACACTCGATCGTCCAGACGTTCGATGAAAGACGCGCCCTCGTCCAAATCAGCAAGGGCATGAACGTCGGCAATCAATTGTCGGCCCACGGCCAAGCCCATCTCGCCAGACGCCCCTCGGGCGACACCACTGGGCGGGCAATTTCAAAGTACCCAAGGAGAGCGGTGAGAACTTGCCGGTTGGCAAGCGGCGCACGCGACAAAGATTGCCAGTTGCGCAGGCGGCGGATGATAAGCTCCGTATCCAGCGGGACAAGACGCCACCAGCGAAGCACAGCAGCAGAGGTCATCGACTGCGGGTGTCCTGGAGCCTCTCTATCACACGCCCTCCCTCCCATCGCCCGTCGAGCGAACCCTGCAACCATGTTTTTCAGCCTATATAATTCCTGCGGGCTTGGCGTAAAGCCTTCGTGACCAGATAGTGCAGTATTGTATATCGTTGAAATAAATATTCAACGGCGAAGCCGATGAGGGACTCCAGGAACACTCAAGAAGCCTCCAAGAGAGTACAAGGCTCGATGCAAAGCTTATCCCCGAGACTTCAATTCTTGCCCAAATCCAGACGCCTTCGAACTCATAATAGACCCAAGACTCTTGATTTCCAAAGAAGCTTGACCTGGAAACGTAATGAGACCATCCCGAACCTCCCGAAGATCAGCGGCAGCTCCAGGACCTCGGAGTGACAGGAGGGTGTCTTGCTTCGTAAGATTCTGCTTAAATCTGCGAGGCTGCAGGGCAGAGTCCAGCTCTCGGTTATATATCACGCTTCTGTTGACTAAGACCCTCGCATTCTGACCAGCAAGCTTCTTCGTCAAATCGTCAGCGATGATCCACAGACTGGCGCGTAAGCGGACAGTGTGCACGCATAAGAGCGGCTCACCGCGGGCAAAAAGGTTCGAACGAACGTGTTCACGGCAAATCTGTCCCCCATGAGCCCCCCACAGTTTGGTTGCAGTATCACATCCCCGTCACTCCCCTTGAGCATCATCATAGCACAATCCATGCGCTGCAAACCATATCCCCTATCCTGTTCACGAAAGAGATCAGACGCTGCCGCCCGCATGCACTGGAGGCGGGAACGAGGGGCGGGAGAACAACGGGAGGGGGGGGCAGAAAAGCCAGCGCGGCGGCATTAGCAGCACGGAGACGGTGGCAGGCGGAAGACGAAGCCATCGAAAGGGGCGGGCTGAGAAAGCATTGGGCGCTGTTGTTCGTTCCAGCGGCACGGTGGACATACAGCGTTGCTTGCGCCATTCCGCCGTGGCACCCCGGAGGGCTAGATACACATACAGCTAGTGCAAGAACTTGGCATCGCTCGGACGTGTGCATGTTTCGTTCGGCGAGGACCGTCGAGGAGCATCCTTGATCATTTGACGACGCACGAGACCGAGAAAAGCACAGGGAATGGACGTCCGAGCGATGGCCAGAGAGGCGAGCGAGACCCAGCTCGCCCGCCAGCTCCTCCGCCTCCTCATCAGGAGCGAAACAAAGGACGTACATGTACATGAATCCACGCTGGTTCCGAGAGCACGCATTGCACAAATGTTCGTAGAACGCGGCGGGTCTCGCGAATCGAGGGACCGTGTTCATGTACATAGCTGGGCGCGTACGTCCTTTGTGGGCTCCCTATCCTCCCGCCCCCTTCGGGAGCCCAACGGTCGCCGGAGAGCGCCGCCGGGCCCGCGGGCGGCCCGCGGCCCTCGAGAGAGCGGCGGCGGTCTCGCAGCTCGCGGCACCCAGAGGTGGCGAGCGCCCGCGCCTCCGCGCAGCACCGCAGTGAGCTGCTCCCCCCCCTCCTCCTCCTCCTCCTCCTCCTCCTCCTCCTCCTCCTCCTCCTCCTCCTCCTCCTCCTCCTCCTCCTCCTCCTCCTCCTCCTCCTCCTCCTCCTCGCCAGCGCAGGCGCAGCCCGCGCCAGACGGCGACGCCGCCCTCTTCCTCCGCGCGCGCCCTGGAAAGTGGCGACTGTTTCACGAGTCGCAGCCCACCATCACCCCGGAGACGGCGAGGTCCCAGTCTGATTTGCGTAGCACCTCGCCAACCTGCCTGCACCCCCCCCCACCCCTCCCAGCAGCCCTCGAAAGTGGCGACGGTTTCGCAGATCGCAGTTACCCCAGGGATAGCAAGGTCGAATATGAATCTGCGACGAGTATCTACGATGCTGCCCCCCCGATCAGCCCTCGAAAATGCTGCCAGCTTTCGCAGATCACAGCCCCCCAGGGACGGCGAGGTTTAACTTGAATCTGCTGCGAGTGCCCACCATGCTGGTTTCCCCAGCAGCCCTCGAAAATGGCAACGGATTCACGCATCGCAGCCCCGTACTGATGGCGAGGTCTACTCTGAATCTGCGGCGAGTACCCAGTACGCTGCCCCCCCCAGCAGCCCCTACCAGCCCTCGAAAGTGGCGACGGTTCCGCACATGGAAGGCGAGTTCGAATATGAATCTGCGGCGGGTGCCCACGATGTTAGGCCCCCCCCCCCAGCAAACCCCGGCAATCCTCGACATTCGCGGCTGGGACAGTTTCGCAGATCGCAGCCCCCCAAAGCAGGCGAGGTCTAATCAGGATTTGCGGCGAGTGCCCAGTGTGTTGGCCCCCCAGCAGCCTTCAAAAATTGCAACAGTTTCGCAGTTCGCAGCCCCCCCAGGGATGGCGAGGTCTAATCTGGATATGCGGCGAGTACCCACGATGCTAGCCCCCCCAGCAATCCTCGAAGGTCGTGACAGTTTCGCAGATAGCAGCCCCCCAGGGACGGCGAGGTCGAATCTGAATCTGCGACAAGTCTCCACGATGCAGTCTTCCCCAGCAGCTCTCGAAAGTGGCGGCGGTTTCGCAGATCGCAGATCCCCAAGGATCACGAGAACTAATCTGACGATGCGGCGAGCGCAGATTTATGTTGGCCCCCCCCCGGCAGCCCTCGAAAGCGGCGACGATCTCTCAGATCGCAGCCCCCCCCACCGGGATGGCGAGGCCGAATATGAATCTGCGGCGAGCATCCACGCTGCTGCCCCCCCGAGCAACCCTCGGCGAGCGTGGCCCCCCGAGGCAGCCCGAAAGTTCCGTTCAGTCGGGCTTGTCTCTCTACAGGGGGGATATTCCAGAATACTCGAAAAATAGTCTGGGGACGATTTGTTGTATTATTCCCTACCTAGGCTCTGCCTAGAAGGGTTCTTACCGTATGAGCTTAAGGGGCCGTGCAGTGGACTACGCCCCGGGCGGTTCCCCCGGCATCCGCCCCGCGGTTCCCCCAGGATCCCCCGCTTTGCCTAGCTTAGCTTAGCCTAGCTTAGCTTAGTTTAGCTTAGCCAGGCTTCGCTTAGCCTAGCTTAGCTTAACTTAGCGTAGGTTAGCTTAGCTCGGCGTAGCCTGATTTAGCTTAGCATAGCATAACATAGCCAGGCATATCATAGCTTAGCACAGCATAGCATAGCATAGCGCATCATAGCAGAGCATAGCATGGCATTGCTTAGCATAGCACAGCGCAGCACAGCATAGCATAGCACAGCACAGCATCGCACAGCATAGCATAGCATAGCATAGCATAGCATAGCGCATCATAGCATATCAGAGCATAGCATAGCATAGCATAGCGCAGCATATCACATCATAGCATAGCCTAGCATAGCATAACATAGCGCAGCATAGCATAGCATAGCATAACATGACGCAGCATGGCATAGCATAGCATAGTATAGCGAAGCATAGCTTAGCTTATCTTAGCTTAGCGCAGCGCAGCATCGCGCAGCGCAGCATTACCACGGCATAGCATAGCATAGCATAGCATAGCATAGCATAGCATGCAAAGCAAAAACAACACCAATGCGAAATTGTAGATGTAGATGTAGGTGTAGGTGTAGATGTGGATGTAGGTGTAGATGTAGATGTAGCTGTAGGTGTAGATGTAGGTGTGGATGTAGATGTAGATGTGAGTCTCGCTGTTGATGTTGATGTAGATGTAGATGCAGGTGTAGATGTTAATGTAGCTGTCGGTGTAGATGTAGATGTTGCTTTCCTAGATGCTCCAACTCCTAGGTAGGGTCGCACTGGGATAATGGTTTAATCATGTTGGGGTGTTGCTTGTTGTTATAGATATAAACGTCGAATATCCCCCTGTATGGGGGACACGCCCAACCTAAGAGTGGCGCCAGGCTCGCAGCTCGCAGCCCCCCCCCCTTGGCGACGCCGAGGACGGCCGGGCGGCAGGCAGGCTGGAGGCAAGGGGCGGAGGCAGGGCGGGAGGCAGGGCGGCAGGCAGGCAGGCAAGGGGCGGGAGAAGTCGTTCAGGAAGGAAGAAAAGACACACAGACACAATGAATCGTCGATTCCCCAGAAAAGAGGGGAAACTATGGGAAGAGTGGGGGGAAGATAAAAGCCCAGAAAATATAGAAAAAAACGCGGGGAATCCTGTTATCTGTGTGTATTCATGTGTGTGTCCCAGGGCCCCTTCGGACGTGTGCGGCCGCAGTGCTCCATCCAAAACGAGCACCCAACGCAGGAGGATTGGGGAAAAATGAGGATGAGGTGCACAACTCGTCGAACATATTTTCGGAGATCGTCCCAGCACGGTGTGCCGTGATGCAGCTATGCTGCGGTGCTCCAGCTCTCCATCTCTTCTAAGACGGCTCCCAGTGCCAACTGCGCCGAGCATTTGTGCTTGACAGCCGCCGTTTGGTTCCGTTGTATCCTCGGGGGGGGGGCCTCGATTGTCTCAAATGTGAATATTCTCATGTGCCCGACTCGGGCTCGACGCGGATATGGCGTGAATTCGACTAGGGAAGCGCGACGTGACAGACAAGGTCCCCCGAAGATGCAGCGTAGGTCTGGCCACGCTGCCAGGAAGCCGTAGCTTTGTGCTTCGGGCCGTGCGTGACGCACGCGCGAGGCTGCGCGGGAAGGTCCGCGCACTTCGCCAATCCGAGGGCGGAGCTTGGTACTGTTGCCGCTCCACCGGCCCCGCCTTGTCTTCCTCGAGCCAAGCGACCTGGAGGCGTACGCGGGCCAGGGGGCACTGAGGCAGCTGGGCGGCGCAGATCGTGGAGGCTCTGCGTCGTTCTGTCGCCGGTGGGCAGCGGGGTAGGGAGAGCATCTGGTCAAGACACCTCCTCCCGACAAGCTGGGCCAGCGTTCCTTGGCCAGCTTGCCGGAAAGCTGGCCCCGGTTTCTCGAGCGCCCTCGCCCCTCCAGCGTGAAGGCGAGCACTTGGCCCGGGCTTGCCTTAGGAAACTTCCGGCAAGATGGCCCCAGAGTGCTGGCCCCCGTTTCTGAAGATATCGTCTTCTTCATCAAAGAGTCCGTTGTGTTTTGGATGTCCAGTCGTCGGGTCCATCTCGCCCGCCAGCACGGCAGACGTTGGGCCGCCTGGCTTCGGCCGCTGCCTGGCCGTCTGCTACATCGAACTGCTGCTTGGCGCGTACCAAAGTCAGAGGGAAAATAATACGCAGACGCAAATAATCGTCGATGTTCATGGGACTATTGAAAATCTAGGGAGTTGAAGGGGACGACGGACATCCAGGAAACAAGGGACATACGGAGAATCCTGAGAGTTGTGTCAATTCATTCGTGTGTCCCTGGGACCCTTCACGAAGGTCATGCGGCTTCACGGCACGAGGCGTTCGGGGGTGTTCTGAGGTGGGTTCGGGTTGTGGACCAGGGGCGCCTTCTCGAAGACGTCGGTGGCGAACCACCGCCGCCATCTGCCGTCTGCAAACGTGGATCGCCTAAGCACAAGGAAGATCGCTCCGACACTAGAGCAGATTGTAATAGCGCGAACGTGGATTGTAAGATCACTGAGGGGGTAACCAAGGGGGCCTGGCTGATTTACATCTGGCCTCGCTCCCGTGTGAATTGTATGGCCTCGCTTCCGCGTGATGTGTATGGCCTCGCTCCCGTGTGAATTGTAAGGCTTCGCTCCCGTGTGAATTGCGCGGACTCCGCTCCCGTGTGAATTGTGTTGACTCGCTCCCGTGTCAATTTCAGGTCCTCGCTCCCGTGTGCGTTGTCTGGCCTCGCGTCCGTGTGAACTGTATGGCCTCGCTCAGAGTGCTGGCGCAGAGGTCCGACTTGGACCATACTAAGATTAAATGGAGGAGGAGGACGACGAGGAAGAGGAGGAGGAGGAGGAGAAGGAAGGAAGAGGAGGATGTCGGATGGCATCATCATCATCATCATCATCATCATCATCATCATCATCATCATCATCATCATCATCATCATCAGCATCAGCATCAGCATCAGCATCAGCATCAGCATCAGCGTCATCGTCATCGTCATCGTCATCGTCATCCTCTCCCTCCCTCCTCCTGGTGAGTTTTGCTTTCGCCCTAGATCCTGATCCCTGCACGTCCCCAGAGGCCTCTGGCGGCTCAACATGATGCATCCTGGAAACGTCGGACGCCCCCCCCGCGAGTCTCGAGATTCGAAGGATGACGGCAAATTTTTGCAGATCCTCACTCTTGGCACAGACAGCCGCGCTCGGGGAGGCACCGTCGAGATCTTTGTCCGGCGCGGCGAGAGCACCCCGGGGGACAAGGGGAAGCAGGCGCGAGCGCGGCCTCTTTGTTTTTTGTTGGTGTGTCTTGTTGTTGACAGGTTCTCTGGCTCAGGAGGTGGAAGGGAAGGACGACAACAGCGGCGAGGACAGGTGGAGCAGGGAGGAGGACGAGGACGAAGTCGAGGAGAGGCCACAAGCAAGAGGAGGAGGAGGAGGACGACGACGACGACAACGACGAGGATAAGTCGAGGACGAGGAGGACAAAGAGAAAGGCGGGTGGAGGAAGGAGGAGGAGGAGGAGGAGAAGGAGAAGGAAGAGGTTGAGGACGAGGAGGAAGATGACAACGACGAGAACACATGGCCTACCAGCCCAACCAGAGCCGATGCCCACAGGACTTGTCTTAGTAGCCTTATGGAGGCCTCCTGGAGCCATCTTGGGAGGAAGGGGAGGAGGAGGAGGAGGAGGAGGAGGAGGAGGAGGAGGAGGAGCAGAAGCAGCAGCAGCAGCAGCAGAAGCAGCATGAGGAGGAGGAGGAGAAGGAGGAGGAGGTGGAGACGAAGGAGGAGAAGGAGAAGGGGGGCGCCTTCGTGGATATGCTGCTGTTGGAGCTTCTTGGAGGCGTCTTGGAACCTCTCAGAGGCCTTCCTGGGGGCCGCAGCGTTTTTACGCTGCGTGTTTTTAACGCAGTATTTTTTGTTGTAGTGGCCTCCGGCCAGTGCCGCCGATCCGGGGCGCTCTGGATGATGATGATGATGATGATGATGATGATGATGATGATGATGATGATGCTGGTGATGGTGATGATGATGATGATGATGATGCTGATGCTGATGCTGATGCTGATGCTGATGCTGATGCTGATGCTGATGTGACGATGGTGATGGTGATGGAGATGGAGATGGTGATGATCCCGCACCCCCCCCTCCTCTCTCCTGTCCCCCCCCCTCTCTCCTGCCCCTCCCCCCATCTCTCCTGTTCCCAACCCCCCTCTCTCCTGCCCCTTTCCCCCCCCTCTCTCTCCTGTCCACCCCCGTCCCCTCTCCCCCCTCCCCTCTTGCCCCCCCCCCCTCCTGTCTCCCCCCCTCTCTCCTGGCCCCCCCCCTCCCCTTGCAGAGCGCCCATCTGCAAAGCGGACCCTCCCGCCTTTCCCTGCAGCTCCCGCTCCCGCCTGAGAGGGCCCCCCCCCCCCTTTCGCAGCGCCCCCCCCCCGCTCCTGCCCTCACCCTTGCAGGGCAAAACTTCACGGGGGGGGAGGGAGGGGGGGGGGGGGGGCGAAATCGTGGGGGGGGGGGGGCTGGCAGCGGGGGGGGAGGTGCCGAGCACTGAATTCGACAATCAATGAGGTCCCCCCCCTCCCAAGCAAAGCTAAAGCTCATGCTGAAGCAGAGTTTCAGCTTAGACTTCTTAAACTCCCACGCTGGATAGACAGGAGAAGGGGGGGACAGGAGAAGGTTAAACTTAGACTTGTTAGACAGGAGAGAGGGGGGGGGACAGGAGAGAGGAGGGGAGGTGGCGGGATCAGCACCATCACCATCACCATCGTCACATCATCATCATCATCAGCAGCATCATCGTCCCGAGCGCCCCAGATCGGCGGCATTGACCGGAGGCCACTACAATTTGTTTTACAGATGTATATATATATATATATGAATATATGAATATATATATATATATATATATATACACACATATATATGTGTATATATATATATATATATAAGCCCGCACCCGTTTTGATCATACATGTCGCATTCTTTTTTCTCCGTTCTAATCATCATTCTCCCCATCCTCGTCCTTGTACACAACCAAACGCTCGCGCGCACACACGAGACTAATGTGAGGGGGCGTAGAGAAGATTCAGGAGGATGCCAAAGGGCCTAGACATGAAGCTTTGGGGATCGGCCAACCGATGGAAACTGTCATGTCCTGTCAGCTGCTGCTGTGGCGCAAAGTACTTAGAGCCTCAGCCCGCGATCACTCTGCCATAGCACCCCCGTGCTATGATGCGCCCCGCCGCTTCCGCTGGCCGCGCGGAGGAGCGCCCCGCCGCCGCGGTTCGTGGAGCGTGGAAGAGCGCTTGCTTCAAGCGCCCCGCGGCCACGTTCAACCCTTTCCCAGAGCCCAAGCGGGGGAAGGGCCGCGTGCAGGGCAGGAAGGGGAAGCAGGCGGGCAATGTCCAGTACGTTCGCATTGTTGGAGACACCAAGAAGACTCGGATGGAGCGCGATATTCGGTGCCGCTACATCGGTTCCTTCCACGCAGAGAACGAGAGCGAGCTCGTGGACTTCCTGATCGAGGACGGGAACCTTCTCGATTGGTCAGGGTTGACGTGCCCCGTCTGCGGCAAGGGCACTTTCGGCGACCGTTACATCAGGGAGTGGGATGGCGGTTTGGCTGCGCGTGGCGGTGCAACGATGGGAGGAAGACGTCGTCCTTGAAGGACAAGACGAAGGTTCTCTTCGGCCTCATCACAGGAATGACGACCGCGCAGATCCACCACCACTACGGCGTCAACCACAAGATTGTCGAGAGCATCACTCGCAACCTTGACCTGGCGCGCGCAGTACGTGGAAGAGTACGAGAAGGACATTGTGTACGGGGACGGCAAGACGCGGCGTCGAGGCTGACGAGTCAGTGCTTGCCACTGCGATCACGGAGGACAAGGAGGCGAAGGAGCGGGGGCAGTGGGCGGGGGTTGTGGAGAGGGGCAAGCCAGACGTGCTTGTGCTGTTCAAGACAGAGTCGGACCGCGCCGCCAAGAATGCCCCTGGCCCAGGCGCCATCAAGAAGAGCGACTGGAAGCCTTCTCTCCTGGGCCGCTCCAAGGGTCGCAAGGTGATCTTGCAGTCGGACGGCGCCAAGAGCTACAAAATGAGCGTGCCTGACTTGCTCCGCGACGCGGCGATCCACTGCAAGAGCCGCGTTAAGCTGGGAGGCAAGTGGACGTGGACCAAGCAAGTCTGCTCTAAGACCGCGAGGCACATGCTCCCAAGCAGCAGCGCGGTCAAGGTCAAGACGGGTGCCCACATCATCGACGGGACCTGGAAGCACGTGAAAACCATATTGGCCCGCGGGATTACAAGCCGCACAGTAGAGCACTGGCCGCCCGCATCCGTTCGGCTCAGTGGGGACGCTGGCATCGCGGTCAGGATCTGTGGGCGGCCACAGGCGCCATGCTTTACGACTCAATGGGGTCCACGTTCTGAGGTGCGCCGGCGGGGGCGCAGGGGGGCGGGTTGATTCGGCGCCAAGTTGCTCTCGCGTGCGCAGCGCGCGCGCGGCGGGGCAGCCGGCGGCCGACGCTGTCCCGCAAGTATAACTAGACATTCGCAAACGATTTCCCCCGCTTCAAATGCGCAGGGGGCGGGGTGGGAATAGGGTGGCGGGCAGCAGGCGCGGCCGCGGCCGCGGAGAGAGAGAGGCATTGTTCCGTTGCGCGCCAGGTTCGAGCGGCGTCCGTTGCGCCGCCCTCTCCGCTAGAGCGTCGCTCCAAGCTCTTGTGTTCGGCCGCTTTGCGCCGCGGCGAGCCTCGCGGCTACCGGCCCCGCGTCCACGGGGGAGCTCGTCGGCGGCGACGAGACTTGCATTGGGCAAATCAAAAGCGCGCGGCTGCACATGGCGGCGGCGCAGCCACGCACGAGGCCGGACCAACCCGAGCGCTTCCAGTCAGACCCGCCCGCCGCCATTTGCCTCCGCGAGATGCCGCTCCAACGCGCGGGCCAAGTCGCGAACCTCGAGCACTTGGTGACTGGGTGAATTTGGAGGGCGGCGCCGCATACCATTTGGACACCGTCGACGTGCACGACGCCATGTGCGGCGGTAATTACACGGCCCTTCCTGCGCCATTCAAGCCCGCCCAAGGCCCTGGAGAACTCGAATTTACTATGCAGCTCTACATTTTGCCGGAGGCGGGCCGACCATCAGTTCGCACTGAAGCAAGTCGGGTTCCAAGACAAGGTTCGGACCGACGCCGCCCTGGAGATCTTTGTCGCGGACAGGGCGCTTGCCATCCACTGGGGGGGGCTCGGCCGACACTTAAACGCGATCAAGCTCTTCAATTACATGATGGACAGGCTGGGCGGGGCGCAGATCCGCCATTGGGCCCAGCCTTCCGCGGTCGCAGACACTGGGGGCGGCGGCTACGACGCGGGACAGCGAAAGGCGGGCTTCCGTTTCACAGAGGAGTTCGGCCCGCGGGCAAACAACCGCAACCAGTTCGCGGGGTGGACCGACGAGCAGATCAACGACGAGAGCTCGCCAATCTTCTGTTGGCGAGCAAGCGAAGTCAAGGAGTCGCTCCGCAATTGCGCATCGGGTTCGTCTGGCGCGAAGACGCTCGAGCGCTAGGCGGCCACGCTCAAGCGTCTCCACCCGATCGCGTTCGACAACGTCGTGGCCCCCGCCCTCAAGAGCCACGACGTGCACGGGACAACGTGGATCGGCAAGGCCAGGGCCGGCAAATCTACGGCGTCGAAAACCATCGGCGTCGCAATCTCAGCCTACCAAATAGACGAGAACGATCGCACCGACCTGCGCCCAAGCGTCGCCGCGACGAAGAATATCGACTTCTTGCGACTCGAACTTGGGGCCGCGCTCAAGCCCGCCATCGCGGGCGACGCTGTTCTCGCGGAGTGCCCCCCCGACGAGAGCAAGGCCTTGCGCGGCCCCGCAGAGGAGGGCGCGCCGCTCTGGGCAAGGCGGCAGGGGGCAGACAACGCGCACCAAGAAAAACAGGATGCCTGAAACATGAAACATCGACCAGTTTTTCCCCCGCGGCGCCGTTGTCCGCGCGCTGCGCAGGTGGGGCGGCGCCTCCTTCGAGCAGAACCAGCCCCGCCAGGTCTGCGTCAAGCCGCGCAGCGAGGAGTTCGAGAGGTCGATCCGTCCCGTCCGCAGGGGCACGGAGGAGATCACGTTTGCGGACTTCCTCAAAATCACCGAGTGTAACTTCATTGGCGAGAAGCAGAGCAGCTACCAGATGGCGGACGTGGAAGCGTACCTGACGAGGGCCAACGTCGCGCTTCTGAGGGCTGGATCTTCCCGCGGCTGGCGTCCGCGACTACGGGGCCAGTTACTCGCCCCCCTTGGCCAGCGCCCGAGAAGCCAGACATGTTTACGCCCGAGACCCCCCCCCCCATCCTGAAGCGTTTCAAGAAGGACCAGACCTTCGCGTCTGCCCACTACGACATGAACATGAAGTGGGCCGTGGCCGCCATCAGGAAACTCCCCCGCGGCGAGGACATCGGGCGTTCATCGACGCTCCGCGGCCCCACTCTCTTTCACCAGGACGCGCCCACGAGGTGCGATTTCCTTGATCTGGGCGGTGAAATGCACGCAGCCAGCGCAGTCGCGCCCCGCGCGTGCGCCCTTTCAGTTAACCCAGATGAGGATGACGACGCATTCGGCTACGGCGGGGGGACGCGCGCGCCCGCCGACGCGCATGCAGAGCCAGGCGTGTTCGGCTTCGGCGGCGGGATGGACGGCGACGACGGCCCTCCCGCAGCGGCTTCCGCTTCGGCGCCGCCCGTGGCCCCCGTGCCCATCATGCGAGAGCCAGAGGCTTTCCGCATTCGCTTCAAGGGTACTGGGGGGGCGCGGCGTCATCGATATGAGCGCGCCGACGCCCAAGAAGAGGCGCTCGTCCCCCGATGAGGATTTGTCGCAGATCCTTGACGAGGACGGGGTGGGCACCGCCGCGGCGAGCCCGGGGCGCCACTGATGGTCGACGCTATAGAGCTTGCGTTTGCGGCTGGAGGCCGCTGAGTGGGCTGCCACTCCGCAGCAGAGACATGGCGGCCAATGGCCGACGCTGCCTTGTAAAAGCGACCTGGCTTGCCTGCGAGCCCTCGTCATCCTCCCGCTGTTGGAAAAAAACGTTGTGTGCTCAAGATTTCTCAGATGCTCCAGATCATCCCAGACGCGCGCCTTTGACAGCGTGCTTTCCAGATTCCCACGCATTCCAGATCTCCCCAGAGACTACCCTGATGAAAAGCCTTGTGTTTTGCAGATTTTCCACATTTTCCAGACACCCCCCAGAAATTGCTTGGTGGAAAAACAATGTGTTTCCCAGATTTCCCAGATATTCCAGATCCCCCCAGGGACTACCCTGATGAAAAAACACTGCGTTTTCCAGATTTTCCAGATTTTCCAGATCTCCCCACAGACTACCCTGATGAAAAACCTTTTGTGTTCCAGATGTTCCAGATCTCCCCAGAGACTCCCCCGGTGAAGAACTTCTTGTGTTTTCCAGATTGCCCAGATATCCAGATCCCCCCAGAGACTACACTGGTGAAAAACCGTGCGTTTCCAGATGTTTTAGATTTTTCAAATCTCCCCAGAGACTACCCTGATAAAAACAACCATGTGTTTTCAGATTTTCCCGATTTTCCAGATCTCCCCAGGTCTCCCCAAAGACTACCCTGGTGAAGACCCTTGAAGCCCAGGGCAGTCTTTGGGAATAGTGGAGGATTTGGAAAATCTAGAAGACACATGGTTTTTCGCCAGGGCAATCTCTGGGGAGATCGGGAACGTTTGGAAAATCTGGAAAGCATCAGGTTCTTCACCAGGGTAGCTGGGGAGATTGGGAAAATTTGGAAAACACACCAGGTTTTTCACCAGGGCAGTCTCTCGGGATATTTGGAATGTCTGGAAAATCTGGAAAACACAGCGCTATGCAACGGCAAATGTCCCGAGAATGGGAAATCGACAGAAAGAGAGAAAGAGAGTTAGAAAGAGAGAGGAAGAGAGGGGGAGAGGAGCAGGAGGAGGAGGAGGAGTTGGAGCAGGAGGAGGCGGCCCGATCATAGGAGGAGGAGGACGACGAGGAGGAAGAGGCAGAGGATGAGAAGGAGGATGTACGATCACAGGGGGAGGGGGGGCGAATGGTCGCCCCCCCACACACCCCATATATACATATATAGATATATACACATACATAGATACATACACACACATACATACATACATACATACATACATACTTGCAGACATACATACATATATATGTGTATGTTATGCATACATATGCATATAGATATGCGTGCATGTATACGATGTTGAATGAACGAGTATGTATTTTTTCTTACGTAATGTGTGTTTGTTGTCGCATGGTGTTCTTACGTAGGGTGTTACGCAATTATATATATGTATACGTATGTGTATATATAAGCTTGGTGGAGGACCCAACCATATGCAGTTGTAAATACCGCAATTGTGAATACCATCTTTTCCCGCGCTCCCTATGTGGCCATGAAACGTGTGAAGGGCGTGCCGAACTGCGCGGCGGGGTACACAACGCGAACGAAAACGATTGGTCTGCGTGCGAGACAATGAGAGCGGGTGGGTCTGAGCGCGAGTGAGGCCGATTGTGAATGCAATGAGTCTGCGAGCGCGTGAGTCTACGTGCATGAATGTCGACGCCCATGTCGGCACGCCCCTCACAAGGGTCGCGCCTGCTTCCTTCCCGTTTTTGCTTCTCCTTCTTTGCCCTTGCACGCCAATGTCCAAGGCTGCGAGTGCGGCGGCGCACGGAGTCCCCGCGACGCACGCCGGTCGTCCCGAAAGGGTCCCGGCGACGCGCGCGGGTCCGATGCGCGGAGAAAGGAAAGTTAGCTGGCTGGTTGATAGCGGGCAAGGCTTTGGCCACTGGGGCATTCGGTGGAGTTCCTTGTGGGGGCACGATCTTCGTGAGAAATGTGCCCAAGTGGCCCGAGGCCGCCATGCGAACCCTGCCACTGAGGCCCTCGGTGGAGCTCCTATGGGGATACGATTCTCGTGAGGGGTGTGCCCAAATGGCCCGAAGCCGCCGCGCGAACTCTGCCACCGGCGCCTTCGGTGGAGCTCCCTTTGGGGCCACGATCCTCGTAAGAGGTGTCCCGAAAACTCCGACTAGTGCTACCACCACTACTACTACTACTACTACTACTACTACTACTACTACTACTACTACTACTACTACTACTACTACTACTACTACTACTACTACTACTACTACTACTACTACTACTACTACTACTACTACTACTACTACTACTACTACTACTACTACTACTACTACTACTACTACTACTACTACTACTACTACTACTACTACTACTACTACTACTACTACTACTACTACTACTACTACTACTACTACTACTACTACTACTACTACTACTACTACTACTACTACTACTACTACTACTACTACTACTACTTACTACTACTACTACTACTACTACTACTACTACTACTACTACTACTACTACTACTACTACTACTACTACTACTACTACTACTACTACTACTACTACTACTACTACTACTACTACCTACTACTACTACTACTAACTACTACTACTACTACTACTACTACTACTACTACTACTACTACTACTACTACTACTACTACTACTACTACTACTACTACTACTACTACTACTACTACTACTACTACTACTACTACTACTACTACTACTACTACTACTACTACTACTACTACTACTACTACTACTACTACTACTACTACTACTACGACTACTACTAATACTACTACGACTACTACTACTACTACTACTACTACTACTACTACTACTACTACTACTACTACTACTACTACTACTACTACGACTACTATTACTATTACTACTACTACGACTACTAGTTCTACTAATAATACCACTACTACTACGATTACTACTACTACTACTATTACTACTACGACTACTACTATTAGTACTAGTACTACTACTGCTACTACTACTACTCTTAATACTACTACTACTACCACTACTACTACTACTACTACTACTACTACTACTACTACTACAGCTACTACTACTACTACTACTACTACTACTACTACTAATATGATTGTCAATACTATTAGTACTACGACTACTACTACGACTACGACTACTACTACCACTACTACTACGACTACGACGACTACTACTACTACTACTACTACTACTACGACTACTATTACTACTACTACTACTTCTACTCCTACTACTACTACGACGACGACGACGACGACGACGACTACTACTACTACCACTACTCTTACTACAAGTATTATGATTACTACTACTACTACTACTACTACTACTACCACTACTACTACTATACTATTACTACTACTACTACTATACTACACTATTGCTATAACGAACTACTCTACTTACTACTACTACACTCTACTACTAACTAACTACTACTACTACTACCTACTACTACTACTACTACTTACTACGACTAACCATACTTCTATTACTACAACTACTACTGTTATTATTTATTAACTATTAACTACTCTATTACTCTACTACTACTACGCTACTACTACTACTACTACTACTACTACTACTACTACTACTACTACTACTACTACTACTACTACTGCTTACTACTACTAGACTACTACTACTACTACGACTACTACTACTACTACTACTACTACTACTACTACTACTACTACCACGATTACTGGTACTACTACTACTACTACTACTACTACTACTACTACTACTACTACCCATACTACTACTACTTACTACTTACTACCAGTACTACTACTACTACTACTACTACTACTACTACTACTACTACTACTACTACTAATACTACTACCACCACTACTACTTACTATTACTAACTACTCTACTACTACTACTACTACTCTGCTACTACTACTAACTACTACTACTACTAACTACTGCTACTACTACTACTACTACTACTACTACTCTACTCCTGCTGCTACTTTCACTGTTACTAGTATTCCTACTACTACTACTACTACTACTACTACTACTACTACTACTACTACTACTACCACTACTACATACTATTATTATTAATACTACTGCTACTACTACTACCATTACTACTACTAAGACTAATACCACTACTACCACTAGTATAACTGTTACTACTACCACGACTACCACTACCACTACTACTACTACTACTACTACTACTACTACTACTACTACCACTACTACTACTACCACTACTACTACTACTAGTACTACTACTACTACTACTACTACTACTGCTGCTGCTGCTACTACTACTATTACAACTACGAGTGCGACTACAACTACTAATGGGACCACTACTAGTACGACGACTACTACGACTATTTGTATTATTGCTAATACTACGGCGATTACTATTACTACGACTACTACTACTACTACTACTACTACTACTACTAATAATACTACTACTTTCAAAACTGAATAGCATCGCTACTACAAGAACAACTACTACTACTAGTACGATGGCCACAAGTCGAACCATTACTATGCAATTACGGCGGGTACCATGAGTACAACCATGATTATTACAACGATCACTATGTGGTATTACTACCTCTACTACTGCTAATACTACTACAACTTTGATTTGTACCACCACCAGTAGAATTACCATTATGGAAACCAAAGGTCACCAACACCAGCCCCACACCACTACTACTTCGACTACTACTACGACGACAACTGCTACCACTACGACGACGATGACTACGGGGACTACGACGACAACGACGACGACGATTACTACTGCTACTACTGCTACTACCACCACCACCACCCCCACACTCGTAGTGCGACAGCTACGGGTATTACTTCGATGACGACGACTACGACTATTACCACCACTACTCTTACTACTACGACTACTACTACTACTACTACTACTACTACTACTACTACTACTACTACTACTACCACTACTACTACTACTACTACTACTACTACTACTACTACTACTAGTAATACTACTACCACTATTCGCTCTACGACTAGGCCTACGACTACGACTACGACTGCTACTATTCCTAGTACTACTACTACTACTACTACTACTACTACTACTACTACTACTACTGCTTCTACTACTACCACTGCGGCTACCATTATTAGTATTACTGTGACTACGGCTACTATTACTATTTCTATTGTTACTAGACTTATAACTAATTACAACAACTACTGCGACTACTACTACTACTACTACTCGCACTACTACCACTACGAGTACAACTACCACTACTATCACTACCACTACTACTACTACTACTACTACTACTACTACTACTACTACTACTACTATTACTACTACTACTACTACTACTACTACGACTGCTGCTACTACTACTACTACTACTACTACTACTACTACTACTACTAGCAGTACTGCTACTACTATTACTACTGCTAGCACCAGTACAAATATCATTTTTTATAACTACAACAACTGCTACTACAACTACTACTCGCCCTACTACGACTACTACTACTACGACTACTACGGCTACTACGACTACTACTACTATGACTATTACTATTACTACTACGACTACTACTACTACCACTACTACTACCACTGCTACTACTACTACGACTACTACTACTACTACTACGAAACCGATTACTAGTACAAGTAAAAGTGCGACTACTACTACTACTACTACTACTACTACTACTGCTACTGCTAGTCCGACAACTACTCCGACTACTACTACTACTACTACTACTACTACTACTACTACTATTACGACTACTATTACTACTACTACTACTATTACTACTACGACTACTACTACTACTACTACTACTACTACTACCACTACTACTACTACTACACTACTACTACTACTACTACTACTACTACTACTACTACTAATGTTATCACTATTACAAGTAAAATTGCGATTACTACTACTACTACTACTACTACTATTATTTCTACTAGTACTGCTAGTCCGACAACAACTACTACTACTACTACTACGACTACTACTATTACTACTACTACTTCTACTACTACTACTACTACTACTACTACTACTACTACTACTACTATTACGACTAGTACTACAGCCACTACTACTACTAATGCTACTAGCACTGCTTCTATTTCTTCTACTACTACTACTACTACGACCACCACCACTACTACTACTACTACTACTACTACTACTACTACTACTACTACTACTACTACTACTACTGACTACTACTACTACGACTACTACTACTACTACTACTACTACTACTACTACTACTACTACTACTACTACTGCTACGACTACTACGACTACTACTACTAGTACTGCTAGTACTACTGCTGCGACTACTACACTACTACTACTACTACTACTACTACTACTACTACTACTACTACTACTACTACTACTACTACTACTACTACTACTACTACTACTACTACTACTACTACTACTACTACTACTACTACTACTACTACTACTACTACTACTACTACTACTACTACTACTACTACTACTACTACTACTACTACTACTACTACTACTACTACTACTACTACTACTACTACTGCTGCTGCTGCTGCTGCTGCTGCTGCTGCTGCTGCTGCTGCTGCTGCTGCTGCTGCTGCTGCTACGACTACTACTACCACAACTCGACGACGACGACGATCGAGCCGCCCTCAATCGCCGACCAGAGAGTTCCAAAGGGGGTTTGGGGGGAGGGGGTTTTCCAGGAGGGGTCCCCCAGGGGCTTCGCACCCCCTGTTTTGACAAGGTTCCGAGGCCCCTGGGGGGCTCTCTGGAAAACCACCTGGGGGGCTGCCCGCTATCGCAGAACAACAAGAAAACACGCGCTCGAGGAGGCCCGCCACTCCTCGGACGCCTGGTGCTTTGGGGGTCCTCGCTCGGCGCTCCGGCGTCCGCTCGGGGCGACCCGCGGGCAGCCCCCGCACAACGCCCTGGGTTCGACGACAACTCGAATACTACCACAATCGCGAGCCGCCCTCCGTCGATCGAGTCCCTCGGTCGTCTGTCATGAGCGCAACCAGGCGCCCTGGGAGAGCCCTCGGAGGGCCCTCGGAGGGCCACGTCTCGCCGGTGGGGGTCTGTTCACGGGTCTGGATCGAAAACGGCTCGCTCCGAATTGTCAGCCCTCGGGCCCCCCCTGGCCCTCCAGACGGCCCGGGGGCCAACCCGAACCGTCGCCCGTCTGTGGGCCGCGCTTCCTCTCCCCATACTCTAGGGTCACCCATGCTGGCGAAGCTACGTTTTGATCGTCCCGCCCAAAATCTTTCAAACATCGCTTAATTACTCACCTTAGCACCGCCGTGGCCACGTGGAAGGGAAAGGGGAGGAGAAGGAGGAGCTGGAGGAGAAGGAGGAAGAGGAGGAGGAGGAGGAGGAGAAGAGCAGGAGGAGGAAGGGGAGGAGGAGGAGGAGGAGGGAGGAGGAGGAGGAGGAGGAGGAGGAGGAGGAGGAGAGCAGGAGAGGGAGGAGGAGGACGAGGAGAAAGAGGAGGAGGAGGAGGAGGCAACGGAGGAGGAGGAAAATGAGCATGGCTGCCCCACGCCATGGCGGCGGGCGCCGCGCCTGGCCCGTCGCCCCCCCCCGGTGGGGCCCCCCGCCCAGAAGTCGACGGCTGAGCGGGGGGAGGGCCGCGCCCCCGGGAGGCAACGGGGTCCTCCTCCCAACTCTCCTCCCTCCATGACCCCCCCAGTGTCATCTTCCTCCTCCTCCTCCTCCTCCTCCTCCTCCTCCTCCTCCTCCTCCTCCTCCTCCTCATCATCATCATCATCATCATCATCATCGACCATCCGTCGCCTTGCATAATGTGGCCGCAGATGTTTCAAGTTTTGCAGCTCCGCCACCACAGTCCGTCGGTCCGTTTGGACAGGCTCGTCCTGCCTCCAGCCATCCTTCATGAGTGGAGATGCGTTTTGGGGGGCGCCGGGGCGAGGCTGCAATTAGCGGGGGAATGGGCGCACGAAGCCCTCAAGATGAGGTTGCATTGCATTATTGGGTTATGTTTGTGTTCGGGTTGCATGTATGATGCCAGTCAGATGATCAGAGGTCTTGGGCTGATCTGCCCCAAGACTACGAATTCCAATCGGGCGGAGTAATTGTGCAGAATCTCTGAAGGCTCTCCAGATTTCGAACTTTGGGCCGTTGCCCTTCACTCAAAGGGCAACGGCCCAAGGTTCGGAGTCTGGCCGAACTCGCTCGTCGGGGTTCCTAGTTCTTTCGGATTCGCTTCGCGGCTGGCTTGACTCACTCATGTACCCAATGACTTACTCATTCATTCGCTGATTGACTCACTCCGTTTCCTCCTCTTCCTCTTCCTGCTCCTCCATTTCTTTTCCTGGTGAATAACTTCTCCCTGTCGCACCCCGAGGCCAGTCGGGCTGGACGTTTCGCCTGAGACTGTCTAACCGTTTATGGGCCTGAAACCTGGCAGCTGGGAAGAGCTGCGTAGATGGACGGCGGATGGTTTTCACATGCAGGTCCCCCCCTGGGCGCCGCGCACATCCGTTTCAAACATTTGCGAGAGTTTCACGGATTGAGGGCGGATCGTTTCCAATATGGGCTCTCGCCTTAGCGCCGCGCGCTTTGGTTTTGAAAGGACGCAAGACCTTCACGGATTGAGGGCGGGGGATTTTCAAAATGGCGCGTTCGATTTAGCACCGCGCGCAGTTTTGTCCCTACCTAGGCTCTGCCTAGAAGGGTTCTTACTCTGTTGGCTTAAAGGGGCCGGGCAGTGGAAAGCGCCCCGGGCGGTTCCCCCAGTCCCCTGGGAGCCAAGCAAAAGCAACAGCAAAGGTAAAAGCAAACGCGCGGTTCCCCCAGGTGCGCTCCCTGGGTGCCAAGCAAAAGCAAAAGCAAAGGCAAAAGTGAAGGCACAAGCGAAGGCAAAGCAAAAGCATAGCATAGCATAGCATAGCATAGCGCAGCATAGCATAGCGTAGCATAGCATAGCATAGCCTAGCCTAGCCCAGCATAGCATTGCGCAGCATAGCATAGCAGAGCAGAGCAGAGCATAGCATAGCATAGCATAGCATCCCCGATTGCTGCTATATCTATAAGTGTACTTATATATGTGTGAGCGCACGTATGTTCCATGCATGTTGTCCGTCTGTGGGCCATCTTGAGCCCTTAGTGGGCCAGCTTGAGCCCGTAGGATTCACGAAGGTTTCGCACATAGCAGCGGCTGGGAGACATGAAACCCGACGTATTATCGCATGTCCTAAATGTCTTTCTATATATGCAAATATATGTGTATATATACATAGCATGCATGTGCGGTGTAGGCCGGATCCGGAGCATTCTCAAGCACACCCGGTGAGCGAATGCAAAAACATGCATGTGTGTGTGTCTGTGCGCAGGCAAAGCAAAAGCAACACCAAGCAAAAGCAAAAACAACAGCAAAGCAAAAGCAACAGCAAAAGCAAAAGCAAAAGCAAAGGCAAAGGCAACAGCAAAGGCAAGAGCAAAAGCAAGAGCAAAAGCCTTGGCAATGCAAAGCAAAAGCAAAACCAATGCGAAAGTGTAGATGTAGATGTAGATGTAGGTGTAGGTGTAGGTGTAGATGTGGATGTAGGTGTAGATGTAGATGTAGATGTAGATGTAGATGTAGATGTAGGTGTAGATGAAGGTGTAGATGTAGATGTAGATGTGAGTCTCGCTGTTGATGTAGATGTAGATGTAGATGCAGGTGTTGATGTAGATGTAGCTGTAAGTGTAGATGTAGATGTAGGTCTAGATGTATATGTAGGTGTCGATGTAGATGTAGGTGTATATATATATAGATGTAGATGTGAAGAACTCCCCAGTGCCCCGCCCTCATCTCCGTGCCTGCTTGCTTTTGCTGCTGTCTCGGCGACCTGCTGCCTGCTTCTGCTGCTGCTTCACTTACGGCGTGGCGTCGGCATTTCTGGCGCTATTACTACTACTACTACTACTACTACTACTACTACTACTACTACTACTACTACTACTACTACTGCTACTATTACTACTACTACTCTACTACTACTACTACTACTATACTACTACTACTACTA
The DNA here is from genome assembly GCA_963575745.1 of Prorocentrum cordatum. Classification (NCBI taxonomy): domain Eukaryota; class Dinophyceae; order Prorocentrales; family Prorocentraceae; genus Prorocentrum; species Prorocentrum cordatum. Next base: position 177,541 of record CAUYUJ010014678.1, read on the forward strand.
CTACTACTATTACTATTACTATACTACTACTACTACTACTACTACTACTACTACTACTACTACTACTACTACTACTACTACTACTACTACTACTACTACTAATACTACTACTACTACTACTACTACTACTACTACTACTACTACTACTACTACTACGATGACGACGACGACGACGACGACGACGACGACGACGAATACTACTACTACTACTACTACTACTACTACCGCTACTGCTACAACTACGACGATGAGGGGAAGGAGGAGGACGGCGTTTACCGCTCCTACGAATGTTGCTTTCCTAGAGGCTCCAACTCCTAGGTAGGGTCGCACTGGGATAATTTTATGCAGCAGCTTCAAGGATTGAGGGTGCGTGGTTTTCAACTGGTGTTCTCGCCCCAGCGCCGCGCACACCCTTTGCAACACACTGTAAGAGCTTCACGGATTGAGGGCGGCTCCGTTTCAAAACGTGGTTCTTAGCGCCGCGCACACTCGCTGTAAACATTTGCGAGGTTCACTGGTTCCCATCGCTAGCGTGCGAGAAATGTTTTGGAACGGTTCAGAGCTGTCAAGGTGCATCGGTTGCTTTGATTCGCGATGGTGAAGTCCCAGGGGTGGCGTTCTGCCTCGACTCAGGATCGTCAAGACGTCACAGTCACATTGGCTCGTGGCGCTGAAGTATCGAGAAGGGTGTTTGGGCACGCATCAGGAATCACACGGTTGTCCCCCTCTGGGGCAGTTCTTTCAGTGGAAAAGAGCCAGTGTATGGGGCCCGTGAAGAGGGAGCTTGGAGGGAGTGTGTATTCCAACACCGCTGGTGAGTCTTAGGTTTACACTGGTCCTCCTCCTCCTGCTCCTCCTTCTTTTTCTCTTCTTCCTCCTCCTCCTCCTCCTCCTCCTCCTCCTCTCCTCCTCCTCCTCCTCCTCCTCCTCCTCCTCCTCCTCCTCCTCCTCCTCCTCCTCCTCCTCCTCCTCCTCCTCCTCCTCCTCCTCCTCCTCACTCCTCCTCCCCCTCCCCCCCCCGCCCCGGGCGCCCGGTGAGAGCCCCCGCCCTCGCCGCAGGTGCTGACGCTGGGCTCCGGGGGCCTCTTCGGGGAGCTGGCCCTGATGCACCCCGCGGGGGGGACAGCGTCCCGCGGGCAGGCCGAGCGCCCTGGAGGCTCGGGGTTCCAGGATCGAGGACCGAGGGGTCTAGAGGATCGAGGGGTTCAAGGATCGATCGAGGATCGGCGTTCGGAGGTGTCGAGGGTCGAGGCTCGGGAGGACCTGAGGGGTCGAGGATCAAGGATGGGAAGCGTAATATTTCGGTTGTGCGCGCGGACCTTCGACGAACGTTTCTTCCCCAATCAGAGCTTGCCTCTGTAGGGGTCCTAGCGGATTCTTATGGTCAGGTTAGGTTTGCCGCCGATTTTCGCCGCACGCCCGGGTGCCCGGGTGCCCGGGGGTGCCCGGGTGCCCGGGTGCTTGGGTGCCTGGGTGCCCGGTTGCCCGGTTGCTCGGGTGCCCGTGTGCCCGGGTGCCTGGGTGCCCGTGTGCCCGGGTGCCCAGGTGCCGGGTAGCTCTTTATAGCCCTATAGCCCTGTAGCCCTATAGCTCTAATAGCCCTATAGCCCTATAGCCCTATAGCCCTACAGCCCCATAACCCTATAGCCCAATAGCCCTATAGCCCTATGGCCCTGTAGCCCTATAGCCCCATAGCCTTCTAGCCCTATAGCCTTATAGCCCCATAGCCCTAAAGCCCTAAAAAGATTGTGATTGGGGCTTTTCTCCGGTATCATGGTGATTTGTCTGTTCTTCTTCAAAAGGAGGATGGGGATCGAGGTATGAGAATCGAAGGGTTTGTCGTTCCTTCGGGGCGTCCGGGGGGCGTGCTCGCTGCCGACGGCGGACTCCGCCGCGAATGCTTCGCCAGGGCGCACCCCTAGAGAAGATCAAGAATCGATTGTTGACGGGGGAGGGGAAGGGAGAGGAGGGGGAGGAGGAGGGCGGCTAGGCGACCCGGCTAAATTGTTATTGCGCGCCTCCGTCGTCGCGGTATCTTTCACCGTCATGGCTGGTAATGGTAGGAGGTCAGAGGATGTCGAGGGCGAAAACCCAGCCTTTCGCCCAGCAGGAGGAGCAGCGTGTGCCTGGACCATGGACGTGGTGGACGAGAAGACTGAGTCGGTTGATGTTGGCGGTCGTCGTCATCTGTTAATTTTGTTGCGCATGAGCGTCCACTCTTTTTTCACCGTACCGATAACCGCGATCCCCGGCTTCCTGGTCGCTCGCGCTTTCGACATCGCCAAACATATAGCATACTTAATCATTGCGTGAAGGAATCCACCCTGGGTCGGCGTCATCCTAACTGGCAGGCCGGAGAGCAAACAACGTGATTTGCGAACAGTCGCAACAGGAATCACATGAGAAGGGCCTTTCGTACGATTTATGCAGTGTTCCAGTTGGTGTCCACGTGATTTGCTTGGGGATTGTGTAAGTATCAGATTGGTTTCTCCACGTTGCGTTGAATGTCGTTGCGTTTCCGTGCGGGTGTCTGTCATCTTTTGAATTGTCCATCCCGACCTCTATAAGTTCTTAGAACTCACCAGTTACATGCGTGGTTTACGTTGCCTGGGACTACATTGCCCCCCGCCCCGGCGCGAGCGCCAGAATGAGTTGGCAGTGATAGGAAGTACCATGCGGTAGCTGGAAACTGCCGCCCGAATTGATTGTGTTGAGTTCGGTGCTAGGCCGATATCACCGCGGGGCAATGTTCGTGGTCCTCTATAGGGTTATAGTGGCGATTTGAGGCGCACATCGTGGCTTGAAGATGGGTCCATTGCTGTCTTGGCATCGGCTTGTTCGTCGAGGCATCTGCTGCATGCCGTGCATCTGACTAGTCTTGTCGCGGACCATTGGGCAGGGCAGGTACGCTGCACCCCGAGCAGCCACAGTCACAGCAGCTTCGGATACGGCGACTTGCTTATCTGCCATCATGTGCGAATGGGAAGAAGAGCTACGAGCCATCAAGAGAGGGAGGCAAGCTTGTATGGGGTCGAGAGGCGGCGATGGTGACGGAGAGGATCAGCCTGTCTTGCTACGCAGGTGAGATGTTTTGTGCTAGACGCGCTGGACTTCAAGATGCTTCTGGCGCAGTCCGTGCTGCCGGGGGATCTATCTGCCACTGTGAGTTTGACACTGTTGCTGTTTCGCGTCCTGGGGCACTACATGTGTGTGTGTGTGTGTTGTGTGTTGTGTGTTGTGTGTTGTGTGATGTGTTGTGTGTTGTGTGGTGTGTGGTGTGTGTTGTGTGTTGTGTGTTGTGTGTTGTGTGATGTGTGTGCGTTGAGTGTGTGGAAGTCTGCGTGTGTGTGTGTGCGTGCATGTGTGCGTACCTACTTGCACGTGGGTGCGTGGGTAATTGTGTGCACATATGTTTCTCTGAGTGCCTGTCTAGTTGACGGGTGTCGTTTCTCCGCAGCGTGCGCCAATGGTGCGCGCATTGTTCTTCGGAAGACGTCGATACGTATGCTTGTCTCTATGAATGCTTGCTTGTCTGTTCGCCTGTATACGTGCGAGCGCTCAAACGAGATTGTCAACAGACGCCGTGCCAGGTCGAGCCAGGCGCAGTACGCCAAGTACGAGGGCTGGCTCCATGAGGTAGAACTCCTGAAGGCTGTGATGCCGTGGGTTTGCCATTTGTGCTGGCATGTCTGCTGCAATCTGCATGCGCTCGCGCTGTTGTTTCATTCCACGTGCGTTCAATGAGGAATTATGTTCGTAGGCGGCATTGTCACAGGAAGATGGTTTAAGGGAAACGTTGCGCGATGTCAATCGACATTGAGGGCTGGGTGCTTGGGGAGCTCATGTCGAATGGCAGCGTGTAAGGCATTGTCGATCATCAGCGGTGCCAGTAAATTCAGATACATATTCAGATGCAGACATCGCACTGGCATTAGAAATAGCGCGCCAATGCGATTCATGTTCGGATTTCGTCCAACGAGCGTTATGCGGAACAATTGCAGCTTCGTTTTCAAAATATTTTCGTTGAATCTCGGATCCGACAGGATCTGACCGATGTTGCCCACAGAACCCACCCATACGATCCCTCATCTGCTGGCGTCTGTACGGTAGGCTCGTGTCGTGTCGACCGGCGGAGACTCCGCCGCTGGCGTTCAACGTTTCACGCCGCCGGCGACCCAGAATCGGTGGATGTTGAACGATCTGACGTTTCGGACACGACCGATCGTTCAAGGTAGAACGATCCCCGCGGTGTCAGAAACCCCGAAGTCGGTGCGACACGAACTTGCCGTATGATCCCCCACAAGGGCGAAGCCATTCGTGTGTTAGCCTACGTGGTCTCGCATCCGCATCCGCCAGAGGTCTCGCCGCTGCTGGCTGCAGGGCCCTGCCAACAGGGCCCCGCCCATGGAACCCGCATTTGGCGAGGATCCAGCCTTTGCTGCCCACAGGGTTGCACCAACTGGATCCAGAGTAGATGGCCTCGTCTAGCCTCATGTGCCTTGTCAGCCTTCTTCAGATGTTTGTGGTTCACGGGCCACCGTTATAGTTGTGTCAGGTCGAGGATTGCTTCTCAGCGCAAAGGCATCCGAGACGTACACAATCTCACGCGAGCCCATCAGCCCATCTGCCATGGCGACTCGTCTGTCTCAGTGTTTGGGCTATGCATTGCGGGCTGACATTGTGGAACAGTGAACGGAGTGTGCATGCGTCTCTGTGTAGCACTCTGGCATCATACATCTTCGTTCCGTGCTGCATGGCTTCGCCATCGTTGTGAGCCGTTCGTTTCTATGTTTCGCGCTGCGCGTCAGTCTTTGAACCACTTCGAGCTGTCGAAGCTTGCGGACTCGACGCCCCCCTCTCTTTGCTTGACGTCGGAATCACTTCAGTGTGAAGACCCAATGCATTCGCTTATCCATTCCGACCCCCTGAACATATTCAATGATAATTTGTTTTCTAGGTCAGTCCCAGAGTACATCTCCAAAGTTCACGGTGCAGTACTGACACATGAGGATAGAAATCGCGGTGTTTGTTGTGCAGCATCAGGCCAAAATATAGGGATGGATGAGACGGCGTGTCACCACGGTGGCACAGGGAGACGGAGAGGACTCGGGTTGATCAAAAGGATGCCCCACCCCACGTTTGATCCCAGGCAGTCTGCATACATAATGTGAACAGCACCTCCACCGTGACCACATCCAGCATGTGCAACCCCACGACCATGGCCAGCACCACCAGGGCGACCACATCCAGCACTTGCCAGCTCCCTCATCGACCAGCTCACAGGCTCCTGCACCGACCAGATCGCGGCCTGCCACTCTCCCTCATCGGCCAGCTCACCGACTCCCGCACCCACCAGATCGCGGCCTGTCGCACCGACCAGCTTGCCAGCTCCCTCGTCGACCAGCTCACCGACTCCGGTGCCGACCAGTTCTCCGCCTCCCGCGCCGACCGGGGCGCCGACTCCCGCTCCGAACAGCTCACCGACTCCCGCGCCGACCAGCTCACCGCCTCCCGCATCGACCAGCTCGCCGTCTCACACCGACCCACGGCTGTGAGTGGCCATTACGGCGGCGGAGGCGCTCCTGCGGCCCTCACGCCCGCTGGCCTCCACCTGCCCATGCCACGTTTCCCAAGGCCGACCGCGACTGCGACCGCGCTCAGATCCAGGAATGCGGCCTCGAGCACGACCCCGAGTACGACCACGGCCGCGACCACGTGCACGATCGCCGTAATGGCCACGATCACGACGACGAGTACGGTCCAGAAAGGTGCAACGAAAATGTCACGAATTTTGGCCCGTCCAGACCGTTATTCTATAAAGTTGATGCAACACAGTCGTAGCAAATACCAACACAGAGCGGAAGCGGACAAACCCTGGCCCCCTTCACACAATAATCAGCATCATCAACGCCAGCACCGACACCAGCATCGATACCAGCATCTGCATACGCCAGCGCCTGCACAAGCGCCGACGCCAGCACTGGCGCCAGCACGAACGCCGGCGCCTGCGCCGGCACCAGCGCCAGTGCCTACACCAGCACCGACGACAGACCGCAGCGCACAGGTTGGCTGCCCAGTTAAACTGTGCGCACAGGCGCTGGCACCAACGACTGCGCCTACGATGACACCAACGCCAGCGCTCACACCAGCGCGTGTCAGCCAGCACATACGCCAGCACCAACGCCGACGCCTGCATCAGCACCGCCGCCAGGCTGCAGCACAGTAGCTGTCCAGCTAACCGTTGCGCACACGATCTGGCGCGCCATATTGTTCTAGTTTGTTGCGCCGTGTTGGGGCCAGATGAAAGCCCACGGAGAAAATAGATCGCACAGCGCGGGTCGGGCCGACAGTGGGCCGCAGTTCGGTGGCCGGTGCTCGAGGGATAATCCTGCCCCCCCCCCAAACAAGGCACACCGAAATGTCACTGAGACGGCACGTGTGCGCACCAGCGCTAGCACCAACGCCAGCGCCTTCGCTGGCTTCGACGCCAGCTCCGACACCAGCACAATCGCTGGCGCCTCCGCCAGCGCGGACGCCAGCACCGACGCCAGCATGAACGCCTGCGATTGCGCTGGCACCGACGCCAGCGCCTACCAGCGCCGACGCCATCACTGACGCCAGCACGAACGCTGGCGCCTGCCCCGACACCAACGTCAGCACTTACACCAGCACCGATGTCATCACCGGCGCCAGCACCAACGCCGATGCCTACACCGGCACCGACGCCAGCACCGACGCCAGCATGAACGCCTGCGATGGCGCCAGCACCAGCTCCAGCGTCTACGCCATCGCCGACGCCGGCACTGACGTCAGCTCGAACGCCGGCGCCTGCGCCGGCACCGACGCCAGCGCCTACACCAGCGCCGACGCCATCATTGACGCCAGCACGAACGCTGGCGCCTGCGCCGATACCAACGCCAGCACCTACACCAGCACCTATGTTATCACCGACGCCAGCACCAACGCCGATGCCTACACCGGCACCGACGCCAGCACCGACGCCAGCATGAACGCCTGCGATGGCGCCTGCACCAGCTCCAGCGTCTACGCCATCGCCGACGCCGGCACTGACGTCAGCTCGAACGCCGGCGCCTGCGCCGGCACCGACGCCAGCGCCTACACCAGCGCCGACGCCATCATTGACGCCAGCACGAACGCTGGCGCCTGCGCCGATACCAACGCCAGCACCTACACCAGCACCTATGTTATCACCGACGCCAGCACCAACGCCGATGCCTACACCAGCAACGACGCCAGCACCGACGCCAGCATGAACGCCTGCGATGGCGCCAGCACCAGCTCCAGCGTCTACGCCATCGCCGACGCCGGCACTGACGTCAGCTCGAACGCCGGCGCGTGCGCTGGCACCGACGCCAGCGGCTTTGCAGCTCCGACGTCATCACCGACGCCAGCACCAACGCCGACGCCTCCAGCAGCACCAACGCCAGCACCGACCCCAGTATGAACGCAGGTGGTAGCGCCGGCACCAATGCCAGCGCCGACGCCAGCACCGACGCCAGCACGTACGCAGGCGCCTGTGCCGGCACCTTCGCCAGCGCCTACACCAGCACCGATGCACTACGGGCTACTCCTACTTGCCGAACGACTTTGGGCGGCTCGACGGGTGCCAGCTGCACGACCTGGAGCAGTACGGATTCGGGCTGTAGTTCTGAGGCGGGCCTCACACTGTTGGTCCAGGCAGGCAGGACGAAGGGTTCAAGGCTACCTGGCGGCTGGCGGCTGGCACGCTCGGCGCGAGCATTCTGTTGCCCCCTATCCCCCTCTTCGTTCTTTCCTCTTTCGTTGCTCTCTCCTCCCCTCCCCTGCTCTCTTCTTCCAATTGGTGCCGTGGCACTGCTTGCACATTGGCCGAGGCCGCTTCCGCGCCCGGCACTGCCCGACCTTGCGGGCCGCCCTGATTCTGGGGCCCGCCTCAGGCTTGCACAGTGTTCTCGGAAGGGGCTTGGCTTCTCCTTGGCCGCCCCAGAACATCTTGAAGCTGTCGTGTACTTCGCACCCAGATTTCTAGCACTGCTGTATGCCATCCGTGCTCGCGGGCCTGCCGGGCGCGTCATTCCAGTTTTTGTGGGTGTTTGTTTTTGAGTTTCTCTCTGTTGTTCTCTCTGGTTATGGCCCCTTCCTTCTTGTTTCTTCGCCCTTCCCTTCTTGCTTCTTCCTCCCGTGCCATCGCAATCCGGGCACATTTGCTATCAGACGCATGGCCGCTTAGGTTGCAATGTGCTTTTGGTACTGCGCAATGCCCTTACGCTAGTCCGTACGCGCGTCATTGTGCGATGCTTTATGTTTTTTATGGTCGTTCGGGCCGTGTGGGGACGCACACACACATCGCCTGTTTCGGTCTCCCTCGCCTCGCTTCTGCCCTCGCCCCCTCCCCTTTTCCTACTTTTACTCGCTTCCTCCTCCTCCTCGTGTCGTTTCTGTAGCTGGCCAGGTGCTCCTCCGATGCATGCTGCGGGGCAGCATTGCTATGGTGGCTTGCAGTCTGAGAGATCGTTGAGTCATCGTTGACTGGAGGACAAAAAATAATGAGTAGCATGCCGTCGCCAAATCCGCCATCTCCTGTGCAGAAGTAATTACGTGCCCCTCGGGCGCGACGAACGACGGCAGCATCTTGAACAGGAGGTTGGCGGAGGTCCCACTGACTCCTGCACGCCGTGGCGATACGGTCAAGGGTTTATCCTTTGACTCAATCACACAGGTCGTCAGGATAGCCCCTCCTCGTCCACCCTCGATCCCCAGGTGAAGCTGCGACGTGCCACGTCGCGGCTTTCTTGCGGGACAGTCCATAATCAAAGCAATGCGCCACGGGAAGCACCACGCAGCATGCCACCGCCAGCTCCGCCATCCCAGGGGCAGGCGGGCCGCTAACTCTGCCTCGACGAGCACCGGACGCATGCTGAACCTGAGGCGTTCGCCGATGCCGCTGCCTCTGCCGCATCGTGTGGAGATTGAGAGGACGGGCCAGACACGGAGCGCCAGCGTGAGTTTCCTCCGGAGTCACCGCAGAGGGCGGGAGAGCGAGGTGCCGATCCGCCACACGGGGACATTCGACATCGGCACACGGCGTCCTCGAGTGCGCGGTTGATCGTACGACATGCGATGTTTACCCTCCGCTCTGTGCGTGAATGAAGGATCCTGCGCACTGTGGGCATGCTCTTGGAAGTTGGGATGAACGCTGCAAGGTGATGGCACGCTGCCCACATCCTGCCTCCTTGAGCATTCTTGACTGCGCGGTCATGTGAGCCGCTTGGAACGTCCAGGCGCTCGCGGCCGCGGTTCGCGTTGTCCTGATCGGCGCCGCACCCCCCAGTTTTTCGCCATTGCGTCTACTGCGCGCCGACAGTGGGATACTGAGCCTCAGAGCTATCGCCGGACAGCGGGCTCGTCCCCGTTTGGGGAGTGCGAAGTTTTCCGTCACACGCCCTGGTGCAGGTGAAGTTTCTTGCCACGATGGTGGACGATCGGGACCGCGATCGATGCAAGGTTGAACGCTCGGCACGCGACCCAAAGAAGACTTCCCATTCTTGTCGCGTCACCTTCGGCAGCGCCGTACAGCTGGCGCGGACTTCAGGGGCGGAGTACGTCTCAGGCAGGCCCAGATGGACGGTTTCCCCCGGGGTCGTAGGCGACCCGAGGAGGGGAGGGCGAGGAGGAGGAGGAGGAGGGGGAGAAGGACAAGGAGGAGGGGGAGGGAGGAGGAGGAGGAGAGGAGGAGGAGGAGGAGGAGGAGGAGAGAGGACGAGGAGGAGGAGGAGGAGGAGAGGAGGAGGAGGAGGAGGAGGGAGGAGGAGGAGGAGGAGGAGAGGAGGAGGAGGAGGAGGAGGAGGAGGAGGAGGAGGAGGAGGAGGAGGAGGAGGAGGAGGAGGAGGAGGAGGAGGAGGAGGAGGAGGAGGAGGAGGAGGAGAGGAGGAGGAGGAGGAGGAGGAGGGAGGAGGAGGAGGAGGAGGAGAGGAGGAGGAGGAGGAGGAGGAGAGGAGGAGAGGAGGAGGAGGAGGAGGAGAGGAGGAGGAGGAGGAGGAGGAGGAGGAGGAGGAGGGAGGAGGAGGAGGAGGAGGAGGAGGAGGAGTGGAGGAGGAGGAGGAGGAGGGAGGAGGAGGAGAGGAGAGAGAGAGGAGAGAGGAGGAGGAGGAGGAGAGGAGGAGGAGAGAGAGAGGAGAGAGGAGGAGGAAGAGGAGGAGGTGGAGGAGGAGGAGAAGGAGGAGGAGGAGGAGGAGGAGGACGGGTCGCCTAAACCCTTCGGACAAATGGCAAATCGGGCCCGCGCGTTCCGAAACGCTCTCGGAGCGTTCGGGAGCGCTCTGGAACGGCCGTGGCGCCCGAGATATGTCCTCGAAACCCGCCAGCTCGCATTCGAGCAGGAGATCGACTGCACAGTTGATCTATCCCAGGACTGGCTTCTTCTCGGAGCCTGCCAACAGTATGTATAATGTTCGTCGGTCTACGAGACACTAAAAACTTCGACGTGTTTTTTTCACAGATCCGACGAATCTTAGACGTCTGGGGTAAATCAATTCTATGGTCGATCCCCTACTCGACTCGCAAGTCGGCGGCGAGCTTAGGGGGAAGTGAGAAAAGGTGGGCCGTCCCAGAAGGCTCGGAGTCTCCCCCGAAGGCGCAGACAATTTCTCAGAAGTCCCGCCGTCTTCTGAAAAGGCCTTCTCCTTCTCACGTCACCCCCGGGCGCGCCACTGAATTTGGTTTTTGGGTTGTAACTCGGCCCTCTGGTGGTCGTTCAGGACGATCCGGGCACCCCCCGAACGTTCTCAGCGAGGCGCGCAGCCGCTGGAGCACATCCCGAGGGCGGACAGCCGCCAGGACACCACGAACACCTCGAACCCGAAGCAACGAAACCCGAACCCCCCTCGCTCGCCGCCGGACAGATTCCCGAGCTACCTCGCTCCAGCTTCATCTGCGTCCCGGCTCTTGGCCTCGCTCGGACGTGTGTGTGTGTGTGTTTTTCTTCGGCGAGGACCATCGCGGAGCATGTTTGCTCACCTCGCGCAACATACATACACGCAAGAAGCACACACCTTTTGTTTTCGGGCGTTTCGGAGGTTCCCTGGGCCTTCAGGAGGCTTCTCGCCGCCACGGCTGAGTTACAAGCGACGCTGAAATTTCGCTTGCTTCCCCTTGTCTCCCCCCCTCCCGCCGTCGTAGCGATTCGTCCTGGCTCTCGGAGCGAACCCGAAAAAATGCACATGGAATGGGCGCCCGAGCGATGGCAAGTTGTTCTAGTCCTCGTCCAACCGTCCTCAAAGCACCGTCCTGATCTAAGCTTAGCCTGTCTCGCTCGCAGGCGTGCGCTCTGCTCTGTGCAGGCTTGGCCGGTCGTCCCTCTGGTGATGCTTCGAGTCCGTGCAACGCGGTCGTGCTTGCAGGGCAGCGCGGAAGCCAGCGCTTCCGAGGAGGTTCGCGAAGCTCTGAGAGAGGAACAAAAACATTTGAGTCTTGCATACTTCGTGATTCCATTTGGAGTGCACTCGCGCCGACTAGCGTCTGGTAATCGTTGAGATAGCGCCGATTTAACGTCGATCAGCATCGACCAGCGTCGACTAGCGTCGATTAAACTCGGCTAGCGTCGATTAGCGCCGATTCGCAAGAGCCAACGCACGAGTTGCCACCCACCCGTTCTCATCTTCCTCCTTCGTGTTCGTCCATGGGCCCTCTCTTCTCCCTCCCCTCGTCCTCACTCCAACAAGGCATCTTGGGCTTTCGAGTGTGGGGGGGCGTCTCTGGTTCCTCTTGGTGGGCTCTTGGAGCTCACCTAGGGGCTTCACTGGAGACTCGTTGAGGGCCCGCTGGGGGTCCTGGGGCCGTCTTAGGGCCGCCCGAGGGCCAGCGCGGCCGCCTCGCGTCGAGGAGGGGCCGCCGAGCTTTTCGCACCCCCCCTTCGGTGCGGCGCTGGGGACGGGGCCCCCCGTGCAGGCCTCTTCGGCGGTAGCCGGGTGCCTAGGGGTTGGCACAGTCAGCCCGCATCATATTCCAAATCCCTTATTAATCGACCCCTCCCTAAAAAACTGGACCCCCCTCCAAATGCGACCTAATATTCCGGACGCCCCCTCTTCGACGGGGCGCCTTGATAAACCGGACCCCTAAGCTCCAATCCACAGAAGTCGCCCTAATAAACCGGACCCCCCCGGTTACAGAAAAGGCGCCTTGAAAAACCGGACCCGGGGGACGATGAATAAGGGATTTGGAGTAAGGACGGGCGCCCTTCCCTAGGGTACCCTTGCATCCTTGCCCTGTCGGCCCATCCTTGGCCACTTTCGCTGGCCGCGCCCCACTCGAGAAGCTTCGAGCTGGCCTTCCGAGGCCCGTGCCTCCTTCTCGCGCATCCTCAATCATGCGGGCCGACTGCAAGGCTGCAGGCTGCGAGCAGACCCCAGACGTGCTCGCGCCCCGAGAAAACTACGACTGGAGGTCTTTGTGCCTCGTTTTACGGTCCCTCGGGGGCCCCTTGGCAGGTCTCCTGGGGCCGTCAAGGAACCATGCCGGATGGAGCGCTGGTCCCCGGGGAACGGGTCGGGGCTTCCAGGGACCGTGGCGCATTTCGGGGGAGCGTAAGACCCGGGTTTGCCAGGACTCGGGTTCGCCATTGTTTTTTTGACGACCGCGCCTCGGATTTTGACGAGGAGGAGTTTCGTGGGATGTCTGCAGCGGGAGGCCTCGTCAAAATGCAGGCTCGGCCTCGTCATTTTTTGACGACCTCGTCGGGGATTTCCGAGTCCCCTGTACCCAGGTCTTACGTCCCCCTGAGCATTGAAACAATTAGGACGTCGCATGTCTGGGACAGCCTCCCCATGTAGTCCTGGCTGGCCTCAACAGACCCCCCCCGCCGAGCAGCAGCCCCCCCCCCCCGAGCAGGCCGGGTTGGCCTCAACTGCCCCCCCGAGTAGTCTGAAGTCGGACGTGTCCCTCTACAGGAGTAACATGCAAAAATAAACAAAAATAGTCTGGGGACGATTTGTTTTTGATTCGTTTAATTATTATTTTGACTATTTTCAGTTTTTGCTCCAAAATCTGTAGGAGGACATGCCCGACCTCAGGCCAGCCTGGAATTACCTGGGGGGGCTGTTTGTGCGCAACCCGAAGCCCTCCCATAGGAGGGCCCCAGAGTTCTCCTCAGGTGGGGCTGGGACCAGGATGAAACGTTCCAGAGCGCTCTGGAATGGCCGCGGCGTCCGACGCATCCTCCAGAACCGCCAGACGTCCGAGATCCCCCGTTTGTCCCGGTCCGATGTTGTTCCAGGTTTGCTTTCGTCTTACCTCCGGAGGGAGGCGCAAAGTTGGTCGGAGTTTGGGGGGCCTCCCCGTGGGAGCAGAGATCCGAGGAGCATGAACTCGTGATAATGGTACGTCCCAAGATTTCCAAGATCTGGAGGATTTCCAAGGCTTCCTGATGTTCCGCGCGGGCTGCAGAACCGACTGGGACCAGATACAACGGAAATCCTGGAAAGCATCTTCAGCCAGTCGCTTATTGACATCATTCCCGTCCTGAATGGATACGACAACAACAAAAACGTGCATCCCGCCCAGGAAGCCCTGCAGCCTGAGCAATACAAGCCGGGCGACGAGATAATCAAGCAGGCCCCCTGGAGTGGCAGGGCGAAGGGAGGGAGGGAGTGGGTAGGAGGAAGGGGAAGTGGGAAGGCCTCAGTCTCTCTTCGTCCTCCCTCATCTCCTCCCTCCCCCCCTCCTCCCTCCTCCTCCTCCTCCTCCTCCTCGTCCTCCTCCTCCTCCTCTTCCTCTTCCTTCTGATGTTCACGTGCACACAACCATCTACCGATTATAGCCAGGAGCTCATTCTATACATAGGCCACATGTAGACACACATGATTTACATGCTACCTCTCTCTCACCCACGTACTCATGTACATTATGAATATACATATGCATGTACACATGTAGCATCCGCTCACTCACTCTCCCACACACACGCACACACACACTCTCTCTGACTGAGGCGAGTGGTCGAGTTCTGCGCTTCGATCATGAACCCCTTGTAAAACGCAGCCGCCCAGCTCCCGCACAGAAGCCCACTGGAGACCGCCGAAAGACGATGGGTAGCAAGGGGTCCGTGGTCAAGTGCCTAGGAAGAGGGCGGAGGAGAAGAGGGCAACGAGGCAAAAACAAGTATGGCACGAAGGACAGCAGCAGCAGAGGGCGCCGCTTGCCCGGGCCGCCCCTGAAAGAGGAGAAGGGGCATGAGAGAAGAGGAGGAGGAGGAGGAGGAGGAGGAGGAGGAAGAGGAGGAGGAGGAGGAGGAGGAGGAGGACCAGTGCGAACTCAAGACGCATCGACGATATTGCACCACACCCTCCCCCCAAGTTCCCTCTTCACAGGCTCCAGAAAAAAAAGTTGTTTGCATTGCAGGAGGTGGTCTATGATAAGACAATCGACTGATAACTTCCAATCGTGCCAACACATTCCTGGGACTTCAGCGCCACGGATCGACGTGATTGTTGCGTCTTGTCAATCCGAAGTAATGCCAGGACGCCGTTCCTGGGACTCCCACACCGCGCCGTCAATTGTTGGAAACGTTTGAAACGATTGTGCGCGGCGCTAAGGCAAGCCATACTTTGGAAAGGAGCCGCCCTCCATCGTTGAAAATGGCGCAGTCGTTTGAAATGACCCTAGCGAAGGACCCAACCATATGCAGTTGTGAGTAACGCATTATCGGTGCCGCTTTCGGTGGAGCTCCCTATGGGGCCACGAAACGCCTGAGGGACGTGCCGTATTGGGTGAGGGAGACGCATGCGGGCAGTGCCACTGGGGTCTTCGGTGGGGCTCCCTATGGGCCACGAAACGCTGTCCTGGGCGTGGCTGACGCATGTGGCCACCCCACTGGGGCCTTAGGTGGAGCTCCCTATGGGGCCACGGAACGCTGTACTGGGTGTGGCGGACGTATGTGGCCACCCCCCACTTGGGCCGCAGATGGAGTTCCCTATGGGGCCAGGAAGCGCTGTACTGGGTGTGGCGGACGCATGTGGCCACCCCCAGCGGGGCCTTGAGAGGAGCTTCCTATGGGGCCACGATACGCCGTACTGGGTGTGGCGGACGCATGTGGCCACCCCCAGTGGGGCCTTGAGAGGAGCTTCCTATGGGGCCACGATACGCCGTACTGGGTGTGGCGGGCGCATGTGGCCACCCCCAGTGGGGCCTTGAGAGGAGCTTCCTATGGGGCCACGATACGCCGTACTGGGTGTGGCGGACGCATGTGGCCACCCCCATTGGGGCTTTAGTATGGGCTCCGTATGGGGCCACGATACGCCGTACTGGGTGTGGCGGACGCATGTGGCCACCCCCAGTGGGGCCTTAGGTGGAGCTCCCTATGGGGGCCACGAAGCGCCGTACTGGGTGTGGCGTACGCATGTGGCCATCCCCCTCTGGGGCCGCAGGTTGAGCTCCCTATGTGGCCAGGAAACGCTGTACTGGGTGTGGCGGACGCATGTGGCCACCCCCACCAGGGCCTTAGGTGGAGCTCCCTATGAGGGCCACGAAGCGTTGTATTAGGTGGGTGAAACGCAAGGAGGAAGGAGGAGGGGGAGGAGGAGGGAGGGAGGGGGAGGAGGAGAGGAGAGGAGGGACGCGGGGACCGTCTTCAAAACGAGGACCCAACACCAAAGGACGGTTGGGAAAAACGGGTGTGTGCTGCGCTCAGGCGAGAGCATCATTTTGAAAACGACCCGCCCTCCATCCGTGAAGATTCTGCAAACTTTACGACGAATGTGCGCGGCGCTGAGGCGAGAGCCACATTTTGAAATCAACCCGTTCTCCTCGTGCGAGTAACCCCACCAGCCCATCCAGAATTGATACTCAGGCGAGTTGCCCTAATCATGGATAGAGCATGCAGTGGCCTTGGAGCGTGTTGGGCGCCTCGGGGGAGTCTCTTCCTGGGGCCTCTTAAGGGGTCTCTTGGAGGCCTTTGGGGGGCCTCTTGGGGCCTCTTAGGCTCCTCTTGGGGCCCCATCGGGGACCCTTGGGGACCCTGGGGCCATCTTGGGGCAATCTTTTGAAGGTGCCCAGTCACAGACAGGGGGGTCCTCAGCTCGCCTCCCCCCCAGGATGCCAGTTTTTCAGTTGAACCAATGACTCTTGACTTCCAGCCGATGCCTTCTAGAATGCCACTGGGTCGCGGCCCTCCCGCCCAGGGTCCAGGGGAAGGGGTTGGGGGAGGGGCAAGCCCTTCCCTGAAGGGGAAGAGGGCAGATGGAACAGAAGACTCGCTCACCCCCTCACACCCAGAGGGCTGCTGGGATTGCAATCTCCCGGTTCATGAATGGCGGGGAGAATTGTCAGGCGAAACGCCCGGCCCGCCCTACCAGCACGTCTCGGGGCGCGACGGGGAGGAGATGCTCATGAGGAAGAGGGAGGAGGAGGAGGAGGAGGAGGAGGAGGAGGAGGAGGAGGAGGAGCAGAAGTCCGTAGCCATTCTGGCTCAAGCTGGAGCCGTGGAGCCCTGACGGCTTCAGCTTGGACACGGGCGAGGGGCTGGCTCGGGTCCTAGCAGCCTCCCCACTCTCGATCCCCACTGTCGCAGGCCTAGAGGTTGACACCAACACCAAGATCGGCGGTGTGCCTCCACCAAGGGAAGACGATCCCGATCTCGGTGATGGTGGTAATATTCTGGCTCCCAAGGTGGCCGAAATATTGCCACCAACACCGAAATTTAGGATCATCTTCCCCCTGTGGAGGCAACCCCCTGGGCTGGTGTTGGTGCCAATTTCCAGGCCTCCCACACTGGAGCTTCAGGTGCAGTGGATGCTGTTGTGGTTTCGTCGGCTGGAGTGTCTCGCCATGCCGCTCCAGCCGATGCCTTGTCCTCCCATGAGACCGCCTTCGCTGCCGCGCACGACGCAGCCGCGACGTTCCCTGATTCGCAGGAGGGGAATGCGGGCAATCGTGCGAGAATTGAACGACCCCGTGGCGGCTGTGGACGCTCTCCGTGAGCTTGTTGGTTCTATTCGTGCTGAGTTGTTGCCGAAGGTTGCCGTCACCGCCTTCGGCTCCACCATCACTTCCAGCTACGACGGCGTCACCAAGCAGATTGAGGTCCGTTTCGGGCAGTTGCTGGCTCATCCCAGATCAACAGATGAACGAGTTCGTGTACTTGAAATGAAGGTTTGTGAGTTGGCCTCCCTGCTTCACTGTACGTATCAAAGCAGAAGAGCCGCAGGCCGCGGTAGCGGACTCGTCCTTCAACCGGCACATTGACCTTCGTATTTCCATCGCCAGGCTTATGTTGTTCCCATCGTACTTGAGGACCATATCCCAAAAATGATTTCGAGCACCCGGAAAATGTCGAAACAGTGTGAAACAGTGTCGAAGCAGTGTCGAAACAGTGTCGATCGAGTGTCTCCCAGGGCCCGACACGTGAAAACCCTCGAGTTTCGGTATTCTCTTGGTGCTCGAAATTCTTCCTCGAGCTTCAGGCTAATGTAGGCTGGAACATCATCACGCGAGGTGTAAGCCAGTCGTCACCCCCGAAGAGCTGGACAAGGCTGTTGTCCCTTGGAACGCCAGGTTTCAGATTGACCAGTCCGACTACCGTCTCTCGTCCGACCCTGCAGGCAAGAAGTTCGTTTTCCGTCTCGTGGGGAAGGCCACCTACGCAAAGAGGAAGGTGGCCCAGGCCATTGGCTCGCTCAAAATGGCCGCACGAGAATGGGACAAGCTTATCGCCCCCGATCAGCACGGTCAAAGAATTGAGTTCACCAATACCGGCAAGTCCCCAACCATGGTCAAGCGTGAGTTGGAATTCCAATGTTTGCGCCGCGCTCTTGAAAGTGCGCGGCCATGACTTAGGGATGTCAGTGATAAGCAGAAGGGGGAGGAACTGCCAAGGGCAAGTCGCTCGCCCGAGTCATCCCTATGGCAGGGGACGAACAGTGCAAGCCCGAGTGGTGCCTTGAGACCCTGTCGGGCTTAACATCGGCAAACGTATCGTTGCTGAGCGCTTCCAGGCCGCTGGCGCTCCTGCCAGCCCTCCTACGTGGTCTGTCTAATACCATGCTCCGCGACTGGCACGGACCTAGTCAAGTACGATGGCTCTTATACTGGCCACGTGGAATGCCCGTTCTCTCTTCCGTCATAACCCTGCCGCCGAGAGCCCAATCTCGCTCTCCTACGTCGTCTTATCCGTTCCTCTGGCTCCACCCACTGTGGCAATCCAAGAAAGCCATATTTCCAGGCTACAGATCCAGGATTTCCTCCACCATTATAACTTTCAGTACCAGTTCTTCGCATCGTTCTATCGCTGAATGTCGGAATTTCTTGGGCGCTGCCAGCGAGAATTGTGATCAGAGCCAGCTTACCCCGCCGTTGCGTCTGCAGCTTCACTCTGAGATGATGCGATAGGCCGCCGATACCGCCAGAGACAGCATGATCATCCACTCTTCCTGAGGCCCCATTCACTATTTAGACTCAGAGTAATGAAGGCGATAGGGCGGGCAATCTGGAGTCCAGATATTGAATATGCTCAGAGAGTGTGGCGCTCTCACGATCTGGGCAACTTATTTTTACGGATCAACCCGCTGGCGGGGATTGCAGTTGATTGATCCGTCTAAAATCCACCTTGCCCCAAAGCGATGCACGAGATGATTGCGATCCAGAAACAAGCGAACCTGTGAAAGACGATTGCCGAAGCGAAAGAAGAATCCTCTCTCGAACCAAAAGCCCAACGGAAATTGAAAAGCGCTGGCGGCGACGCGAGGCGCGGGGGGGCCGCGAGGGCGCTGGGCTGCGGCGACTGGTCCTCTTCGGGGCGCCAGGCGGCTTGGGCCCGACGGCGGGGAGAGGCTGGCGGCGGCGCGGCGCTGCCGGGGGCGCGGGGCGCGGGGCGCGGGGACGGCGGGCTGTGCCTGGCGGCGGTGGGCACGCGGACGTGGGCGACGTCCTCGCCTGCGCTGCCGAGCTCCTCGGTGGCGCCAGGTGTGGGCCCCCGCCCGCAGGCGCGCCCCTTCCCCCCCACCCCAGGGGTGGCTGTCGCCTGTTGCGTGCCACGGCGGTCCCGGGGGGGGGCCGGCGCAGCGCGCTGGAGGCACGCGCCAGCACCCGTCGAGAGTGCGCTTGGAGCGCCTTCTGGCCCCAAGAGGGGAAGGAGGAGGAGGAAGACGACGACGGGGAGGTGGCGGTGGCGGTCACGGGCGGAGGAAGACGACGTGACGACGACGAGGAGGAAGACGACGAGGAGGAGGAGGAGATGGCGGTGGCGGTCGCGGGTCACGGTGGCGGTGGAGGCGAAAGTGGAGGTGGAGTCTGAAGATGGAAGTGGAGGTGGAGTTTGCAGAGTGGGCAAAGGAAGAAGGGGGGAAGGAGGAGGAGGAGGAGGAGGAGGAGGAGGAGGAGGAGGAGGAGAAAAAGGGGCCGGATGAGGACGAGAAGCAGTGCTGGGAGAGGGCCGCCTCGCCAGGGCGACCCTGGGGACCGGTTCTTCATCCTCGAGGACACGCCTTCTTCCTCCTCCTCCTCCTTCTCCTCCTCCTCCGCTTCAGGTTTCTTCGGGAGGAGGTTTGGGGGGAAGGATCGAAGGCCTCCGGGAGCGCCCACTTGGCCACGACTGGATCCGCCTCGGTGCGTTGGCCAAAACACATAATTGGCCATTTCCACGAGGCCGATTCTGATAGAGGCAAATGTTGGGGAGCTCTGCTTCCTGGCAGATCGAACAAAACAAAACGGCAGGCTTCTGCTAAGTCTACGCATTCAGCGGCCTGCCTCGGGCCCCGGGACCATCACATGCCATCCAGGCCGAGGAGCCAATCCCAGGCAAAGGAGGGGTTGCCCAGGGGGTCCACGGAGACAGGCAAAGCACAATGTCAGACGTTTGGGCGGCTTTCTTTGTTACCCCGCTTCCCCTCCTGGCGGATATGTCTTCGCGCCTCATGCTCGTTGTATTGTCTCTCCTCCCCGCAGGGGAGGCCAGAGGTGGTTCCGGCCCGAGGTGCCCCCAGCGTCTCGCACAAGCTCGGAGCCCCACGGGTCCTCTGAGCCTCGCGAGGTGTACTCCGGAGGCCATCTGAGCCCTTCAAGAAAGGCTTGGAGGCACCTCGGGACCTTGGGCAATTCCCGATCCGTGCCGATCTACGGGAAGGGCTAAGCGCTCACTGCATGAAGGGTGCAGACGTCCCCCTATGCAGGATTGCCTTGCCGACCCTGCGCGGCATCCTCATCCGGGTGCTTGCCGTAAGTTCCGCCGCCGTACCAGTCTGACACTTTTGCCAGACGCACCGTGATGAACCGACCAGGAGGCCACGCATACCGTGTGAGCGACGGAAGACAACGGGGTCCTCTTCACCAACATTGGCGCGTAAGTTGCCCGCGTAAGGTCGCGCGTAAGCGCCCTCATCTCCAATATGGAGTACCGCGCTGGCGGCCCGCGTAACCCGCCGCGTAAGGTCGCTATGTCATCTCGCGTAAGATAGTTTCTTTCCGTGGCACATGTGATTGTTCCCGCTCCCAGGATCGAGGGGACAGTCACATGTGGCATGCGCTTCCGCAGGCTCGAGAATGCCGCAGCACATGGTGGCTGCCTTCCTCAAGGCCTGGAGAAAAGGAACATGCCACAATTCCGCCCCATAGATCTCACAGTGCCCGAAGTTGAGCAGCTCTCTCTCTCTCTCTCTCTATCCCCATTTCGTGGAGAGGAGGCCTCTTGAGGTGATTAGGGCCTCGTTGGGGCGGTATTGGTGCCTCTTGCCGCCTCTTGGGATACAAACTTCTGGAAGACCAAAAACATCCAAACCAAAGTATAATCTGATGGGTTGGGCTTGTCAGGGGGCGCATGGAGTGCCCCCTTAGTTTGGGCGCGTGTGAGGCGTCTTCTGCGGCCTGTCGGTTTTCTTTGCCGCTGCTGGAGGTCCTGGAGCAGTCCTGGAGGGCGTCGGTGGGCCTCCCGGGGACCGTCTTGGGACCCCCATTGGGCCGTGCTGGAGCAGACCTGGTGCTGTCCAGGGCCGTCTGGGGGCGGTCGAGGGCCGCAGTGGGGACGGGCTGGGCGGGGAGAGGCGCGCGGGGGGGCGGATTGGCGTGGAGGCTCCTGCCCCCGAGCTCTGCGGCGGCACGGCGGAGCGAGCGCCTGCTGGGCTCGACGCGTCGGGACGGCGCCCGCACTCGCGAGGGCCAGACACACGCAGCAGCCGCTGCAAGCGCAGTGGCAGTCACTGGCGCTGCAGTTCGGGGGCTGTGAAAGTTGGAAGGCACCCTATGTTTCAGCGAAGTGCGGCACAGTAGGTGAGGGGTCCCAGAAAGGACCTCGCCTTCGAGGATCGAAGAAGTTGGTGTCGCTTCCTCGGCGAAAGGCGGCGGAGGTGAAGCAAGGCCGCCTCCGCGGGCGGAATCTCGGCGGAAGCCGGCGGAATTGAAGATCGGCGCCCCAAGAGATGGCAGGGTTTGTTGTTTCAGGCTTCTCGAGCCCGCCAGACACTCGAGACGCTGAAATAAGGGCCGCTTGGGGCTCAGGAGGAGCTCGGGCTTCCGGGCGGCCCCCTGGGTCCACGTCGGGGACCACGTTCGCGACCGAGGCTCGCCGTGGCCAGAAAAGCACTCGCGCTCCCTGCCGTGCATCCCTCGGGTCGGGCGAAAGGGGGGGATTGGGAAAGGGGGGGTTACGAAATTTGCTGCATGCAGCTGGTTTCGGCCTCACCGAGGGGCCCATTCCTCGATACATAGCCGCCTCCGGCGCCGGGAGGCGCCGGGAAAATCAGCTACGTGAGCTGATTCTCAATCCCCCCTTTGCTATCCCCCCCTTCGCCCGACCCGAATCCCCCACGGCAGCACGCCGAGTGTGTGCGTCGACGCGCCGCCTGACCCGACGCGCCGCCCCCACGGCTCGGGGAGGGCCCCTCGGCCACCCCGGGGCAGGCGCCGCCTCGCGCTCGGCGGCTCCGCCCGTGGGGCCTGCCGCGGCGCCAGCCCCGTCCACCTCATCCTCCTCCTCCTCCTCCTCCTCCTCCTCCTCCTCCTCCTCCTCCTCCTCATCCTCCTCCACCTCCTCCTCCCAGGTGCGGGGCCCGGGCTCTGCCGCGGGCTTGCCGCAGCCGCGGCGCCGTCCATGTTGGACGCGTCCAGAGCACGCGTTCGCAGGCCCAGGGATCGACACCAGCACCACCAGCGGCGGTGTGCAGCCCCCGAGGGAGGAAGATCCCGCTCTCGGCGATGGTGGCAAAATTCTGGCTTCCAAGGCGGCCGAACTACTGCCACCAACACCGGAATCGAGGAGCGTCTTCCCCCTGTGGAGGCAGCCCCCCGTGTTGGTGCTGGTGCCCATTTCTGGGCCCCCAGCACACGGCGCGGCGACACGGGAAGCCCGCGGTCCCTGCCGGAGAGCCTCCCCACCCCGACACTTCCGTCGGCCCATACCTAAGGAACCCTAAAGAAGGAACGACGCCCCTAGTTTCCATAAGTTGAACTTCGATTTCGTATCGAGAACCTCAGGAACATCTAAGGCAAGCTGCGAAACAATTAAGGAACACGGAGCCCCTCCCCAACGAAAAGGGTTCCTTCTTCAGGGCCCCGACTGTGTTGCATATTTTGCACCAGACCGCCTGGGACACGGTAGCTTGCACCAGACTGCCTTGGACACGATAGCTTGCACCAGGCCGCTGGAACAAAAAAACAAACAAAAAACACGCTGCACCGCCGCGCCGACCGCCGAGGAGGGGACTGCTGCCGCGTACATCACCGGCGCCGAGGGCGAGATGGAGGTGAAGGCAGCCTGCGGAGACCTATTTCAGGAAGGAGGAAAAACACACAGACACAATGAATCGTCGATTCCCAAGAAAATACGCGAAAACATGGGAAGTGGGGGGGGAAGAGGAAAACCCCCAAAATAGGCAAAAAACGTATTGGGAGTCCTGGGAGTTGTGTGTGTGTGTCCTTGGGCCCCTTCACCAGTGGCATTGGGTTCCCCGGCGCCACGATCGGACGACGAAGCTCGGCGGCGAAGCAGGGGAGAAGTGCGAAGCGGGAGGCCTTCTCTGAAGACGGCGGGGCGTCCCAGAAGCCTGAAGTCGGGCACGTCCCTCTACAGGAGGAATCTCCAAAAGTAGTAAAAAAATAGCCTGGGGATGATTTGTTGATTTATTTTTGACGCATTCTTTGACTATGTTTTATTCTTCGTCCAAAATCAGCCTGTAGGGGGGCAGGCCCGGCTTAACATAGGACATAGGCCCGTCGGCCTTCTGATAAGTTTTTTTGTATTTTCGGAGACGGCTCAGGAGACTGGTCGGTAGGCTCGAGGCCTTCCGAGCCTTCTGAGAAGGCCCGCCCCCTCTTGCTTTCCCCCTGGACGCGCCGCCGACATTGGGTTTCCCCACGCTCCGATGGGACGACGACGAAGACGACGATGAGGAGAAGATTGCGGGAGCGGCTCGCTGAGTCCGTCCCGATGGCGCCTACGGCCTTGGCTTGAGCGGGAAGCTGGGACCTCTGATATAGAACTGCACCTCATGAGGGCCACCGGGCAGGACAGGTTCTGGAAATTGTCCATGGACCGATCCCGAGGGGATTCAGGCCGAAAGGAGGGGCAGAACGAAGGTGGACAGCATACGCCACTGCACAAGTACTCTCGGCCTTGCGTGCGCTTTGTCACCGTTCTGGTTTTGTGTGCATTATACAGAGAGCTGCTGCTCCGAACGAGGCGGCTCTACGTATCTATGGTGGCATCCTCGCCGCCCCCGCGCCCATGCTCGCGAAAACCTGCATCGACCGCAGCTGCTGTTGTTGTCGTTCAGCGGCTCGAAACGTTTCATCGAAAGGAGAGGCTAGGCATCTCTCGGACGTGTGGATTTTCTCTCGGCGAGGACCCTCGAGAAGCCTCTTGGGTCATCTTGCGAGAAAATACGCACGAAGCCGAACAATGCACGTGGAATGGACGTTCAATCGATGGCGCGAATGGTTTTGAATTCAAAAAATTAGTTGTTGAATGCGGGAAATTGGTTTTGAACTCAAAAAGAGTTTTGAATTCCAAAAATGGGCTTTGTGAATTCAAAAAAGGGGAACGGACGTTCGAGCGATGGCGAGCAGGTGGCATACGCTGACGTGTGACGCGAATGCGGGAGGGTTCCGCCGAGCCCGCGGCGATCCCTGGCTCCCTTGCTTCGATCTCTTCCTTCTGGCGGCAGTTCGCATTTCCAGCTCAGGACTGTTCTGGTATACAGTCGAGCAT
Organism: Prorocentrum cordatum; assembly: GCA_963575745.1. NCBI lineage: Eukaryota > Dinophyceae > Prorocentrales > Prorocentraceae > Prorocentrum > Prorocentrum cordatum. The sequence continues at coordinate 201,725 of CAUYUJ010014678.1, forward strand.
CTGGTTAAGAGGCCGCCCCCAGAAAAGCCGGGCCAGCGTTTCTTAGCGAGTTTGCCGGACAGCTGGCCCGAATTCTTGAGCGTGCTTGTTCCTCCAGCGTGAACAAAACAGTTGGTCTAGGTTGCTGCAACGACATGTACGGAAAGCTGGTCCAGGTTTCTTAATTGACTATTAGATGGCCTTCGGCCCATCTCGCCATCGTGCCTGGGCTGCAGGTATGAAGCCTATTGGATGTTCGTTGGGATCTTGTGGGAGGCTTCTCGGGGGCCTCTTGGAGGCAGCGTGGACGCCTCTTGGGGGCCGTTTGGGGGCTCTTGTGGCCCCTTTTGGGCCTCTTTGGGGCCTCTTGGGGCCCTCCTGGACGCCTCCTGGGGCCTCCTGGGGGCCTCTTGGGGCGATAGACTCGGATTCTCGGTTCGTGTTCCCTCCGTTGGGCCCCTTGGGGGGCCGTCTTGGGGTCCTCTTGGGCCGTGTTGGGCGTCTCTTGGGCTGTCTTGGGGCCATCTTGGGCTGGCTTGGGGCAGTTTGGGAGGCCTCTTGGGCAGTTTTGAGGCGGTTTGGGGGGCCTTTGGGTCCGTCTGGAATCCGGGAGCCGAAAAGGCGAGAACGCCCAAATCCTTTAGAAACCTGAGGAGAATAAATGATTTTGGCCTTTGGGGGCCCTCTTGGGCGGCCTCTTGGGGGCATCTTTGGGCGTCTCGGATGCCTCTTGGGCCGTCTGGGGGCCATCTTGAGCGTCATGGGGCGATCGTTCGGTGACTCGTGGCCTCCTTGGGCTGCCTGGGGGGCTTCTTGGGGTCCTCTTGGCCCGTCTTGGGGCCCTTTTGAAAAAATCACGCGACAAGATGCGGCAAGCCCCAGGAGAACCGCGAGAAGCCCAAGAAGATTTGAGTATTTGGGGTCGGGGACCCTAAGAGATTCCTCAGGAGTGAGGACTGTGGCTCAGGGGATCGGGCAAAGGACCTGAGGAAACGCCCACTCCGTGCCCAGAGGCACGGTGGCGGATGACGGGAAGCGCCTCCGGCGTGCACCGTTGGTTCTGGGATTTCATTTGACGGGAAGCGTCTTCGAGGTACGAGAAGCAAGCGGGATCCTTGAGTTAACTATATGGGTTGGCTGCAATCCGGATTCCCCAAAATGGAGCTCGAGACATAAAATATCTTTTCTCTTAGGAACCGAGAGGAGCACGGCAGACCAAGACGAGGAGCACGGCAGACCAGGCTACCAAGAGCGCCCTCAAGACGACGGAAAGGATGACCAAGACGAGGAGCACGGCAGACCAAGACGAGGAGCACGGCAGACTATGCCCTAAGAGTGCCCTCAAGACGGCCGAACAACGGCAGACCCCATAGGAGCACGGCAGACCAACAGGAGCACGGCAGACCACACAAGAGCACGGCAGGCCACACAGGAGCACGGCAGACCACACAGGAGCACGGCAGACCACAAAGGAGCACGGCAGACCACACAAGAGCACGGCAGACCCCACAAGAGCACGGCAGACCCCACAGGAGCACGGCAGACCCCACAGGAGCACGGCAGAGCAGACCCAAAAGGAGCACGGCAGACCACACAGGAGCAAGGCAAACCACAGGAGCACGGCAGACCACACAGGAGCACGGCAGACCCCACAGTAGCAAGGCAGACCCCAAAGGAGCACGGCAGACCACCGGAGCACGGCAGACCACACAGGAGTACGGCAGACCCCACATGAGCACGGCAAATCCCAAATGAGCACGGCAGACCACAAGAGCACGGCAGACCACACAGGAGCACGGCAGACTCCACAGGAGCACGGCAGACCACAAAGGAGCACGGCAGACCACACAGGAGCCCGGCAGACGCCACAGGAGCACGGCAGACGCCACAGGAGCACGGCGGAACCCACAGGAGCACGGCAGACCGCGCGCGGGTACAACATAAACGCGCCTTTTTGTTGTACCCCGAACGCCGCTGGCGTTTCCCCAACAGGAGCACGGCAGATCTCACAGGCGCGCGGCAGACCCCAAATGAGCACGGCCGACCACAGGAGCACGGCAGACCCCAAATGAGTACGGCAGACCCCAAAAGAGCACCGTAGACGCCTCAGGAGCACGGCTGACCACACAGGAGCACGGCAGACCACACAGGAGCGCGGCAAACCACAAAGGAGCAAGGCAGACCCCAAATGAGCACGGCAGTCCACACGTTCGCACGGCAGACCGCACAGGAGCACGGCAGACCCCACATGAGCACGGCAGACCAAGAAGGAGCACGGCAGACCACACAGGAGCACGGCAGACCACACAGGAGCACGGCAGACCACACAGGACACGGCACGGGAGCACGGCAGACCACACAGGAGCACGGCAAACCACACAAGAGCACGGCAGACCATACAGGAGCACGCCAGACCACACAGGAGCACGGCAGACCACACGTTCGCACGGCAAACTCCACAGGAGCACGGCAGACCCCAAAGAAGCACGGCAGTGGTACGTGGCACTGCTGTGGTATGCCGTACTAAAAACGTGGAATATCTCATAAGCCCAGGGGACAAAAGGACGCTTCCCGTTCTTGTCCGGTCAGGTGACGGGAAGCGTCTTCGAGGTACGAGAAGCAAGCGGGACGTTCTGGCTGAATCCTTGAGTAAATATATCTTTTCTTTAACTATATGGGTTGCCGCGCCGCACGGGATTTTTCGTTGGCGGATTCCCCAAAATGGCCATTTCGCTCGAGACATCCTCCTAAAATCGAGGTGTTGGAGGCTATCGTTTAAGACGTCTTAGGAACCGAGAGGAGCACGGCAGACCAAGACGAGGAGCACGGCAGACCAGGCTTAGGAACCGAGAGGAGCACGGCAGACCAAGACGAGGAGCACGGCAGACCAGGCACCAAGAGCGCCCTCAAGACGACGGAAAGGATGACCAAGACGAGGAGCACGGCAGACCAAGACGAGGAGCACGGCAGACTATGCCCTAAGAGTGCCCTCAAGACGGCCGAACAACGGCAGACCCCATAGGAGCACGGCAGACCACAGAAGAGCACGGCAGACCAACAGGAGCACGGCAGACCACACAAGAGCACGGCAGCCACACAGGAGCACGGCAGACCACACAGGAGCACGGCAGACCACAAAGGAGCACGGCAGACCACACAAGAGCACGGCAGACCCCACAAGAGCACGGCAGACCCCACAGGAGCACGGCAGACCCCACAGGAGCACGGCAGAGCAGACCCAAAAGGAGCACGGCAGACCACACAGGAGCAAGGCAAACCACAGGAGCACGGCAGACCACACAGGAGCACGGCAGACCCCACAGTAGCAAGGCAGACCCCAAAGGAGCACGGCAGACCACCGGAGCACGGCAGACCACACAGGAGTACGGCAGACCCCACATGAGCACGGCAAATCCCAAATGAGCACGGCAGACCACAAGAGCACGGCAGACCACACAGGAGCACGGCAGACTCCACAGGAGCACGGCAGACCACAAAGGAGCACGGCAGACCACACAGGAGCCCGGCAGACGCCACAGGAGCACGGCAGACGCCACAGGAGCACGGCGGAACCCACAGGAGCACGGCAGACCGCGCGCGGGTACAACATAAACGCGCCTTTTTGTTGTACCCCGAACGCCGCTGGCGTTTCCCCAACAGGAGCACGGCAGATCTCACAGGCGCGCGGCAGACCCCAAATGAGCACGGCCGACCACAGGAGCACGGCAGACCCCAAATGAGTACGGCAGACCCCAAAAGAGCACCGTAGACGCCTCAGGAGCACGGCTGACCACACAGGAGCACGGCAGACCACACAGGAGCGCGGCAAACCACAAAGGAGCAAGGCAGACCCAAATGAGCACGGCAGTCCACACGTTCGCACGGCAGACCGCACAGGAGCACGGCAGACCCCACATGAGCACGGCAGACCAAGAAGGAGCACGGCAGACCACACAGGAGCACGGCAGACCACACAGGAGCACGGCAGACCACACAGGACACGGCAGACCCCACGGGAGCACGGCAGACCACACAGGAGCACGGCAAACCACACAAGAGCACGGCAGACCATACAGGAGCACGCCAGACCACACAGGAGCACGGCAGACCACACGTTCGCACGGCAAACTCCACAGGAGCACGGCAGACCCCAAAGAAGCACGGCAGTGGTACGTGGCACTGCTGTGGTATGCCGTACTAAAAACGTGGAATATCTCATAAGCCCAGGGGACAAAAGAACGCTTCCCGTTCTTGTCCGGTCAGGTTCCCCAAAATGGCCATTTCGCTCGAGACATCCTCGAAAAATCGAGGTGTTGGAGGCTATCGTTTAAGACGTCTTATGTTCAAAAATGGCCATTTCGCTCGAGACATCCTCAAAAAATCGGGATGTTGAAAAATATCAAAAATGACGGGAAGCGTCTTCGAGGTACGAGAAGCAAGCGGGACGTTCTGGCTGAATCCTTGAGTAAATATATATATATATATATATCTTTATATCTATGGGTTGCGGGGCTGCACGGGGGAATTCGTTGGCGGATGACGGGAAGCGTCTTCGAGGTACGAGAAGCAAGCGGGACGTTCTGGCTGAATCCTTGAGTATATATATATATATATATATCTTTATATCTATGGGTTGCGCGATTGCACGGGGTTTTTCGTTGGCGGATGACGGGAAGCGTCTTCGAGGTACGAGAAGCAAGCGGGACGTTCTGGCTGAATCCTTGAGTAAATAAATATATATCTTTA
>CAUYUJ010014678.1:206549-216549 GCA_963575745.1 Prorocentrum cordatum
TGCCGAAAAAAGGCCACTCCAAGACACATTTGTCTCTCGAAAATATTGATTTTCTGCTCCCGGGCGCCCGGGAACCCCTTCCGGGCCGCTTCTGGCACCCGGGCCGGCGCTCGAGCCAAACGCCCGGGCCAGCACCCGGGCCAGCGCCCGGGCCGGTTCCGGCGCCGGCCGGCGCCCGAAAATTGAATTCCGAGGCGGTGCCGAAAAAAGGCCACTCCAAGACATATTTTTCTTTCGAAAATATTGATTTTCTGCTCCCGGCGCCCGGGAACGAACCCCTTCCGGGCCGCTTCTGGCACCCGGGCCGGCGCTCGAGCCAAACGCCCGGGCCAGCACCCGGGCCAGCGCCCGGGCCGTTCCGGCGCCGGCCGGCGCCGGAAAATTGAATTCCGAGGCGGTGCCGAAAAAAGGCCACTCCAAGACATCTTTTTCTTTCGAAAATATTGATTTTCTGCTCCCGGCGCCCTGGAACCCCTTCCGGGCCGATTCCGGCACCCAGGCCGGCGCTCGAACCGAACGCCCAGGCCGGCACCTGGGCTGGCGGCCGAGCCGGATCCAGCGCTGGCGTCGGCTCTGGCCGTCGCCGGAAAAATTGAATTCCGAGGCCGCGCTAACAAAACTCATCCAAACAGATTTTTCGAAAGTGCATCATTTCTGCTCCCGGCGCTCGGAGGCTTCTGCGTCTCAAGGAGAGGTGGAGCAGACATCTCGAGGTAAAAGCAAGCACACGAACGCTATGGACGCGCGATGCGCTGCCACAAGCCAGCTTCCCGCAAAATCGGTCCAGAGTGGGAGGGGACGGAGCTGGGCGGGTGATGGACCTGCAGAGCACTGCTCCAGCCTTCCCTCAGCCCTGGGTCTGCTGACCACACAGGAGCACGGCAGACCACACAGGAGCGCGGCAAACCGCAAAGGAGCAAGGCAGACCCCAAATGAGCACGGCAGTCCACACGTTCGCACGGCAGACCGCACAGGAGCACGGCAGACCGCACATGAGCACGGCAGACCAAGAAGGAGCACGGCAGACCACACAGGAGCACGGCAGACCACACAGGAGCACGGCAGACCACACAGGAAAACGGCGCTTCCCGTTCTTGTCCGGTCAGGTTCCCCAAAATGGCCATTTCGCTCGAGACATCCTCGAAAAATCGAGGTGTTGGAACCCAGAGGCTCCTTTTCGTAAAAAAAAAAAACGATGTAGATGTTCATGTGTGAAAAATCGCGAAAATCATGTTGAAATACGATAGCCATGCGGAAAAGCGAAAACAACATCGAAACACGATAGCAATGATATGGCTGTATCTTGTAAGACACGTGACTGCCCTGAATATGTAGCAGGCCTCGCATGCACGGCCAATGGGTGTCTAAGATTTCCAACTACTTGCGCTGATCATTATCATTGCCAGGATCTTGCATCGCAGCATCAGTGTTGGAACGCGGGGTGTGTACATAAGTATATGGATGCTATGTATTATGATAATACATATATATATATATATATATATTATATATTATATATATATTCCAACGTGTATATATACACGCATACGCATGCACGCGCGGCGGATCGGCACCAGCCCAAGGAATATCGGTGGATTGCGGATCGGCTTCGCCGACCCGATGAAATCGTTTTTCGCTGTCGCCGTCGCCGTCCGCTCCGTCGTCTGTCCTCTCGTCGCCGCCGCTTGTCTTTTCGTGCTTTGCCATCGCCGTCCTCGTCGTGCTCCTTCCTCCGTTTCTTCGAAGGTCCTCTTACATACAAACTTTCCATCAAGCCTTCGCGAATGTTTAAGCATGTTGTTTGGTGATCATCCCATCCGACCTCCGAGTGCACGTTTCCCCAACCACGTGTTGCAACATGTTATGTGTTCTCCAATATTGTTCCCGATCCCCTTCCCGCTGTATTTTGTCAAGTTCCCACTTTCGTTCGAATCCTCCGCCACCTTTTCCGCCACGCCTTCCGTCTTCAGCTGCGTCTCCCAATTGCGCAAAACCGTTTCCCCAACTCTGCAAGTTGCGCGTCCCTGCACCGTCCTCCTCTCCTCTCCCCTCCGCCTCGTCCTTCCTCCTCCTCCTCCTCCTCCTCGTCCTTCCTCCTCCTCTCCTCCTCCTCCTCCTCACCCCCTCCTCCTCGATCCTCCTCCTCCTCCTCCTCCTCCTCCTCCTCCGCCTCCTCCTCCTCCTCCTCCCTCATCCTTCCTCCTCCTCCTCCTCCTCCTCCTCATCCTCCTCCTCCTCCTCCCCTTCCTCCTCCTCGTCCTCCTCCCTCCTCATCCCCCTCCTCCTCCTCCTCCTCCCTCCTCCTCCTCCCTCCTCCTCCTTATCCTCCTCATCCTCCTCCTCCTCCTCCTCCTCCTCCTCCTCCTCCTCCTCCCCCTCCTCCACGATGGATCAAGACTATAAGGCAAGTTGAAATGATGTACTTAAGGCGCTGATGTTCATATAGACTGTGCGTGAGAATGCCAGCGACGACTACTGGTGCTGAAAACCTGCGAGCTCCCAAACCTCCTCCAATTGGGTGATCATATGGATTTTGAGGAGGGTGTTGAGGTGGGAGGGGAGGAGTAATTAGGTGGAGGAGGAATGGGCAATGGAAGACGTCTTTAAAGTAGCCCAGAGCAGGCTATCCAGCAATCTGCATTGGCACTGGAGCACACCGAAAACTCACTGAGTGTCTGCAGTTCCTACGTTAACGCAATTAGACGGGTAGACCGTCTCAACACAAGCTGGCGGCGAGCAGGCGGCGAGTTGCGGAAGAATTGGATCGCTCATGCTCGGCTTCAGGGGTCGCGGCTGCGGTGATTCCTCCACGACAATTGGCGAAACGGGCGGGGAGTCGATCTCAGTGTCGCAACTCGCATTAGGCCTGAGCCGCTTCACGGGGCGTTGTTCCGAATTTGGCACAGTCGCTTGCACTGCTGATGCGCTTCCTGACGTGACTGCTGGCCCATCCGCCTGCAGCGCATCGGGTCCCCACGTGACTTTCGGGAGCTCGAACTGCACTAGAGGAGCCGCAGTCCCTCGACGAAGATGAATCTTGCATGGGATCATTATTGGGATCATTTTCCCTTCCAGGCTCTCTGAAAGATTCTCTGCTGACAGCTGAATGTTAAACTCAAACTCCATGTTAGAAATAACACGTTGAGTCATCAATCGAACGGTGCTGGCGTCTGTGTTGCAACTTCCAGCTTGAACAAAAACAAGCTACGGTGGTTAATGAGCCCACTGACCGAACGAACGAAACGACTATGACAAACTTCGGAAGTGTAGTGTGTTTCATGGTGTCGCGATTGCGAATCATCAATGCCACGAACTGTTCAGGGGTCCTTCGGAGGTGCGAGGGCGATGCAATTTATTTTCAATTTAATTGGCAAGGAACGTCCACGTTACATTGCACGAACTCGCACCAGTGTGAAGGCAGGCCAGTCCCTCCTACTAGCCTTCCTGGAACAAGCCCTGACTGCAGCCAACGCATTGGCCCCTCGCCCGCCCTTGATTTGCAGCAGCCCTCGATCGGGGCCGCAACGGCGGCGGCAGAAAGCAGATCCCATCCCTCCTCGTTATCGTATTCACTCCGCTTCCTCCCGTCGTCGTCTACTTCGTCGTCGCCCCCCCGTCAGCGTCGTCGCCCCGCGCCAGCGGGAGGCGCCCTAGGAGTCAGCTAGACTGCTGCATATGCAGAGTTCTCTTCAACGAACGGCAACAAACGTAACTTGAAAAAAATCGCATCTTCCCACCGCAATCGGTGGCATGACTGGGCTATGCCAGAAATGACGGCGTTCAAGGACTCGTCATGGAAGCAACTGAAAAATCTCGGGTTCCCGAAATGTCGGATACCTATTGTCAAGTGTGCAAACATGTGATGTTTGGGCACTAAAGGTATCTGCGTTGCCTCTGCCAATGAGAGGTGGCGGAGGCAGAGGTCCAACAGCTTTTGGCACGTGCCTAGGGGCACCACTCTGGGGCTCTCCCTAAGTATAGCCATGTACTCTAGTAGGGCACCACCTGCATGTTTCAAAACTGCCCCATTGGCCAGGGCACCTTCCTTGCGACTACACAGATCTACAGCCCACGCGAGTAGAACACCAGTTTCATGTGCTTTCAGTTTCAAATCTCTGGCCTTGTCACTACCCAACATACTTTTGGTCAGGTGGTTCAGCCTGTCCCCGTGATCTATGTTTGCTCTAGAATACCAGGCCTTGATATCTACCCATATGTGTTGGACGCCACGGCTCACCACGGCCTTCCTCGGGCCGTCGACCCTCCAAACGTTCGAATCCAAAGACGCCCACATCACGAACATGACGTATGATTGCAGCACTCCTAGATACACCGTGTGTAGCATGTCTATGCGCATGGTGACGTGAGGCGAAGCACCTACCTCAGCGCAAAATATAGGATTGCGCTTGAGAACCCGGTCATTGATTCGATTACCATCCCAGCGTCTCCTCCAAAAGGTAACTCTGAATGGTATAGGGGTTGTCTCAAAGTTTGCAACGTCTTGCAAGTCAGGTCCTGGATCAAGCCTGTCCCATTTCTTGAGAAGGACGTCACCTATCATGACATCGTGCTCAAGTATTCTACCCCTAGTTTTGGACCTGTCGAAGTGCAAGCCACCATCACGCATGATAGCGCGCTTCTTAAGCTCGGAATCCACCACAACCTGGAATTCGCAAAGTTGACACGCAGCCTCGTATGCACCAGCCTGAAGGTCACCCCAAGCATGTCCCAGAAGCGAAATGTTACCAAAGTTGAATCTGCGCCAGCGTGGGGCCAGCAAGCTGAAACCAGTGGCTCGACTTTCCGAACAAAACCTCCCTCCTTGTTCTCCTCTTCCTGATCCTCCCCCCGCCCAGCCCTCTCCCTCCCTTCCTCGCGTCCAATCCTGGTCCCTCCCTTCCTCCCGTCCAATAGGCTGGTCCCTCCCTTCCTCCCTGATCCTCCTTTTCCATGCTTCCGCAGTCCGCCGTCCCCCTCGATGTTCGATTGGTTTGGGTATTTGTCGGGGCTGCGCCAGCAGTCGCATAGATCGGGCTTGTTCGCACCACAGAATATGCACGGGAAATTATGACTAGCCCACGTCGGCAGACCAAATGATGTTGTGTGTTCAGACCAATCGCCAGTAATATCTACCAGCAAGAAACGGGCTGGCAGCCTGGGCTCACTCTCCGACAGCAGCTTGAGTGGGTCGTCATCTGACATTGCAGAATTGTCCCAATTCCGTTGGGGCCGAATCCCGCTGGCGAGACTCTTCAACGTCCATGCGATAAAATTGAAGACAGGCCGTAAACTGCACCACCCCCTGCACCCACAGTCACACGTCTCCCTCTTAGACAATGTTCCCAGGAAGTGCCTCTTAGAGGTAGCTAAATTGTGCACCGAAAAATTGTATAGCGAGTCCCATTTTCCAGGGCCGATACTCCTAGTGAACCTGACCCCATCTAGATATAGTGCCAGCGGGTAGCATGGTCGAAGGTCACCTTCGATATGACGGTGAGGGTGGTCCTCGAAACTTTTCGCCCAATAGCCTTCGGCTTGAGCTGTGTTCATATACGATGTTTGCACCTCTAGCGCCAAAGCCTCATGCAACGCAACGAATGGAACGACTTTCTCCTATAGGGGGTGCCGATGGGGAAACGGGGCTCGTTAACAATTGTTGTCCCCCCCCCCTCTTGAGGGGGGAGGGGTATAAGGGCTTGTTGGGTTTATCCCTCCGTCCTCCTCCTCCCGTCGCCCTCGAACCCTTCCTCAGCCATCCTTTTGTTGGCCCCGTCCGTCCTGGCGCTGCCCTCGCAGCAACAGAGGAACCTTAAGACTGCAATAGTGGACCTTAGATTCTTGCGGAAGAACAGCCTCTAGATGTCGCTGAAAGTTCCCGTCGTTGGTGTGCGAGTGGTATGACAATTTCCCCAATAGTTTACCAGATGCACCTGCCTCGCGAGCGAGTTTTGAAATTATGCACGTGTCTTTCCCGCTTAGTTTCCCCAGGGCGTACATCCGAAGTAGATAGTTGGCTAGCTCATCACCTTTCCGCTCCTCGGTAGCCAGAGTTCCCCGTTGGCCCGAGCGTTCCCATGACGACGTTGCTCCAGAGCTCTCCCAGCTGTGCAACCTAACTGGCCGCACAGGCGAGGGATCCTTGCGTGGGCGTTTTTGCCGCCCCTGCGGCGGCATGAGAAAGCTCTGCCTCGAGCCAAGCAGCTATCGCAATAATATTTCTTGTGCGGCCTACTCAACTATAGTAGCACAATGTTTTTTTTTTGTTTCTGGAGGTCGAGGGGTGCCAGATGGGGGGTGCCCGGAGGATCACTGCTGGATCACCGCTGGATCACCGGTAGATCACCGCTCGATCACCGCATCGTTTTTTGAGGATGTCTGCAGCGAAATCGCCTGGATCACCGCTGGATCACCGCTGGATCACTGCTGGATCACCGCTGGAACACCGCTGGGTAGCTGCTGTGTTTTTTGTTAGGGCTGTCAAGTTTCGATCCTGAGGCTCGGTTGGCTCAAGCTGGGGGAGGGGGGAGGGGGGATACAGGACAACATTTAGCTCGGCCCCAGAATTCGAGCTGCCACAACTCACGATTGTAATTGAACTCGAGTCTGCAAGTGCGCAGACGTACACCGCCCTAGATCACCCGCACGAGGTCGGTCACTCCGAGCTGTCGCCGCGGTTCGACAGGTCCTTCATCTGGCGCAGCCACACGAGCGCATCCTGGAGCTTCCCGAGCTCCGCGAGGATCTTCATTGACGACTTGTAGCGCTCATCTGCAGGGTAGGACTCGTCGTCAATACCGTTCAGGATCATGTTGCTGAACGGGTCCTCGGCGTTGTAGATGTCCATGACCTTGCTGAGCCGCGTCTGCACACGCGGCAAGAAGGACCGAATGGACGCCCACTCCTCATCGGAAGTAGCTTTGTCGATGATTGACCTGTGCTGGCTCAACGTTGGAAAAAATCCTGACCCTCCTCCTCCTCCTCCTCCTCCTCCTCCTCCTCTTCCTCCTCCTCCTATTCCTCCTCATCGTCCTCCCTCCTCCTCCTCCTCCTCCTCCTCCTCCTCCTCCTCCTCCTCCTCCTCCCCCTCTTCCTCCCCCTCCTCATCCTCCTCTTCCTCCTCCTCTCCCTCTCCTCCTCCTCCTCCTCGCGTGACCTGGCGCTCTGGGTAGTGGTGGAGTAAGTGTTGAGCACGTCCTGAATCGCCTTGGTGAACGCCTTCCCCTCGGGGACCTTGTCGGACTTGGGTGTCTTCTTGCCCTTGCCAGACTCCTTCTCCTTCTTGTCCTTCGTGCTCGTCTTGTCCTTCTTCTCCTTCCCTGCAGGTTTTCCGACCCTCGGGGTCGAGGGCTTGTCGTTGCCAGTGTTCCCCGTGCTCTTCTCGGTCTTGAGCGGCGTCTCCGTGGCAGTGCGCAAACCCTGAGTCTGCGGCGTTGCCTCGGCGTGCGTGGCGGGATCGTCTCGATCTCGAGGCAGTCCAGAAGATGCTGCTCCTGTGCGCTGCTTTTTGCCGTTGTGCTCCTCGGTGATGTTCTGGTAACTCTTCCTCGTGTCCAATATGCTCCGCTTCGTCCTCCTGGTAAATTCAAGACGGCCTGAATCGGGGTTTATCGAGACGTATGGCGGTCCTTTGCGAATCATGTTCCGCGCTATGTTAAGCGCCCCCTGCACCGCACTCGGTCGGTCGAACCCGCCCTCCGCTTGAATCAAGGCGTCGAGGTTCATGGGCGTACCGATGATCTGATCGGACTCCACGCGCTCCTCGATCAGCTTCCTGGTCTTCTCGAGGTACTGGAACCGCGCCAACGCCCAGTCCTGCCGCTCCTTCTCCTTGTAGGAGTTGGAGCCGTTGTCGTACGCGAGCACCTGCTGCTCGGTCCAGTGCTTCTTCATCCACCGCTCGAACCGACTGCCGAGCGCCGTCCGCTTCTTGAACTTGAAGCCCGTCTTCCGAGCCTCGTCCAGGAGGTCCCACAGCACGGCGTCGTCCCCGTCGAGGGCGGCCACTGGTGCACCGTCGCCGCCTTCAGCATCCTGCCAGCCCTGCGCCTGGAACATTGTCATGAGCTCCTGCTCGAAATCGCGCGATGCCATGAACTTCTTTGCGCCGATGTTCTTGATCTCTAACTCCAGCAGCGCCTGCGCCTTAAGCATGTCCACGGGTCCCTCAGCTTCGACGACAACTCGATCATGTTGATCAGCTTCATGACCAAAGCGCATGTGTTCTTCTTCTGCATCGATGTCAGAAGCTGGACTTGCACCTGGCGCAGCAGGTACAAGGGGTAGCTCATCCGACGAAGGAGGACCGTCCATCATTCTGGTACGCCGCACCTTGCTGGCTCAAACCGAACATCCTCCTTCTCCTCCAGAGGATCTGAGGAAAGGGGGGAAGAGGAGGAGGGGGAGTAGGAGGTGCTTAAGGAGCGTAGGTGGAATGTTGTAGACGGTGTTGTTAACCCCACCTTTCGCTCATCCACGCCAACGGCCAGTTTACCCTGCTGAGCCGCCTCGCCCTTATGAAACAAAACGTAAGCATAGATCTGAGGAGAGGTTAGAGAGTGCAGGAAATGTTAAGTTACGAACCGATACTTAATCGGTCGGTCCTGGTGGTCCCCCTCGTAGGGCCGCACACGGCCAGCACGCGTGTCGGCAATCTTGGCGTTCCCGATCATGAGCTCGCAGTCGCTGTCGCTCGCGACCTCCGTCGGTGATCCACATGGAGAATTCGGGCAGCTCATCGCCCGAAGCTCGAAGTTCAAGTGAACAGCGCCTGAAACCCCTGAGGCGCTCGACCAAACGTGGCCATGGACAGGAGGAGGATGAGGAGGAGGATACTGAGGAGGAGGTGGGGGGGGAGGAGGATGAGGAGGAGCAGGATGAAGGGGGGGGGAGAGGGATCGGATCGGAGGAGGGCGAGGAGGAGGAGGAGGACAATGACGGGGGTTCCGATGGGACGGGCTTCGAATGACGAGGGATACGAGTGAGGCGAGGGGGAGGAGGGAGGATACAGGGAAGAGAGCGATGAGGATGATGATGAAGTCATTCCCAGATCTCCTGATCTAGAACTCGAGCCAGTGCTTGGTGGGCACGATGCTGGACGGGCGAGGCCTCTCACTGCTCGGGCTGCCAATTGCGCGCCTCGTAGGAGTAGGAGATGTGCACGGCGTCGATGGCGCAGCCGTCTCGGGCCCGAGATCCGCAACCGTATCCACTGCCGATGGCTTCTTCTTGATCGCTGCAGCGGGCCGCTTCATCCTGATACCAGAAGGTAATGATGGATCACCGTCATGTTTCTCGTACTTGTTTTTCTCGTCGATGCAATCCTGCTTGTTGATCTCCCCGGCCGCGAGCTTGACGGCCAACGACTTCACGAACTCGAAGGCGGTGTCCTTGTTGCCCTTGAATACCTTGGCAACGTTCATGTGGAACACTGCTGACCCGCCCAACATGATACGAGCGTACTGAATTTTTGTGGCGCCTTTGGCACCGTCCCAACGGAAATCTGCAACGATCTTCTTGCCATCGAGCTCGGCGCGGTACACGTACGACTTGGTGTCGTTGGCAGCGCTGGCATCGGCAGAGCTGGCCGCTTGCCCTTGTGCTGGCATGCCACGCCTCCTCCAAGCGCCCACCATCAGCTGGGGCACAGGCCTCTCCTCGTCTGGGAAGATGGCCAGCATCATGTCGCTGTCAGTTGCGTTTTCTGGAGGGACCAATCTGATTGCATATTCTGGTGGTGTCTTTGACGTCGCACCTGCAGGTTTCCTCCAGTAGTTCTCGAGCTCCACGTCATATCCGTACAACCAATCAGTTGGTCCTGTCTGACGGCTCAAAGCATTTCAAACATGAGGCGGAGGCGGATGTGGACGACGGAGTGGAGAAGGATGAGGAGGAGGAGGAGGAGGAGGAGGAGGGGGAGGAGGATCGGAGGAGGAGGAGGAGGAGGGCAATGAGTTGGAGGATCGTGTCAGGGGCAGGGCCATCCTTCCTCTTCCTCCTCATC
>CAUYUJ010014678.1:221549-279049 GCA_963575745.1 Prorocentrum cordatum
GAAGAGAGGAGAACAGGAAGGGAGGGAGGGAGGGAAGGAGGGAGGGAGGGAGGGGGGAGCAGGAACAGGAGAAGAGAATCCCCCTGCGGTCCCTCCCCCTCCTCCTCCTTCTCATCTTCCCCATCCTCCACGACCTCCTACTCCTCCTCATGTTTCTCCTCCTCCTCCTCCTCCTCGCGTTCCCCCTCCTCCTCCTCCTTCACCTCCTCCTTCGCCTCCTCCTCCTCCTCCTCCTCCTCCACTCCAGCCCAAGAGCGCGGAGGAAATCGTGCTTCGCGC
Source organism: Prorocentrum cordatum (assembly GCA_963575745.1). Classification (NCBI taxonomy): domain Eukaryota; class Dinophyceae; order Prorocentrales; family Prorocentraceae; genus Prorocentrum; species Prorocentrum cordatum. The sequence continues at coordinate 221,829 of CAUYUJ010014678.1, forward strand.
CTCGGCCCCATCTAGATTTGTTCCAGAGTTCATCCAGAGTCAATCGAGACTCATAGCCCTGTTCTCTCACAGGTCAATGAATCGTTGGATAGCTTGGACGTGGCGACCGACTCGCTGCCGCCCGACGGCATAGCTGAGAAAGATGGCGGCGCAGCAGAAGACAGCTGGGAGGAGCAAGAGGAGGGCGAGGAAGAGCTCGACGACGAGGCGAAGGACGAGGAGGAAGAGGCTTCGGAGATCGCGACGGGCGCCTGGGATGAGGAGGCGGCTTCAGAGGTGGCGAGAGGCGCGGCGCAGACACGGACCCCACCTTTGAAGAGGCCTGCCAGAGCGTCGTCCAGCGATGGGCTCGCGGACCAGACGAAGGAGACGGGGAGGGGGGATGATGGCGATGCCAATTCGGATGATGAGTCGAGATGGTCGTCGATATATTCTTATTTGTTAACGCGACTCGCACGTGCACGTACCAGCTGATGATGCATCGACGCACTCGGCTACATGTCATGACTTAGTGTAGGTTCGGCTTGGGGCTGCATGTCATGACTTAGGTTCGGCTTGGGGCTCGGCGTTCGACGTGGATTCGAGCGTCGACGAGCAGAGCGATGATCAAGAGGAGTGTGTCGTGGGAGAGGGAAGGTTCAGTCACCCCTTCCTCCTCTTGATCCTCCTCCTCTTCCCCCTCTTCCTCCATCTCCATCCTCCTCCTCCTCCTCGTCTTCCTGCTCCGCCTCCCGCTTCTCCTCTTCCTGCTCCTCCCCCTCCAATTCTTCGTTCTCCCAACCCCTGTGAGGCCCCGCATCCATCCACCTTTGGGGCCAGGGCCTTTTAGGGAATTCGGCGAGGGGGGAAACTTGTCTGACGACCTGGACCCCCCCCCCCCCCTCCCCCCCGAAGACTCGGAACTGGCCCCTCCAGGGCGCCCAAGGACCTGGGTACTTGGCCTATTACGTCCACCCCCCTCGGGCTCATCTGTCTGCCCCCCCTTCTGGGAGGACGGCCCTGGCACGGTGTACGAGTACGACAGCGAGCTCGATTCGGCTTGGCGCCAGCGTCCGAAGGGCATCAAGGAGTACACGGACAACCTCGAGCACATTTTCGAGAATGGCCAGTCGGTTTGGCGTGCGAGGTTTTTCCTCCTTCTTCTGCTCTTCCTCCCTCCTCCTTCCTCCTCCTTCCTCCTTCCTCCTTCGTCCTCCTCCCTCCTCCTCCCTCCTCCTTCCTCCTCCATCCTCCTCTTCTTTGTCCTCCTTCATCCCTTTCTCCCTCAACCTCCTATCCCTTCCCTTTCTCCTTCCCTTGTTCTTCGCTCCTGCTGTCCTTCCTTCTTCCTTTCTGTCCCATGCCCTCCTTCCCTCCGGTGGCCCGACGGCGACATTTGGAGGGTCGAGGGCAAGCACGTGTTCTTCTCGCCGCCCCCGTCGCCGAAGAAGGCCAAGCGGAACAGCAAGGGCAAGGGCTCCGGCAACAACGGCGACGTCAGCGCGGCGACGAGCGACGACAAAGGCAAGGGCAAGGGGGCCGACAACAACGGCGAGGTCGGCGCGGAGACGAGCAACGGCAAGGGCAAGGGCAAGGGGGCTCAGAACAACGGCGAGGTCGGCGCGGAGACGAGCAAGAAGAAGGGCAAGGGCAAGGGCAAACGTAAGTTGTGGACCTTCATGGTGGACGGGTGGTGGCTGAAGATCCTTCGCAAAACGAGCAGGCACAACAAATTGCTCGTGCTGTACGACGAGTCGGAGGAGAGGGCAACTCCACAGGCTCCGGGGATCAATGAAAGGAGGGGGGAGGCTGGAACAACCACGACGATGAGGAGGAGGCCGAGGAGGAGGAGGCTGAGGAGGGGGGGAGGAAGGATCCAGGGATCGGGCTGGGTTCAGAAGTTGACTTCGGCCTTGGGCCCCCGGGCGCTTGGGGCCCCGACAATTGAGGAAGGCGGGGGGGGGGGGGCCTTTATTGGGGGGTCCCCTTTCAAATTCTTTCTGAACGCCTCGAGGCTTCCTTCCCTGTGGCCCTCACCCCGCATGAACGTCAAGAGGAGAGAGGAGTAGGAGGAGGAGGAGGAGGAGGAGGAGGAGGAGGAGGAGGAGGAGGCCAAGGAGGAGGAGGCTGAGGAGGAGGAGGAGGAGGAGGAGAGGACGGATCCAGGGATCGGGCTGGGTTCGGAAGTTAATCTTCGGCCTCGGCCTCTGAGGGCCGATTTCGATCCCTGAGGCCCTCTGGTGGCCGATTGGGATTGCCATGCCCCCCGCTGCGCCTCCAGGTGACGCAAGTGGACGCGCAAGACTTCGACTCGGAGGGGGACGCAGAGCAGGTCTTGATCAAGCTCGCTGAGATGCACATCGGAGGCGCTGCAGGAGGATGAGGAGGAGAAAGGTGAGGAGAAATAATGGTGGAATGAGGACGAGAGATGAGGAGGGAGGAGGGGGGGAGGGGAGGAGGGACGAGGGAGGAGGAAGGGGGAAGGAGGAAGGAGGAATGGGCAAGGGGGAGGAGGAGGAGGAGGAGGAGGAGGAGGAGGAGGAGGAGGAGGAAGAGTATATCGCTCAGCCATCCTTGAAGGCTGTTCCAAAAGTGAGATCGAGGAGGAAAAGAAGCGGATCTTGAACGGTGTGCCGAAGTATGTCGAGAGGATGTTGTCGAAAGGCAAGGGCAAAGGTAAGAAACGCAAGGCGCCTGAGGATGATGACGATGAAGAAGAAAGCGAGGAGAAAGCAGCAATCGATGCGCTGCCCGAGGAGAAAAGTGTTGAAGTAGCAGTCGAGACGCCGCCGAAGACGGGCACGAGGAAGGTAAGAGGCAGCGGCAGGGGCAGAGGCAAAACAATGAAGCGATCCAAAAAAAAACGCAAGCGGGCATCCGGCCCCCACGGCCATGAAGAGGAGACTCCTGAGAAGATCCCGAACGATGAGGCTCAGTCGATCCCAGAGGAGGCCAAGCCGATGAGTGTGAGAAAGAGGAGGCGTCAGAAAGGCCCAGAGAATTGCGACGCAGCCGATGGCGAGGGCGCAGACAAGAAGCCAGGAGAGGATGGAAACGAGACCAAGCCAGGCGAGGGCGAGGACGCAGACGCGAAGCCAGGAGAGGATGGAAGCGAGAGCGAGCCAGCCGAGGACGAGGGCGCAGACAAGAAGCCAGAAGAGGATGGAGACGAGACCGAGCCATCCGAGGACGAGGACGCATTTGCGAAGCCAGGAGAGGATGGAGGCGAGAAGGAGTCAGCCGATGATCAGGCTGCAGACGCGAAGCCAGGAGAGGATGGAGTCGCGGGCGAGCCAGCCGAGGACGCGGGCGCGGATGAGAAGCCAGGAGAGGATGGAGGCAAGAGCGAGCAAGCTGATGACGAAGGCGCAGCCGTGAAGCCTGGAGAGGATGGAGGCGCGGGCGAGCCAGCTAACGATGAAGGCGCAGGCGCGACGCCAGGAGAGGAGGGAGGCGCGAGCGAGCCAGCCCAGGCTGCTGGCATGAGCAGCAGGCCAGGAGAGGATGGAGGCGCGAGCGGGTCACAGGCAGGAGGTGCGAGCACGGCTTTCCAGATCGCGCGCTCGAGTCCCTGCACGCCCCCGCCGAGGAACATGAGGATGCCGCAGCACGCCACCGAGATCGACACCATTGCAGCCGAGGCTTTGAATGGTCGCAACACCGCCACTCCACTCCACTCCCTCCTCCTCCTCCTCCTCCTCGTCCCCCTCCTCCTGTTCCTCCTCGTTTTCATTATCCTCTTCCTCCCATCCCCCTTCTCATCTCATCTCCTCCTCCTCCTCCTCCTCCTCCTACTTCTCCTCCTGCTCCTCCTCTCTGCCGCCTGAAGGCCTTGCGAGACTGGTCACCTCCAACGGGTTCGTTTACTTTGCCCGATGGTCCTTCCCCAGATCGCCGACACCTCGATTTCGATAGTGCGGAAACACCCGAGCCAGATCTCACCAACGTTTGCAACGCATTCTGCAACCTCTCTATCCAGGCCTGGCCGCCGATGCCTGGTCCGACGAGCTTGTTCGACACGGGCGAGTCCGACTCGGAGGCGAGGTGAGCTCAGAAGTGTCAGGCGGCTGCGCTTTTCGGGGTAAGCGGGGCCCCTAGGAATCGATCGGGAGCCTGCGTTCATAGGGCCTCGGTGATTCCAGGAAAAAAAAACTCGTCAGATGAAGGATGCAGCTCGAACTGCTGCGAGGTCAGTGGAGCCCGAGTTTCGGATCAGAGGGTGGAGTAAGGGAAGGTAGGGTGGAGGGGCAGGGGGATAAGTATTCTGCACATAGATCCAAAGCTCGGGGTTGCACGTTCGCGTCGCGTTGACTCGGTGTTCACGGTTGGAAGCCATATGTTTGAAGATCTCGAGTTTCGGAAAATCTACTGCGTATCGTTCAAGGTTCAACGGTCCATGCGATGTCAGATCAAAAAACCTCGGACAAGTCGTCACGTCGCGAACTTGTCGAGACGTCTCGGCGAGAGGCATTTGGCCACTCGAGGTTTTATTCAGGGCCCGAGTGGGCAGCCCCCTCCGGCCCTCCCCCCACGGCAGCGGCAATGGCGTCGAGTTCAGCTTCGTCGGGGCCTCCCACCTGGTTCGCAGGCAGTCAGGAAATCCTTTCAACGATTGGTGCGGATGATCAACGACCAGTCCCCCAGCCGAACGACTTTCCCGTCGCCGTCGATTCGCCCACCGTGGTCGAGGACTCCCTGCCGCTTGATGCGACGATGGGCGAGGAGCACCCGGACGCCTTCCTGCACGACTCCCAGATCCCCATGGGCGCCAACCCCTCTCGGCCACTGCCGCGTTTCGGATCGACTCCAGTCGCCTAAGCCACCCTACACATTCTGTTTTCCTTTGCCCCCCCTGCCTCCTCGACCCATCCTCCTCCTCCTCCTCCTCCTCCTGCTGCTCCTCCTCCTCCTCCTCCTCCTCCTCCTCCTCCTGCTCCTGCTCCTCCTGTTCCTCCTTCTCCCTTCTCCTCCTTATCGTCCTCCACCTCGTCCTCTTGCTCACCCTGCTCGTCCTCGCCCTCGATCCACGCTCCCCATCCCCCTCGTCCTATAAGAACCCCCTCAGAACCTGCTGCCCTGCCGCAGTTCACCGCGAACACATTTGAGGAGGCGCTGAAAGAGAAGGCGGCGGGCATCACGCCAGAGGCCAGAACGGGAGTGAATCAGAAGATTTCCAGGGCACCCCAGACCTCGGAGCTTCCAGGAGAGTTCCAGTGCATTAACAGGGGACTTCCAAGGGGCCCCCAGTGGATTGAGACTTCAAGGGGTTGCAGAACATCTAAAAGCTGTCGGGGTGAGGGATGGTGAAGGAGGGTGAACAGGTGGAAACAACTTTCGAGGTGGTTAACGAGCTCGCTCCAGAGACCCCGGGGCTTCCAGGAGAGTTCAAATGGATTGCACTTCCAAGGGGCCTCCAGGTGATTGAAACTTACAGGGGGGCCAGAACCTCTGAAAGCAGTCGGGGTGAGGGATGGCGAAAGAGAGTGAGAATGAGCGAGTGCGGAAGCCACAGGTGCCTCCAGAATTGCTGAAGACGCCCGTCGCGGAGATGAAGGGCGGGGACGCAGAGGAGGATCCGCTTTTGGAGGAACTCCCAACGAAGGGCTACAAGTTCTTGATGGACTCTGCGCTGGGGGGGGGTTCCGCAGGCACATCGAGAGCTTGAGCAAAAAGCAGCAGAAGCAGTGGGGGGACAAGAGTGCCGCGCAGAAGAAAGCCTTCAAGAAGGAGTGGGCCATCGAGAAATACAAGGAGTATCAGGCGGAGAGGTCGCACACTGTGAGCGAGACCAACTCGCGCAAGGAGTGGGCCGAGCTCGCCAACTTCGACGTGATCGTCGACAGGGAGGGCGGGGCCCACTCGCCAGCGGCAGTTCAGGGAGCGTACAACTATTGCTTGAAGGCGCTGTCGATTGGATGGTGCCCAGGGTTAGCAGCGAGTAGGAAGAGGAAGAGGCGAAGAAGGAGAGGGAGACCGCGGAGGAGGAGGAGGAGAAACAGGAGAAGGAGGAGGAAGGGGAGAGGGGTACGGATAAATACGAGGAAGAGGACAAGGACGAGGAGGAAGAGGAGGAGGAGGAGGAGGAGGAGGAGGAATATGATCACCAAACGAGGGGAGGAAGGTGATGAAAGGAAGGCAACAACAACACGTTCCGACACCAGAGGAGTAGGGGTGAGGAGTTTCAAACGCAGGTTTGCCTTCAACACGTGGACCTTGAGGATGGAGTTCGTCTACAAAAAAGTCGGGTGGGAGAACGTCTTCATGGAGAGATGGGCCAAGCAGGAGAGGGAGTACACCAACAAGAGGGCCCCGCACGCGTTGCGTGATCCGGCATCGAGGGGCCAGCTGGACCATCCGCCGCAGGTCAGAATGAGCAAACAGGGGCAGAGGGAGGAAGGGAGAGGGAGGGAGGAAGAGGGAGGGATGGGGGTAGTGATTGGGGGGGAGGGAGGAGGGGGGAGGACAGGGAAGGAGAGGGGGGAGGGGAGGGAAGTGAGGGCACGGAGGGAAGGAGAGAGTGAAGAAGAGGGGGAAACGAAACTGCCCCCCCCGTACACACGCCCCGAGGTTGGCGCGCTCTGCGTCGCGGCCCCTCTGGAGACCATCGAGGTCGAGGATTCCCAGACCCCGCACAAGACGGCCAAGGTGGCAATTCAGCGGGCTCCAGTCGAGGAGGCCTCTTCGGCATGCGGGTCTTCGATGCAGACGGCAGCTGTCGATGCTGCGCGCCGTCAGATGGCAGATGCGGCTGCGGCCGCGGCAGAGGCCCGCCTGCGCAAGGAGCAGGGTGCCCAGGCCTGGCTCATGCGCCATGCGGCTCAAGCGGCTGAGGCGCGCCAGGCTTCGGAGCAGAAGGCGGCCCAGGCGGCTGTGATGCGCCAGGTTGCGGCTCAGGAGGCTGCGATGCGTCAGGCTGAGGGGCACGAGGCGGCTGCGATTCGCCAGGCTCAGGAGCAGAAGGCGGCTGCGACGTGCCAGGCTGTGGAGCAGAAGGCGGCTGCGACGCAACAGGCTGAGGAGCAGAAGGCGGCTGCGACGCACCAGGCCGTGGAGCAGAAGGCGGCTGCGATGGGCCAGGCTGAGCAGAGGGCGGCTGCGACGCGCCAGGCTGAGGGGCAGAAGGCGGCTGCGATGCACCAGGCTGAGGAGCAGAAGGCCGCCGCGATGCGCGAGGTTGCGGCCCAGGCAGAGGCGCGCCAGATGCACCAGGCTGAGGAGCAGAAGGCTGCTGCGATGGGCCAGGCTGCGGCTCAGGGCGAGGCGCGCCAGGTTGAGGATCAGAAGGCGGCAGCGATGAGCCAGGCTGAGGGGCAGAAAGCTGCTGCGGCGCGCGAGGCTGCGGCTCAGGAGGCCGAGGCGCGCCAAGCTGCGGAGCAAAAGGCCGATGCGATGTCCGAGGCTGCGGAGCAGAAGGCGGCTGCGACGCACAAAGCTGAGGAGCAGAAGGCGGCTGCGACGCCCGAAGAAGCGGCTCCAAGCAGCGGCGCTGTTCTGGCGGCGGCGGCGGCTCCGGGGGGGAGGAGGGGCCGCGGCGGCAAGAGGCCCGCGCCCTCCGATGCAGGCAGTGAAGGCCAGCCGCCGCCAGCCAGCAGGTCGCGCAGGCAGCGGCCTCAGGAGACCCCGACGCCAGAGACAGAGACGGAGAAGGCGGAGAGGCTCGAGGCGGAGAGGTTCGAGGCAGCCAAGGCGGAGAAGGTCGAGGCAGCCAAGCAGGCGGCTCTCAAGTACTCGGCGATCAACGGCAAAGCGAAGATGATCTTGAAGAGGATCGACGAGAGCACGTCTGGCCCCTGGGTGCTTGGGGCCCCGACAATGGAGGAAGGAGGGGAGGTCATTTATTGGGGGTCCCCTTTCAGATTCTGTCTGACAGCCTCGAGGCGTTCTTCCCTGTGGCCCTCACCCCGCATGAACGTCAAGAGGAGAGAGGAGGAGGAGGAGGAGGAGGAGGAGGAGGAGGAGGAGGAGGAGGAGGAGGAGGAGGAGGAGGAGGAGGAGGAGGAGGAGGAGGGGAGCGGGAGGGGGAGGAGAGAGGAGGAGGAGGAGGAGGAGGAGGAGGAAGGAGGATGAGGAGGAGGAGGAGGAGGAGAATTAGGAGGAGGAAAACGGCGACGACGACGAATATTTGCCCTCCCCTGAACTGCCTCAGGTGCACTTCCGGGGCGGGAGCGAGGTGGCCCAGCTCAAGAGAGCCTTAGAGGCGATGGAGAAGAAGTGCACCGACGACAAATTCGCGGAGCTGGCCACCACCATGGACATGGAGACTGCTGAGGCCGTATCCTCCTCCTCCTCCTCCTCCTCCTCCTCCTCCTCCTCCTCCCTTTCCTCATCCCCCTCCTCCTCCTCCTCCTGCTCCTCCTCCTCCTTCTCCTCCTCCTTCCAACTCCTACCTCCCTTTCTCCCCTCTGCTGGTCATCCCTCCTGCCCTTCTTTCTGATCTTGTCGATTGGCTGCTCCGTACTTCAGCTCATCCATGCTTACCCTAGTCTGCTTTTGCCGAATCCTTACCCCCACCTCCTCCTTCTCCTGCTGCTGCTGCTGCTCCTCCTTCTCCTTCCCTCTTCTCCTCCTCCTCCTCCTCCTCCTCCTCCTCCTCCTCCTCCTCCTCTCTCCTCTTCCTCCTCCCCTCCCCTCCTCCTCTCTCTCTCTCCTCCCTCTCCTCCTCTCCTCCCTCTCCTCCCTCTCCCCCTCCTCCTCCTCCTCCTCCCTCTCCTCCTCCTCCCTCCTCCTCCTCCTCCTCCTCCTCCTCCTCCTCATCCTCCTCCATCTCCTCCCCCCCCCTCCTCTCCACCTCCTCCTCCTCCTCCTCCTCCTCCTCCTCCTTCCTCCTCCTCCTCCTCCTCCTCCTCCTCCTCCCCTCCTCCTCCTCCTCCTCCTCCCCCCCCCCTCCCCTTCCCTCTACCCCTTCCATATTTCCTCTCCTCGCCCGCCTGCCCCGCAGCTCATGTACGACGGGGACGTCCAGGCGGCAATCGAGAACTTGCCCGCGCAGGTGGGCCCCGAAGTGCAGAGGTGCTCCCAGATGTGCGACGGCCTGCTCGAGATGTTGCGCGCGAGGAAGGCGTTCTTCGCGCAGTAGGACCCGGGGGGGGGACTCGGAAGCAGGCCCGCACGTCCAGGAACACACGATTTCGAACCTTGCGACGCCGAAGTCGCATCCAGATTTCATCCAGATTCCATCCAGTTTTCATCCAGATTTCTGGGGCGACCCTCGAAATAGCTGTGAAATCACATGGTTTCCTTACATCAAGATTTGATCAACTTTTTAGAACCTTGACGAAACCTGAGAAAACACAATAGGAAAATCCGTAAGCCAAATCTCAAGAGAAGACCTGAATCCGTAAGGCTCACGAAACCTTGTGAAAACACAGTTATTATTGCATCCAGATTTCATCCGCTTCTGAAAACCTTCACAACACCTGTGGAAACACATGAGAAAAATCCGTAAGCCTAATCTCAAGAGAAGACGCGAATCCGTAAGGCTCACGAAACCTTGTAAAAACACAGTGATTATTGCATCCAGATTTCATCCATTTCTGAAAACCATCACAAACCATATGAAATTACAATAGAAAAATCCGTAAGCCTAATTTCAATAGAATGCCAAAATCCGTAAGGCTCGCGAAACCTGTGAAAACACATAGGTTTACGCATCCAGATGTCATCGACATTGCATCCAGATTCAGAATCACTGTGAAAACACATGGTGAAAATGCGTAAGGGCAATGAAACCTTGTAAGAACACAGTGATTATTGCATCCAGATCTCATCCAGATTTCATCCAGATTCAGAATCACTGTGAAAACACATAGAAAAAATGCGTAAGGTCAAGGAAACCATGTAAAAACACAGTGATTATTGCATCCAGATTTCACCCAGATTCAAAACAACTGTGAAACCACATGTGAAAATGCGTAAGGTCACGAGTGAAAATGCGTAAGGTCAAGGAAACCATGTAAAAACACAGTGATTATTGCATCCAGATTTCATCCAGATCCAGAATCATTGGGGAAACACATAGTGAAAATGCGTAAGGTCAAGGAAACCATGTAAAAACACAATGATTATTGCATCCAGATCTCATCAAGATTTCATCAAGATTCAAAATCACTTTGAAAACACATAGAAAAAATGCGTAAGGTCAAGGAAACCATGTAAAAACACAGTGATTATTGCATCCAGATTCCATCCAGATTCAGAATCACTGTGAAAACACATAGAAAAATGCGTAAGGTCAAGGAAACCATGTAAAAACACAAGGATTATTGCATCCAGATTTCATCCAGATTCAGAATCACTGTGAAAACACATGGAAAATGCGTAAGGGCAAGGAAACCCTGTAAAAACACAGCGATTATTGCATCCAGATTTCATCCAGATCCCATCAAGATTTCATCTAGATGACTCCTGGTTACATCTAGATGTCTCGTGGGTTCCCCCGCGGCGTCGGGCAGAGGCGGGGGTGGCAGTGTGGTCCTCCTCCTCCTCCTCCTCCTCCTCCTCCTCCTCCTCCTCCTCCTCCTCCTCCTCCTCCTCCTCCTCCTCCTCCTCTCTCCCCTCCCTCCCTCCCCCCCCCTCCCTCCCTCCGCGCCTCCCTCCGCGCCTCCCTCCCTCCCTTCCTCGCCCCCCCCTCCTCCACCCCGTCTTCCTCCTCCTCCTTCCTCCTCCTCTTCTTTCTCCTCCTCCTCCTCCTGCCCCCCTCTCCCCCCCTCCCCCCCTCCTCCTCCTCCTCCTCCTCCTCCTCCTCCTCCTTCTCCTTCATCTCCTCCTACATCTCCTCCTCCATCTCCTCCTCCATCTCCTCCTCCTCCTCCTCCTCTTCCTCCTCCTTCTCCTCTTCCTCCTCTTTCCTCCACCTCCTCCTCCTCCTCCTCCTCCTCCTCCTCCTCCTCTTCCTCCTCCTCCTCTTCCTCCTCCTCCCTCCTCATCCGCATCCTCCTCATCCGCACACTCGTTCTCCTTGAATCGCCACCTCCCCTTGCAAGGAGGAGTTCATCACGACGCTGGGCCCGGGTGTCCTGCAGTCGAGCTCAACGCCAAGCTGGGTCAGGCTCTAACCCAGAGGGGGGGGCCCTGAAAGGTCAGAACGCAGAGGCTTCTCTCGGCGGCGGACCGAGGGGGGGGGCATGAGAAGGAGCAGGCCGCCTCGGAAGGCCGCAGGACCTCTCGGAAGTTGGAAGCCCAGGGAAATCAGAAGCGTCCTTAGCCAATTTCGAAGACAGGAGAAACCTCCCAGGAGTCCAGGGACATCCTCCGACGCCTCGGTAGAGGAAGAGGGGGAGGAAGAGGAGGAGGAGGAGGGGGAGGAGGAGGAGGAGGAGGAGGAGGAGGAGGAGGAGGAGGAGGGAGTCCAGGGACATCCTCCGACGCCTCGGTAGAGGAAGAGGGGGAGGAAGAGGAGGAGGAGGAGGGGGAGGAGGAGGAGGAGGAGGAGGAGGAGGAGGAGGAGGAGGAGGAGGAGGAGGAGGAGGAGGAGGAGGAGGGAGGAGGAGGAGGAGGCGGGGGAGGAGGAGGCGGAGGAGGAGGAGGAGGAGGAGGCGGAGGCCTTTTCATCTCCCCCCCGCGCCCGCCGCCGAGTCTCGAGTGCGGAGGCGACTTCGGTCGGCCGCTACAGGGTGCCCCTCCGCCCCGATGTCGGGTAAGGTCGCCAGCGCAAATATAAGGGTCGGGTTGGGCCTTGGGGCCCCAGTCCTTGTGTTGGGGCGCGTAGCCCGACTTCGAACCAGGGGGGTATTCGTCGCCACGAAATTCTAGAACGCAGGGGTGTCTCGAGTGTGGAGGCGACTTCGGTCGGCCGCTACAGGGGGCCCCTCCGCCCCGATGTCGGGCAAGGTCGCCAAACATACGTTTCGGGGTCGGGTTGGGCCCTGGGGCCCCCATCCTTGCGCTGCGGTGCGTAGCCCGACTTCGAACCAGGGGGGTATTCGTCGCCACGAAATTCTAGAACGCATGGATGTCTCGAGTGTGGAGGCGACTTCGGTCGGCCGCTACAGGGGGCCCCATCCGCCCCGATGCGTAGCCCGACTTCGAACAGGAACGTATTCGTCGCCCACGTTTGGATTCGATGGGGCCCCTCCTCTGGCAACGGATCCTGAGTTCGACGCGCTGGACCTGTCAGTAGTGCAATACGCTACAGGTCCCGCCTACCATTCCCTTCCCAACTCCTGACCCTCCGTGGGGCCGTCTTGGGAGCCTCCTGGGTCGGCTTGGAACCTTCTTGTGTCAATTGTGGGCCTCCTTCGGGAAGCCTCTCCGGTTGTTTGATGGCGATCTTCGGGGCACCAAATCAATCTCTCACATGTGTTGCATTGAGGGGCAGCATTCTGAAGGTTCGTTGATCACTCCACCCTTCTCAATCCAACCTTGCTCGGTCAATCGTCTGAACTAAGACTGTTCGACTAATTATCCCCCTCCGCTCAGCCCTTCCTCCATCCTGTCCCAATCTGTCTCGGCCCCTTCCACTCTTGCACGCCAGTGGGGGCTGCCCGTGTCCGGGCCGCGGGCCGCGGGCCAAATTGGCACTAGGGGCGACGAGAAGAGGGAGTGGAGGAAGAAGGGTGGAACCTATGCTCCGAGCAAGTGCCACAGGCCGACCCCGCAATTCCTGATGATGGTGGGATTGCGGGTGTAGTTCGTTCGACTTTCAGACGGCTTGGGCAAGCCGCGACCTGTTCGAGGGCGCGCTCGACGGGGCACAAGACAAAGCTGCGTGACACGATCGAGGAAGGAGGGAAGGAGGGAAGGAGAACGGGGGAAATGCGAGGGCGAGGAGGGAAGAGGAGGAAGAAGAGGAAGCGGAGGCGGCAGAAGGAGATGGAGGGACGGGGAGGAGAACGAGGAGGAGACGCGACGGGAAAGAGACAACGGAGGAATGAGGAGTGCCAGCGCCCCCCCCCCCCCACCTTTCCCTTTCCCTCCTCATCCCTTCGCCCTCTCCTCCCTTCGCCCTCTCCCTCCTCGTCCCTTCGCCCTTTCCCCTTTCCCCATTTCCCTCCTGCCTCTCTCCTCCGCCCCTCTCCTCCTCATGCCTCCGCCCTTGCCCCTGCGGCGCGGACCTGTTGCTGCAGGTGCCGCGCGCGAGTATGGAAGGGCGTCTTGCGAGCAAGGCAAGAGTGTTCTGACATGCTCGGATATGGCACTCCTCCCACTCCCATCCATCGCTTCATGTTGTTACACTTTTTTCGGGTTTGCTCTGGGTGGCCTGGGTGGCTCTGATGGGCGCCAACTAGTTCCAGGACCTGCGCGGGCCCTGGCAGGGCTCCAAACTCCTGGCGCCTTGAGGGCAAACCGAAAACCATTCCAACACCTCTTTTGCTTCCTCCTCCTCCTCCTCCTGCTCCACCTCTTCCTCCATGGCCCCCTCCTTCCCCCCCGCCTCCGCCCTTCCGCCAGGCCTCCTCCCTTTCCCCCCATCCCCTCACCTTTTTTATCAATATGATGACTCTGTCATCGCGCCGCCCGTCGGCAGGTCACCCGCAGGGGCGCGAAGATGGCGTCGCATCTCGCGCTGCGGCCTCGGCCACCACTGCACGCCACCTCTCTCGGCGCGCCCCGCGAAGTCCCGAACGACAGTGTTCTTTGCTTTATAGCATGGGCAAGCCCTCGTCTGTGAACATTCGGCTCGAAGCGCCACGCGCACCGTGCCGGCGCCATGCCTCCAAAGAAGCGGGCCCGCCCTTCCTGGGAGCAATCGCAGAGCGACGACCTCTGCAGCGATGCTGGCGATGACAGTTCATGCGTCAATGAATCCGATGGTTGGGATGACTGTGACGCCTCCGAGGACGGCGACTTCACCGATTGTGAGGATGATCAGTGGGAAGAGTCAGACCATGCTGACGAAGAAGAGGCGGGCCATGTTCTTTGCGAGCGCTGGCTTCGCCTGTGCGCTGAAGGCAGGATGTCCGCCAAGGACTTGTGCCTGAACTGTTTCTGGGCAGAGAAGGCGGGCGCTCGTGGCCCATTCTCTACCTACGCGTTGGGGGACACGAAGCACACGGGCAATTACCAGAAGAAACTGAACACTGCCTTCAAGCTCACAGGCGAAGTGAGGCAGATACAGGTCGACATCCCCCTAATGAAAAATAAGAACGACAGGGTTCTGACGCCGACACTGGTCACACCTCCTCAGGAAGCGCTTGCTGCCGAGTACTTAGCGAGCAAAGAGCTCCGGGACGGGTGCGCGTCGTTGGAGACGTCGCGTGAGTGGCAGGACGCTTACAGAGACCACCCAGTTGTAAAGGTTGCACGTGACAACGACGAGCATGTGATCCCGTGCGCCCTGTACATGGACGGCGTCCGATACACCCGCGCGATAGGAACAGGGCGCCAAGATCAGTTCATAGGTTTCTTTTTATATTCCCTAGTAACGAGAAAAAGACATTTATTAGCCATGCTCCGCAAGTCGCGCCTATGCAGGTGCGGCTGCAAAGGGTGGTGCTCCCTGTGGCCGTTGTTCCAATTTTTCCATTGGGGGCTCGTGGCTCTCGCGAACGCCGTGCGACCCGCACGCCAATGGAACGGCGTAGCTTGGCCCGACGAACACCCCCTTGGCCAACTTCAGCAAGAACGGCCTCGACTGCCCGCAAGGGCAGCCTTGGTGCAGCTCAAGGGGGACTGGGCCGAGTTCTGCCACAGCCTAGGCTTCCCCACGTGGCAAAGCAAGTATGCGCCGTGCATGTTCTGTCTCGCACGTAAGTCAGAGTTATACGATTTTGAGGGCATCACTGGTGTAGGTGCACACAGGTGGGGTACAGAAGGCCCACTCGCATATGCAACTAGCTGTAGGAAGTGCGAAAACAGCGTGACTGTAAATTCGCGGGATGACTTGATTGCAGTATTGACAGCCCTGAGGTTTGAGAACAAGAAATCCAGAATTGGAGGCCGCATTTTGCAACGCAACATGGTTTTAAATGGCGTGCGATTGATGCGGCTGGACAGACTAGAACCTTCGCTCAGCTTGCCCGACACCCACCGCTTAGAACACGTGAGAGAGTTCCCGATTCGCCTGGTTTTTTGGCGGAGAAACCTCATTCGGAACGCGTGTACAGACAGGGTTCTCCGGAGGAACCCCCTCCTGGACCATTCAATCGTGGGGGACCCACGGTCGATCCTTCGAATCGACACATTACACACACTTTACCTAGGTGTACTTCAAGGGTACTGCGCCGCTGTAATTTGGAAGATCGTTCGCGCCAACCCATTTCGGGCTACAGGCACAGCAGATGAAGTGATAGAATTTTGTTTTCGGCGCCTTCACAATCATTTGAAGGAGTGGTACCAGGGCAACCCAGATGTGAAGTCCAGGCTAGGCGATTTCACACCAAAAATGTGGGGCCACGGCAAGAAGGGCCAGATCTCGCTCAAGGGGGCCGAGACGGCGCCGCTGGTCAGATGGTGCTTGTCCCTGCTTGATAAATATGAAACCGTCGGCGGGAACGCAGATTTGAAAAGAGCTGGTAGGTCTCTCGTCTGCCACATGCGCATCATGAAAATGAACGGCCCCCATTTGACTAACGAGCAACACGGGGAATTGCTGTCATCGTTTAAAGAGCACGTGCTCGCCTTGCGTGACTGTGCAATTAAATATAAGCCAAAACACCATTTATGGGCCCACTTAGTATTGCTGTCGAAACGCAACGGGAATCCTAGATTCCACAGTTGCTTCCTAGACGAGTCGCTGAACGGGATTGTCGCTGTAGTGGCGAAATCGTCTCACGCTGACAGCTGGGAGAAGCACATATTTACAAGGTTGCGCCTGGGACCAGCTGTCAACCCCAATTCGTATTTTGCAGCTGTGTGAGGGGGACTGTGCCTATGATATTGGGCGGGATGGGTTGGGCAACAAAAGCAACAACATACAAAGGGGGAAAGGTGTGGTGAAACCAGAGTCGCAGGCACACGGTCTCCAACTCGCGTGATAGCCAGTCGATTTAGGGCAGAGGCGGTGGTGTGGCAGCAAAAAAATACACGATTGCGCGTCTGGGCTCCATTTCGGGCCCCTGGGCTTCCGGGCGCAGGACGGCGCAGGTCGTTCGAACCCCATCGGTTTCGTTCTCCCCCCAGCCTCCTTCGCAGGAGCACCTGATCGAGACCCCTTGCAGGCCCGAGTGAGTAGCAGGCGGGAGTGTGGGCTCTACATGGGGACCCTGGGCTTCTGGGTCTAGGTCCTTAAGGTTCAGGCTCCTTCGCAGGGACACCAGGTCCCGCCGCGCTGCCGCGATGCCCAGCAAGCGGAAGAGGTCGCTGACGCCGATCCCCAAGTGGCTTGAGAAGCAGGCAGGCCGTCCAACACCAGTTGGTCAACCAGCTGCAGGGATGAAAGCATGACGAGGAGGGAGGTTTTAGAGGCACCCCGATCCTCCTTCCCCTCCCGGCCCCCTTCTCCATCCAACCCCACTCGAGTGTGGTGCAGACTCCTCATCCCTCCTTCTTTCCTCTTTCTCCACCTCCGTCTACTGGGCCAACAGGGGCCCCCCGTAACCCTTCAAGGCTCACGAGGGAATACAGCCATGGAGTGGCTCTTTGAATTCCTTACCCCACCACCCAGACTGATAATCGGCGAATGGTGCCTTCCCTTCCACCGCCACCAACGCCCCCTGACGATGATGACGTGGCGTCGCTGCCATCTTTATCTTTACCTTCTGGGACTTTCACCTTGCCAGATGGAGAGCTCTCTCCGCGCTCAGATCCAGAACTTCCCCCTGGAATTGATGATGCCTGAAGTCCTCGGGCCAACCGTTACTCCACAAACCCTTTGTCGTCCCCCTCGTCCGGGGCACGTCGCTCAGAGAGGCGCCAGCTCGATTTTGTGAAGTGCTGCCTCAACTCATCACTGTTTTGGACCCCCTGAGTTCCGAGAGGGCCTTGGGGGAAAAAAAACATATGCCGTCCTAGCCGCCCCAAGACATCTAGACACCCCCGCAGGAGAATGAGAAGAGTAATGAGTATGAAGAGGAGGAGGATACGGATAAGGAGGAGGGAGGAGGGAGGAGGAGAGGGAGGGAGGGGGAGGTGGAGAAGGAGGAGGAGGTCGTGACCCCCCTGGGTGGGGACCCCTGGGCACTGTCCAATATTGCTCTCCCTCCCGAGGCTGCCAGTGGGCCCGACGAGTGGATGGTTAACTGGATCGACGAGCAGCTGCACGGCATGGAGGGCAAACTCACGATCGACAAGCGGGACTCCATCACTCCTCCAACCAGAATTTACTCCCATGTCATCCTATTCCCGCGCTATCCTGGTCACTCCATCTCCTTCTCCTCCTCCTCCTCCTCCTCCTCCTCCTCCTCCTCCCCCTCCTCCTCCTCCTCCTTCTCCTCTTTCTCCCCTTCCTCGACGTCCTCCCTCCGCCTCCTCCCTCCAATCCAACTCGCTCAAATCCAACTCAAGCCATCCTGTCACCTTTGGCCCGACTCGCTTCCATCCTCTACCCTTCCTCCTACACATCCTTTGTCCCTCCCCTCCTCCCTAAATGTCATGCTGCTGCTGTTGCTCCTCCTCCTCCTCCTGCTCCTCCTCCGCCTCCTCATTTCCGCCTCCCTTCCTCCGCATCATCCTCGCACCGACCCACTTCCCTCCTTCCACGTGCGCTCGCCCCCCTGCCGCTCCTCCATTGAGGACACCATCAAGACGCTCATGGGGATGATTCGCAAATTCTCTGGGCGCTGCAGGCCACGCCGTGGGCGGGAAAGGAGGAGGAAGAGGAGGGGGGGGAGGGGGGGGAGGAGGAGGAGGAGGAGGAGGAGGAGGAGGAGGAGGAGGAGGAGGAGGACCAGGGCCAGGACCAGGACCAGGGACCAGGGACCAGGACCAGGGACCAGGGACCAAGGACCAGGGACCTCAGGCGAGACTTGGACTTCATGGAGGTGTTCAGCGGCTTCGGCGAGACGAGCTACTGGGTGCGGAAGCTCGGCTTGGACGCCCACGAGTACGACTCGAGGCGCTACGAGATCGAGTCGTGCACCGACGCGAAAGGGGTTCTGTATTTAGGCCCTGGGACTTAACACAAATCGTGACCCCCAATCGTGGCGCTCGGGTTCCAGGGTTCCGGGTACATTTCCCAATTGCGCCTCGCCCAGATATAATTCGGGGCCGTTCGGGGCCCAAAAGATCCTCGCTCCCTCCTCCGTCCTCCCTCCCCCCTCCCCCCTCATCCCGCCTCTGCCCCCGCCTCCTCCTCTTCCTCCTCCTCCTCCGCGCCCTGAACACTTGTCGACGCATCGAAACCAACTCTGACTGCGGAATCACGGCGCTGAGAACCCCAGGGGCACTTTCATCATTCTCAGGCCCTTGGGGGTGCTGCCATCGTCATCTCTCTTACAACATCGTCTCGCACGAACCCTTCGACCTTTTGGAAATGCCGCTCAGACGGCTCGTTGCTGTCACTTCAGACCGCTTTCAAGGCTTGCTTCTCAGCCGCGTCAAACAGAAGGGGACGGCGTGGTGGGCGCCGCAATGCTCATCGTGGGGATTTCTGAACCGAGGCACGCGTGGGACGGAAGATATCGACCTTGTCTGCCCTTCCTTTCCACCTGTCCTCTGCCCTCGTTATCCTCCTTCCTACTTTTCTGCAATCCCTCTCGCTTGCTCGCGTTCTCTCTCTCTCTCTCTCTCTCTCTTTCTCTTCCTTCTCTCTCTCTTTTCCTCTCTCTCTCTCGTTCTCTCTCTCTCTCTCTCTCTCTTTCTCTCTCTCTCTCTCTCTCTCTCTCTCTCTCCCTCTCCCCCTCTGTCCATCACTCTCCCCCCCTCCCTCCCTCCCTAGTTCGCTATCTGCTCGTCACCCTCCTCCCTTCCTCACTTCCTCGCGCCCTTCCTCCTCCCCCTCCTTCTCTCCCTCTCTCCCTCTCTCCCTCTCTCCCTCATTTCTTGTTTTTCTCTCTCTCTCTCTCTCTCTCTCTTGCTCTCTCTTCCAAAAGTCCGAACAGCCCAGGCACTTCGAAGAGAACGAGCGACAACATTGAGGGCGACACATCGAACGGCGACGTTGCCTCGGGGAACTTCACTGCATCCCTCATGAGTGAGATGCTGCCATGGCTCCAGCACGAGAGGAAAGTGCACTGGATCGTTGAGCAGCCGATGGATTCGTGTTTCTACAAGCACCCGAAGATGGAGAAGACGCTCAAGAATCTCGATGCCTACCATTCGTTCTCGTGGCTCTCAGGCGCCCTCCCCCCCGTCCTCCTCATCATCATCCCTCAACCCTCCCTCATTCATCCCTTCCTCCCTCCTCCTTTTCCTCCGCGTTCTCGGCTTCCTGATCCTCATCCTACTCCTCTTCATCCCCATCCTCACTCCTCCTCCCTCCTCCCTCCTCCCCCTTCTCCTCCTCCACTTCCCTACCTCCCTCCTTCACTCACTCCCTCCTCTTCTCTGTCAGTGCTGCTCCTCCCCCGTATCCTCCTCATCCTTCTCCTCCTCCTCGCTCCTCCTCCTCCTCCTCCTCCTCCTCCTCCTCCTCATTCGCACCCTCCCTACCTCCCGCCCAGGGTTCGGCCACTCCATGCCAAAGCCGACTGTCTTCAAGAGCGACAACGTGCTGGCCTCCTTGATGAAAGATTACTTGGAGAAGAAGAAGCCTAGGGGCACGGTCGCTCGTGGGCTTGTCGACGCGGCGGCGCGGTCAAGGGGAACGTAGAGGGAGCGCGCCTTCTATAAAAGGCGGCGGGGCTTCAGCTGCTGCTGAGCAGCGGAAGCAAAGCCCTGCCGCCTTAGGATGCCGACCCCTCTGCGTTCCTCCTGGGCGCGCTGCCGACATTTCGATCCTGGGAACATGGTAAGTTTTTCTTTGAGGTTTTTGGAGGGTCCGCGTGAGGACCAGAAGATCAACCAAACACCCTCGAAACGATCCGGCCTCCTTGGGGCTGATGTCCCACTAACACACGGAGGGGGGGAGACGATCGGGCCCCTCAGGGGGCGCCGATCTGGCTTCCATGGGGCTGGTCCCAGGTCCACGACGAATCCACCTGGGCCTTCAATGAGGAGCGCGGCTATGTCGAAGGTAAGAAGGGTTTGCGCGCGTCGGCACACTATCCGAAGCGCCTGTGCAAGGCGAAGCTGGATAAACGATCGAAATTGTCGAAGGGGAGGGGGTTCGTCGATCGCTGAGGAGCCAGGGGTCTCCTCCCATCCCCCTCTCCTCTCCTACCCTCTCCTCTCCTCTCCTCCCCGCCTCTCCTTGCCCTCCCCTGCCCTCCTGCCCTCCTGCCCCATCCTTTCCCATGGCCGTGCATCCATCGGCCAAATCCCCGAGGCGATCGCCGACGTGGTCTCCGAGGCCAGGAACATTTCGACGAAATGAGGCATGCCCTGTTTCGAGGCGCTCGATCTGTCAGATTGGCCGCGCCTCGCTCGGTGGCACGTTTCAGCCTCGCCCTCTATAACATCGGCCTCCTGGTCCCGAGGATCCCAGACGGCCAAAGATGGCCTGACAACCTCCAGATTCGATTAAACGCTTCAGGGTTCCATTCACAGATTTTCTTCTCGGCGCTGGCGCGTGCTGCTTTAACTCTTCTGACAGCGATGCCGATGGTGATCGGCATCAGCGCGTGCGCGCACATTGACCAAGAGACGACAGTGCAGTGCATGACAACTTCCCTTTTCATCGTTTCTGCCTCCTCCCTCTTCCTGGCTCTATCCTCCCCCCGCGTCCCCTCCTCCTCCTCCTCCTCCTCCTCCTCCTCCTCCACCTCCACTTCCTCCCCCTCCTCCTCCTCCTCCTCCTCCTCCGTGGGGGCCCGCCCTGCTCGTGCCGAGTTCACCTGCCACCTAGGACTTCGGGTTCCAAGGTTGGTGCGGGTTCTGCCTCCTGGCCTCCGGTGGCCTCGGAATCTGGGGGCGAGAGCGGCATGGGCTCGGCGGCGCAGGGAGGAGAGCCAGAGAAAGAGAAACGGACGAGCAGACACCACAGACAGACAGACAGACAGACAGACCGACAGACAGACAGACGAAAAGACAGACAGACAAACAGACAGACAGACAGGCAGACAGACAGACAGACAGACAGACAAACAGACGGACAGACAGACAGACATACAGACAGGCAGGCAGGCAGGCAGGCTGACAGACAGACAGACACTTAGACAGACAGACAGACAGACAGACAGACAGACAGACAGACAGGCAGGCAGGCAGAGACAGACAGACAGACAGACACACAGACACACAGACAGACAGACAGACAGACAGACAGACAGGCAGGCAGACAGACAGACAGGCAGACACAGACAGACAGGCACGCAGACAGACACAGACAGACAAACAGACAGACAGACAGTTTTCAGAGTCCACCGAAGCGCAGACACAGACAGACAGACAGACAGACAGACAGACAGACAGACAGACAGACAGACAGAGACACCGTCGGCGATGATGGCGAATCGCGCAGCCGATTCGGGCCATGGGTTTTGGCAAAGATTCGTTGTTCCTTCCCCTCCTCCCCATCCTCCTGCTCCTCGTCCCTCCTCCACCTCTTCCACCTCTTCCCCCTCCTCCTCCTCCTCCTCCTCCTCCTCCTCCTCCTCCTCCTCCATATTCTTCCTCCTCCTCCCTCTTCCTCCTCCTCCTCCTCCCCCCCCTTTCCCCCCCTCCTCCTGCCTCCCCCCCCCAGAGGCTCAAGCAGGATGTACAACCCCCAGGTGATGTACCTCCCGGGGGCACCCCCAGGGTTGCCAAGGCCAACGTCTTTGCGTTTCCATCCTCCATCTATCCCCCCGCGAGAGCCCTCGCCACGACCGTGGTGGGCGCCTGCGGGGGTGGAGATCGGGGAAGGGCCTATCCCCCAGTTTTGGTATTGTCGCAAGTGGGGGCGCCCGCGCATCATGGGTTGCACCGCGTGGCCATGAAGGCTCCGATCGGGCTGAATTCTCAATTCCGACCTTCTCCTCCTTCATGGTGTCTGCCCTCCTTCTTGCCGTTTTAGCTCGAAGTTGCGATAGGTAACGCGCAGGCGGCCTGGCCAACCAGGCTCGGGGAGTCACGCCCCCGCGCGGCTTGCCAGTGACCCCGACGGGGTTGCTCTATAAACCCTGCAGCATAGCGCGCATACCGACGGAGGTCCATATCAGGTCGCGACGTTATGTGTAGGCGCATATATATATATATATACATATGTATATATCATATATATATATATATATATATATATATATATATTAAGTATTTATATATATGTATATATATCGTATGACTGTAGCTACAACTCATATGCGCATTCACGCGTGTCGCTGGCAAGACATGAGCAATCGGAATGCGCATTATTGGTTCAAAGTGGTAGGTTAAAATCCGCGGATGGGGGATGTCACCTACGCGTTTCAACCCTAACTTGTTAGCATGCATTTGCGCTTTGTGGGAACGCAGATGCGCGGATGAGGTGTAAAAACGCGCGGATGCGCATTTTTTTGTGAAAATGCGCATTCTTGTTTGAAAATGCGCGGATCCACCCTCTGGGCAGGGAGAGGAGGACAATATGGCCCAGTAGGCGCTCCAGGTCCCGCCCAGAGCACCCACCCCTACGGGGGGCCGCCCTAATGGCGAGCCGAGTCCTCCAGAGGCGCGTCGGGGTGGCAGCCGCGCGACCGCGGGGCCCGTCGATCTGGCGCCCCAACACCTGGGCCATCTTGTCCTCCCCAGAGTACTCCTTTTCGTGAACGACAAGGCCACGACCCTCAAAAGCGCGGGTGGCATCGGCAGCGAGAGTGCGGGCGGCAGCGGCATCGGTAGAGGCGGCAATATAGTTGTCCACGTACTCGGAGCGACGCGCCCGGGTCAGGTCGGGCGCGGCCTGCTTGTCTACAATGCGGGTCTCTGGGGAAGCTCCGGCGCCCTCAGCGATGCGCTCGTGAACAGTCTGACGCATCCAAAGAGCCCAACTCCATCCCATAGGTAGCACCGCCAAACGGGGGTGCACCATTGCTGTCGGAGGCGCAGGTTTCCCGTCGGCTCTGTCGCGCCCCGCAGCGCCCGCCCGCGCAGCCCTGAAAGCGAAATGGGTCTAGGAGAGAGCGGCGGCTGCACATGGTAGAAAGCGCCCGAAAGGTCGGCCCCCCCACGTAAAGGCCCCCCCCCCTCGCCGGGCTCCGGCCCAGCTGAGCCTTCGCCTGTGAGGAAGGAAACCGGGGCGGGGTCTTGGAAATGGCAATTACTCCTACGACAATCAACAACGAGCCGGAGCTCCCCAGATTTCTCGCGCACAAAAAACGCTTCAACCATTTCCTTGCAAGGGGGGCTGAAATCGAGCATGCTACGACCGTGCAAGGCCCGAGCGAATTCCTCGAAGGCCGCGACTATCCGCAGCTTCGGGTCGCTATATGGTGTCGCAACCTGAGCGCACTTCAATCGATGTTCAGCCTCGCTAGACGGTAGCAGTCGGCTTTGGACAAAGTCCCTAAACATGTCTGGCCCGCCCGCGCACCATAAAGTCTCCAACGGCGCCGGAGCCGGCGAGCCAGAGGGCAATGAGGCGCGAACGAGATCGTAGGAACCGAGCACGGCAGAGTCAACGTCGCACCAGCTCGCCACGCGAAGCTTTGCGAGAGCTTCTGCGGGAGTCACCTCCGGCTGAGGCGGACCTAGGGCAGCGACAGATTCTCGAATCCGATCAGAACTGTGCCGCTGGCCCAGGGAAACAAAAACTGCGCGATCGGAGCCGGCCCCCTCGGGTGGCTGATCTCCGCGAAGATGCAGAGAGTTGAGGGCCCAGGCCGCGCGATCGCAGTCAAGCTCGACGCCCTCTCGCTTCCCGTGTCTTTGCCGAACGCCGCGGGAAAGGGCTCCAAGTGCGCCCCGGGCCCTCTACACCGCAGGGCGCGGCAGGGGCGAGACGTCGCGAGGCACGGGGCGGGAGGGGTCATCCCCGCAATGGAACGCTTCGTAGGCGGTGGTCGGGGCCCAGCCCCGCATGGTGAGGAAGAGAAGGGGAGGGGGGACAGAAAAGTAAACGGAGCAAAAGAGGCCCGCGCTGTGCCCTCACTGCCGCGCCGGCCGACCTCAATCAAGCCTGGGCCAGACGCTGATCAGCCCTGGTCCTCCTTCTTGCGGGTGGCCTCGCGCTCCTCGCGACCCTTCCGAAGGGCCTTGTTGAGCTGCGCCTCCCGCTCCACGTCAGCGCGCGCGACGTCGAGCAGCTCGGGGCAAATCATGAGGGGGCCCGAGCCCCGACTGAGACCCGCGAAGGCCTGCTGCTCCTCTAGGCTGAGACGTCCGCTGTAGCCCTTGGACTCCGCCCCCCGCTCGAGGTGGGCGAACTCGATCGTCTGCATGCGCCGCAGCAGCGACTCGATCGCCACCAGGTTGGCCCCGTCCAGCTGGTCGGCCAGGAGCGCCGCCTTGACCGCCCCCGCGAAGTGAAGGTGTTCGGCCACGCCCCAGGCATTCGGCTCATGGTGGCACGCAGACCTGAACCGATCGTGATGAGCGTCGAGGCTGCCCCCTTCGGTGTTGATGTGCTCCAGGCACCACGCCGCCGTGCGGACACCAGGGGGGGTCCAGTCCGTGCCGAAATCCTCCCGCGTGACCGCCGCGCACATATCCGCCCAGGTCCGCTCGCGGCGGCCGAGCCTTTTCCAATGCACGGGGAGAATCCGCGCGTCGGCCGCCACGATCCCGTCGAAGAAGCACTCCTCATCGTCGGGCCTGAGATGGTAGATCACAAAACAGCCCCGTGCCGTCGGCGAGCCGGTGGATGTCCTTGGGCCCGACCGCCGCCGGCCCTGCTACATGCTGCGCCTCGTCGCCCAGCCTGTAGCCGCCGTAGCTCTCCGCGGCCACCCAGCGGGCGACGCGCCCGTTGACCCCCGCCGCGCCTCCGACGCCCTGGAGCGGTCCCACGGGCGGAGGCACCCGCGCGGGAGGAGCGGCAGCCGGAGGAGCGCCCGCCGCCGCGGGCACGATGGCCGCCGCCGCACTAGGCACCGCCTCTCCAGCTGCTCCGGCAAGCAGCGCGGGAGCGCCACCGGCACCAGGCACTGCGCGGCGTCCGCTGGGACAGCAACCCCCTGTGCCGCGGCCAGGGACGCCGCCTCCGCCGCTGCCTCGGCCACCGCGGCCGCCGTGATTGCGGCCACCTCCGCCGCCGTCGGCTCCGCCCTGCACCCGTAGACGCCGTTCGGCGGGATGCCGTCGGGCAGCACGTGGAAGCCAGCTGCCAAGCGTACCGCCGCCACATCGGGGGAGCCCGTGCTGTAGTGCTCGGCATAGACGTGGCGATCGGGGGTGGCGATGACATGGAGCCTACCATCCGACAACTCCACCACGCCCAGCACCAGCCTCTGATGCCATACCTGTCGGGGGCCGGCCCCGATGTACAGCACAAACGCCCACGTCGCATTGGTTCACCTTGAGCGCCGCCTGGGTCCGATGGCCGAGCGCGGGCCGCGAACGCCGTGCACACCGCAGCGCCGCCTGGAGCCCTCCGAGCACCAGCGCCGCGCCCGATGCCCCCACGGCCGCCCCGAGGACGAACCACGCGAAGCCCCAGCCGCTGCCGCCGCAGGGAGCCGCCTCGGGCGCGGCTGGGCACGCTGGGCAGGCCGATGCCTCCACGGCCCCCCCCACGGCCGGGCAGACCAGCGCGGGGCACGCCGGGCAGGCCGGGCAGGTCGTGCCCGGGCAAGCGGGGACCTGGCACGCCCCGCACGCCTGGCAGGTCAGCCCCGGGCAGGGCGGACAGTCAGGCGCGGCCGGGCACCGCGCAGGGTAGTTGATCACCCTCTGCGCCGCGTACTCGCCTCCCCGCTGCAGAGCCCACTCGAGCATCGGGAGCCCCCGCGGGGACGCGCGCCTTGAAGCTAGAGCCGAGACAGGACGGACAGCATATGTGAGAACCCCTTCGGTGCGACTCGTATCCGTGCGGCAGGCCCAATACGCTCTCAAGGATTATCGTACAAGTACATAGCATCATCATCATCATCATCATCATCACCATCATCATCATCATCATCATCATCATCATCATCATCATCATCATCATTCTCATCACTAACGTCATCACCACCAACTTCATCAACCATCGTTATCATCACTATCATCAGCGCCACCAACTTCATCAACATCATCATCACTATCATCATCTTCTTCGTCGTCGCCGTCGTTTCCGTATTCGTCATCGCCACCGCCACCGTCATCATAACCACGATCACCATCACCATCACATTCGTCATCATCACCACCATCATCAGCATCAGCATCAACATCAGCGTCGGCATCAACAACACCATCATCATCCCCATTACAATACTATGCGCTACCGTGCCTTATGCACGCTGGGGCGTGTCAGAATGCTCCTGTGCTGCCTGTCAACATTTATTTAGTGCTTTCCCGGGCCGACCCCGTCCTTTGGCCGCACGCACACATGAAAAACGGCATTCCCTCTCCGGAGCTGGTTTCGGCCCAATTTCCACCAACAACTACTGTTGAGAGACGCCTTTTTCCCAGAGATGCCCTCCCCTAGAGGGAAAAACCGGCCAAAGCATCATACACTACAACAGCTGCCCGAACAGCTGACACAACAGCCCAAAACAGCAGAAACAAGACCGCCCCAAGACAACCAAACTCGCCCCAGGACGGCTAAAAGGCTTCCAAGGCGGTTCCAAGACTGCCCAAGAAGGGCTCCAGAAGGCCCAAGAAGTTTTTAAGAGGGCCTAAGGGGGCCCCCGAATGGCCCAATGAGAACAACACGCTCAATGAAGGATGTCGCCACCGCCTACGCGACAACGACGTTTTTAATCAGAGATGTGGCCCGCGCACAAGCCGGAGCATCATTCCGAGACAAGCGTGTCGCCAGACTGCTAGTGTCACGCTCATTCCGCGCGGGCCTGGCTCGGTGTCACCGAGGTCCGGGTTACGTTAGGTGGGTGGTCCACGTTAAGGGGGGTGGGGGGGGCTTGTAGGCCCCAAGAAGGCGCCAAGAGGGGGAAATCGAGCTGGCCTGGACAGCCTCTCCCGACAGAGCTGCCTCCAAGACCCCCAGCATGCCTCCAAGAGGCCTCCGAGAGCCCCCAGGGCGCCCCCGAGAGGCCCACGAGACCCCCAAGTGCCCTCTCAGCATACAGACGGCCAGGGGCCAAAGGGACCTGAGATGCTCCCGGAAGGCCCTGAAGAGGCTGCCGAGAAGCTCCAACGTGCGTCTTTTTCGACGCAACCTCCTTCACGCCGCGCTGCCGCGCTGGCGCGGTGGCGGGGTTTGCCGCAGGTAGCTGGATAACCATCGCCACCACGACCACGACCACGACCACGACCACGACCACGACCAGCACCACCCTCATCACCACCATCACTATCATCACCACCATCGGCATTATCGCCATAACCATCACCACGATTGTGACCATGATCACCACCACCCCCATCATCCCTCGTTGGCCGCTGCGCGGCCATATTGTGGCTCTCTCGGGGCCCTGTGGGCCTGAATTTGAGGTTCTCTTTGTGCCCTCTTGTGGCCGTCTTGGGGCCCTCGTGAGCTCTCGTGGGGCCCTCCTGGAGCATTCTTGGGGTATTTCGGGGAGCTGGCGTTGCTTGGGGCACTGTTGGGGTATCATTGGCTCCTCCAGAGGTCGTCTTGGGTCCTTTTGGGTCGTCTTGGGTCTGTGGCACTACTTGGTGGGTGACGCTTCGCTCCATTTGCCCGTCCAAGTGGCCTTCGGCCCATCCTGTCACCGTGGCTGGGCTGTGGATCGGAGGCCTCTTGGATGCCGCTGGGGTCTCTTGGGGAGCCTCTGGGGAGCCTCTTGGAAGCAATTTTGACGCTTCTTTGGGCCTCGAAGGGGCCGCTTGGGGATTTCTTGTGGGTCTCTTGGGTGCCTCTTGGGTCCTCTTGGGGGGGGCCTACTGGCGGTCTGGTGGGCCTTCTTGCGGGGGCTCGAACTGTGAGATTGAGTTCCTCCTCTTGGGCCCCACTTAGGGCTCTCTTGGGCCGCCTTGGGGCCCTCTTGTGCTTCTCAAGGCCCTCTTGCGGGCCACTTAGGCTGTCTTGGGGCCCTTTTGGGGATCTCTTGGGCCATCCCGGACGCGGCTAGAACCAAAAAAACGAATCTGCTACAACTTTCTAATTTTTCCGCGCGTTGGGCTGATTTCTGCCTCTTCAGACCCTCTTGGGGGTCCTCTTGGAACCGTCTTGGGACAACCTGAGGGCCTCTGGGGCCGTCTTGAGGCCATCTTGGGTCAGTCCTGGAGGCTCCAAGGGGGAAGGCTCCGGGGAAGCTGTGGGGAGGCGCCAGGGACGCCCCAGGGGGGAAGGGGGGACTTCGTGCGGTCGCCGCTGATGTGCCGCGTGCCCGGGGCCCTCGGGACTGGGTTTTCCAGTAAATGAGAAATGCCGCAGGGGGTGTGAGGATGGGCAAGCAATAGCGACTCGAGGAGACACGACTTCACCACTTGGTCAGGGTCTGGCACCAGCAGCGGAAGAAGGGGGCCGCAAGTATGAAACTTGTTTGTGCATTGTGTAGGTTGCCCGCGGTCAGGGGGGGAGAGGAGGCGTCTGGACCTTGAAAAAAACAGCCAAAGTTTGAATTGTAACGAATACCTCTCAATTCCTTCCTATTCCCATCTTTTGTGCGCGTACCTACACGTATGGACGTGCACACATATGCAGCGTTATGATCACATGCTTGTTTCGGCATACTGGAAGGCCCAACCACTGTGAACTTCCAAATGAACATCGCTCTCGCCCAAACTCGACCCAAACAGAGACGTCGGGAGGACAGATGTCTCCGTCCACGGTCGCCCCACAAACACATCTGACCTATGGCACTCTGAGCTGTCCTTATGTTGACGCCAGATGCTGTGAGGTCACACGCTAGCAGTGGCTGCGGGGTGGCCGCGCATCCTCATGGCGCTGGCAGCCGCGGATCAGACATCCATGGCATGCCGCTCGACTCGCGCTGCGCCAAACATCGCGGCAACGCTCGAACCGGCTCCAATACAATGAGCCGCGTAAGCAACGGCCGATGCTTCGACAAAACGTTCCATGTGACGACCGAAGCAGCGACTGGTGCCATTCTAAACTGGCCAACGATCTCCTTTTCATTCCCTTCTCCACCAACATCCTCCAATATCCGCCACCGTGCCGCCAGGCACGAAGTGGAGTGTCCTCCCATGCCTTCGAATTCTCGGTGCCACACTTACACATGTAGTGTAACTAAGCTACACAAGGCCCAGACGTCCGGAATTCCGAGGCGCTCCTGGGCACCTCCGCGGATCCCCGCGTGGCTTTTTCCAGAGGCCTCGGGACCGCGGCTGGGACCCCGCACCGCCTCGGGACCATGGCCGGGACCCCGCACTCCCAGCACTCTTTTGGGATCCGCGGCGAGCTGTGTCCAGCAGGCGGTGTCGAGCTGGCGGCGAGGCGCGCCCGAAGCGAGGCGGGCACCCACGCAGGAGAGGGCAGGAAGAGGAGGTGGGGAGGGCCGCGAGACCGCCAGAGCAGCCTCAGAACGTGAAGAACTTCGGGATTTGCGGTGGGCAAGCTCACGCAGATGATGCTGTCCACACTTCCAGCACGGTGCGGTACATGGCCAGCGTGTTCTTAGTCGGCGCTCCGACGTTGGGCGGAGGGGGGAGAAGAGGGGGGGGTCTGGCTCCGGACCTCTGCTTAGTGCGACTGTTTGCAGCGGTGCGTCCTGTGTGGGAGACCCCACCTGCTCGAAACCGGCGCCGGGGGGAGGGGGGAGGGCGAGGGCCCGTGCCGATCGGAAAAACAGTGAAAAAGAAAACGATCACATTGCTCAACAACATTGCCTCAAGACCCGTCCTGGAGCCCTCTTCAGCGCCTTCCAGGTCGTCTGGCAGCCCCTCGGGGCTGGCCCGAAAAGCCAAAAGCATAGGACAACCTTGCGCTCTTATGTGCCTTCGGGGTTCCCAGCTTTTCGATATCAAGGGCGTCCAAGACGGCCTAGAAAATTCCCCAGACATCGCCCTAGGATGGCCCCCGCGGTCTCCAAGAGGGCCTCATTTGCCCCCAAGACGGCCCCAAGAGGGGGAACCCAAAATACATGTCGAGACCTTCCCTCAAGTATGGCACTCGAGACCGCCAGCAGGACCTCAAGAAATACTCAAGAGGCCCCCCCAAACCCCCAGGAGACCTTCGCGAGGTCTCCTAAAACACCCCCAGAGGGTTCCAAGAGGCATTCTCTGCACGATCCAAACACGGTGGCGGGATGAAACGAAGGCTGCTAGACCTACGTGGCACGGGACGGAAAGCGCAACTTACTTTATGATGGCGCGAGATCGCTGGCTTGTCTGTTCTTCCTCCTCTGATGTCCTCTTCCCCTCGCCCTTGTCGCATCCTTGGGGGACCTTGAGGTTTCCTCTGGGGCCGTCTTGGGAGACTCTTGGGCTGTCGTCGGGCCCTCTTCAGCCCCTTTGAGGCCCGTCAAGCGAGATTTCAAGACGATGTCCGAGACATCCGTTCAAACATATGATGCTGAATACTGATCATCTGTGTAGGAATGACCCAGGCCGAATCGCCATTCGGCAGTCTCGAGGGCGCTATTGGACTGTTTGGACCGTCTGCTGTCCGAATGTCGTGTTCTCCGCGTTTGGACCACCCACTCTCCAGACTCATGCGTTTTCCCCGCTTGGACCGCCCACTGTCCGAGACACATTCGTTTTCCCAATTCGGACCGCCTGCTGTCCGAATGCCATGTTTTCCTTTCTTTTGGACCGTCCGTGAGCCGTCTTGAAAATCGCTGTCTTTGGCTTCAGCGGAGAGGGCGCGAAGGGGAGAGTTGAGATGTCATGTTGGGGTGTGCAGAACCAATGTCTCCCCCGTTCGGACCACCCAATATCGAGAACCATGCATTTTTCCCGCTTGAGCCGTCCGATGTGCGAGCTTTGTGATTTCCCCAATAAGACCGCCGGCTTTCCAGAAGCCATTCGTGTTTCCCGTCTTGACCACCCGCTGTCAAAATGCCGCGCTTCCACGTTTGGATTGCCTGCTTTCCAGAACCTTGTGTTTTCCCTGTTTGGGCCGCCCACTGTCCGAACGTATGGCAATCCCCGTTTGAACCGCCCAGCAGCCGTCTTGAAACATTATTTTGTTTGGCTCCAGCAGGGGGAGAGCGTGAGGGAGGGAGTTCAGATATCGTGGGGAGAATGCGCAGAAACAATGTGTGTGTGTGTGTGCGTTTCCCCGTTTGGACCCTCCCCTCTCCAGAACCTTGCGTTTCCCCGTTTGGACCGTCCGCTTTCCGAGTGTCGTGTTTCCCCCGTTTGGGCCGCCCGCTTTCCAGAACCATGTTTTCCCCGTTTGGACCGCCCGCTGTCCGAATGGAGCGTTTTCCCCGTTTGGACGGTCCAGCTGCGTTCGGAACCAGCGGCAACGGCCAGGTGGTGCAGAGCGAACTGGGTCTAGCCTGGCTCATTATGACTGGGCCGTCCTCGGGTCCTTCCGGGCCATCTGATAACGAGGACGACGACGATGATGAAAACGACGATTGGTGATGATGACGTTGCTTGTAATAACGGTGGTAACGGCTTGTCCTGCGACCCTGCGCGCGAACATACCCTCCCGAGGCGGTGGAGTGCGTACAGTGTTCTGCCACTCTGATGTCTGGTCTTGCGGTAGGGGGAAACAATGAGTGGACTCTCCCCCGCTCCCCCAAACTCAAAGTTGACACGCGCGGGGGGGGACTGCGGTCGAAGTGCAACTCGTCAGACTCACCGCCAAGTTTCAACATTGGGGCGAGGGGGAGGCGTGGACCGATGAATGTGGCATGAGTGTTCGCTACTCTTTGCGAGGCCTGTACTTCAGTAAGCCCAGCAGCAGCGAGAGACGAGCCGCTGCGACGGCACACGGCGCGCCGCTCCGATCACGTGCTGACTGCTGCCGTTCGGGGCGCTCAGAGAGCGCCAAGCAGAGTCGGAAAGTGTGGGCTGCTGGCGTTGCACGGGCAATAACATCATCGGTTGATCGTGGAGACAATATTGTTGGGCTTCGTTGGGCCGTCTCCAGGCCTTCCCCAATGCGATGCCAAGGCGAGGTTGATAGCATCTTAACTTTCTGGGATGTCCCTAGCGACATCGGCATTCTGGAAGCCATCTTGGACCGCCTTGGGCCCACTTGGAGACCAACTTGGGGCCATCTGGGACCACATTGGGGCCCACTTGTTCCGTCTTACCGGCCTTTTTTGGACACTCTTGGAGCCTTCCAAGAGCGATGCCAAGACGATGTTGTCAACATGTTTCGCGTTGACGGCGTCCTTTGCGAATTCGCCATTTTGGGCAAGACCGAGGCCAAGGTGACGTCGACAACATTTCATTTGTGTGATGATGTCCCGAGCGAGCTCGCAAATCTGGGGGATGGGCTATGTTGGGCCGTCTTGAGGCCTGCCACGAGCGATCCCAAGACGTTTCTTTTTTTGAAGATGTCCCCCGCGAAGTCGCCATTTCGGCTACCACATCGGCGCTCCGAAAGTTTATTCCGATTTGAGAAAAACCGCGCCGCGCGAATGCACAGCAAACGCGATGCTGGAAGGGCGCGGGAACGCGCGCGCCTCCTGGACAGGCGCGAGCAACCGCGCCCCCGCCCCGATCCCGCGAGCGGCGCGTTCCCGTTTGACAGTGGCTCACCCGGGAAACCGTTTCTTGTGCAGGAAGTCCTGCACGGTCGGCCCATCGGCGGCTCCTTCGGACGAGATCCGGAACCACCGAGAAACCGTTTGCCATCGGATGTTCTAGGCAGTTTGCCCATGTTCGGTTTCTTCGGAGTGGACCCGAAAACGTCGAGATCGATATTTTTTTGCAGAAAATTCCTAGGCGGTTCACACATTTTCGGGTCGTTCGAACTGGACCCGAAATTTTGTTTTGCACAACTCCCATTGATTTGGCCACTTTCAGATAGGTCGATAAAATTTTCGGGTCGTCGCATGACCGAACCCGAAAGTTTTTTTCGAGGAAGTCCTATGCCGTTTGCTCATTTTCGGGTCCGTGCACCGTTTGGGATTTGAAATTTTAAATTCCGAAGGGGGACCCGATCCCGTGACCCCGGGCAGGGGTTGCGCTCTGCCCTTGCATTGTGCTGGGCCCCTCCGGCCAAACGGGGTGCCGGCCTGCCCATCCGCGCGCCGACTCTGCCCTCGCGACATCGCCCCCATCCGCCCTCGGACCCCGCGAATCTCATCCTGCGCGCGCAATCCCAGATGGCCCCGGCGAGAACGGTGGCGAAATTGGGGAAACTTTCGGAGCGGCGCAGTAGACCTGCTCGGCACGGGGACGGACACCGCAACCTACTTGTTGCGATGGCGCGAGCTCGCTGGCTTGCCCGTTCTTCCTCTTACGCTCTCTCTTTCGCCCTTGCCGCATCCATGGGGAATATTGGGGCCCTCTTGGGCCATCTTGCGATTCGCGGGCACGGCCTGCCGACCCTTTCAAACTCCCTCCAACTCGACTTCTCCTGGCAAATGGTTCGCACACTACAGTGGAGGCCCGTCCACAAGAAACCTTGCACAAGAAACCCAACCCTGAGACCCCAGGTGGTCCACTGATTTTTGGTGTGGGAGCGTCGCGCTTTCCATAGCAAAACCATGGAAACCCAAGAAATCCAGGGCAACCTGGAGGCAAGCAAAGTGTTTCTTCGCATGGGTCTCCACTGTATGCGCGCTTTCCGTCATCCTTGGGTCGAGGCCTGCAAACGCTCTTAACTACCCTTGGTTTCATTTCTCCCGGATAACGTATCGCACAGTATGCGCGCTTTCCGTCATCCGCCTCCTCATCCTGCTTGCAGAGGGGCGCACGGTGTGTCAAATGTTCGAGTCATCTGTTCGGTCCTTCCAACGGTCCCCAGTGGGGCCTTGGCTCACCTGGCCAGCCCACCAGAAACCACTGCAAAACCGCAACGCCAAGAAACGTAGTCTCCAAGACGGATAGCCTCCAAGATGGTCCTAAGATGCCTCGGCCAAGATGCCCAAAAGAGAGCCTAACATGGCCCCAAGATGCCTACAAGACGGCCCAAAGTGAACCCAAGACGGCCCAAGACGGTCCAAGACGGCTCAAAAGGCTCCCAACACGGCCCCAAGATCCATCTAAGATGCCATTCAGGCGGTTCCCAAGATGACCAAATCATTGATTTCTTAAGCTGCTCGAATGGCTTTCGTGTTCTCGCCTTTTCGGGCTTCCGACAGCCGAAGACGGCCACACAGGACTCCAGTCTGAGTCCCAGACGGCCCCAACGCCACCAAGACTGTCCAAGAGGGCCCCAGCACGGCCCGAGAGGCCCCTAAGACAGATCCAATAGGGCCCGAAGACGGCCGCAGAGGCCTCCCAGACGGCCCCAAGCGTCAACAGAGGGCCCCAAGACCGCCCAGTGACACCCCCAAGACGGCCTCCGAAGGCCAAGAGGTCCCTTAGGGGCCCATAGAAGCCCCAGGAGGTCCCCAAGAGGCCCCAGGAGGCCCCCAAGAGGCCCTCGGAGGCCCCAAGAGCTCCAGTAGGAAGCCCCAGGATGCCCCCAAGGAGCCTCCTCTTCTCTCTCCTCCTCCTCCTCCTTCTCCTCCGTTTCCTCCTGCTCCTCCGCGTCTCTCTCTCTCTCTCATTCTCTCTTCCTCCACGAAGTGTTCCCCAAACGGCTTCCAAAACGGCTGGGGGACACAGTCCAGTAGCTCGGCAAGACTTGGGCTCAGCGGTTGGGCAGGGGATGGTGGCGGTTCGCCGTAGGCGTCTTCGATGCTGTTGTATGCGCCCTCTAATGACGGCAGGCAACCTGTACACAAGAACGCTCCGGCAACACTTGTGCAAACGTTCTGGCGCATCTCTGCACTACCGGGAAGCTCTAAGCTCAACGAGGCCTCTCATGATCTTGAGCGCGTCACCTGTAGCGCCCTCAGGCGCGACTCCGAATACGTTCATCACTGCATTGAACGAAGACGGGGACTCGTCGATAATACGCAACAGGGATGCGATCGCCTTCCCGTCCAGCTTCTTGGCCGCAGCCACGTCGTTGTACCACTGTTGCTTCTGGTACACGTTGGGATCACCATCGTTGTAGGTGTGTTGGGTATTGCAAGTGCCGAATGTGGCGCACCTGTAGGAGCCACTCGACACGCCCCACAGGAAGAACTGACAGGCGTCATTCTCGGTGCACTTCTCTGAACAACTCTGTGCAGTCGTGTGCACGTGCCAGGCGTCGTAAAGCGTCCCGTCCGCACACCACGTGTCTGGGTATGCGATGGTATACTCCGACGAGAGGCCGAGGGTGCCCAACCACTCGACGACCTCCTGCTGGGACCACTCCTCGGCCCCATGCACTCCGGGCGGGCCGACCCCACAGTGGGCGGCGTGCTCGGCACCAGGCAGCAGGCCCGCCGACGTCCTGCAGTTGAACGGGTACCAGAGGATGCCGTACT
This sequence comes from Prorocentrum cordatum, assembly GCA_963575745.1. Taxonomy (NCBI): domain Eukaryota; class Dinophyceae; order Prorocentrales; family Prorocentraceae; genus Prorocentrum; species Prorocentrum cordatum. The sequence continues at coordinate 257,132 of CAUYUJ010014678.1, forward strand.
CCTGTCCGGGGTAGCAGCAGGGCCGCCGCTCTGAGGTGCCCGCTGGCACTGGGGCGAAGAGGAATCGGCTTTGGGCCTTCGCTTCGAACGCTTTCTCCCCGACGCCCTCGTGCGCAGCTTCGATGATGTTCCACTGCCACTGCCAAACGTCAACTCCCCGCGTCGAGATTGCTTCAGCCTCAGGCACCCCCGCGGGGAGCTGGCTCGGGATCGATAGCGAGAACGACCGAGTCTCGGTGACGGACTGGTCCCACGATGTCCCTTGGGTCGTAGCCCGTGCGACGCTCGAGGACTCCGCATCTGTCTCGCTGCTGCATGCACTGCTCCCCCAAGATGATGCGAACTTATACCCAACTGAAGCTGCCGGTGTCTTAACCTTGATACTCGCGGAAACCTCGAACGAGGCCGAAGTGCACATTGACGCGTCAACGGCCCTCGACTGCGCGGACGACTGCGTCTCTGCCTCGGAACTCGAAGTGCCCGAAGAACTTGTGTACCCGTAGCTGACCGTCACGTCCTGGCCAATGTTCATCGAAGCGATCTTCACCCATTCGCCGTGGATGGCATTGCGGTAGTAGGTCTCTCCATCCGATCCGATGTAAGTCTGCCTCACGAAAGGCACCTCCTGCGATTGAGCCTGCGCCACGCACACGGAGCAACCAACCTCAACGTTGTGGGGGTACTTCTCCTCGTCCGAGGCACCCTGCTCCATCTCAGTGGTGTAGAGGAGACCTCCATTATGGTTGCCACCATTTGAGTTCGGTGTTACCTTCCTCTCGGAATCGACACATATGAACTCTCCTTTGTGATGGGTATATCTCTCAGCCATGATGAAGCCGGTATACAATGTGATGTGGTTGTTCGTGCATGTCGTGCTCCGCCCCCACTGCGTGTAAACTGACTCCCAATGGTCCAGTTCGCAGACAACACATGCAGCCTCGTGGTCATGGTTGGCGTCAATTGCTCCAGTGTTCTCGTACTCCATGTTGTACAACAGAGCGCCATTCTGGTTGCCCGATGAAGAGCCACTTGGGATCTGAACTTGTGGGTGCATGCAAATGGTGTTCGCCCCTCCACCCCGGTGGCTGTAGTGCTCAGACATCATGGTCCCCTCATACAGCTTCGCGCTGCCAGTGGGGCACCCGCGAGAGCCCCACCTGGTGAACACCGACTTGCCAACATTTCCAGCGCACGCCGAGCAACCCACCTCGTGGTTCGCGGACACCCCCGAGACGGGCACCTCAAACTCGGTAGTGTACAGGAGGGCCCCGTTGTTGTCGTGCCAGCTGGACTGCGCGTGCGTCTCACGGGCGGTGTCCACGCACACGCGAGTGCTCCTGTGCTGAGTGTAATGATTGGCCATGATATAGCCCTTGCCGACCAGCCATACATGGGGGAGCTGTGGTCCTTCCCCCCCCTGTGGGAACCCATCGCATCGACGATCTCTCGAGAGGGATGCCGAAATCGATGGGTCCCCCCGGGGGGGTAAGGACCACAGCCTCCCCGGCTGTGGCTGGCCTGCCTTGTAGACCGTGGGGAGGCTGTTGCTGCACGAGGTGCTGCGCCCCCACTGCACGAAGACGTCCCGGTGCTTCGAGCGCTTGCGGCACACCGCGCACGCCGCGTCCCCGTCGTGGTTGGCGTCGAGCGCCCCCGTGTTCTGGTACTCCGTCCCGTACAGCAGGCTCCCGTCCTGGTTCCCGTCGCTGTACCCGCTCGGGGGGTTCGGGTTGCTCGTGGTCATGCAGATGAAGTTTGCGCCGGAGCCGCCATGGTTGTGGTGGGCCCCTGCCATGAAGCCCTCGTACACGAGCTCCGCCGTGAATGGGCACTGCCTCTTACCCCACACAGTGAATACAGTGGTCTCCGACTCCGGCGTGATAGTCACCACTCCATCGGGGTCCACGTTTTTGGCTGGAATGCCACATACTGTGCAGCCCAACTCGCGATTATGAGGATAAGCATATTCGTCTGCTGAGCCCAGCTCCATTTCCGTCGTGTACAGAAGACCTCCGTTGTGGTTATCATCCGAGACACTTGATTCGCCATGGTAGGCACGCTCGAGATCCACGCAAATACTCTCACCTTTCCAATGGGTGTATCTTTCGCTCATGATGAGACCAGTATAAATCATCTCGTGCGCTGGGTTCCCACACGTCTTGGGCGTCGACGGGTTGTGGCGCGATTCGCCGTTCCCCCACTCGACGTAAATCGATCCGCCTCTCTGCCACTGGCAGACGGCGCAGGCAGCGTCGTGGTCGTGGTTCAGGTCGATGGCGCCGGTGTTCTCGTACTCCACGCCGTACAGGAGGGCGCCATCGTTGTTGGCAGCGTCCCAGCCGAAAGGCAGCTGGGGGCTGGGGTGCATGCACAAGGTGTTGTACCCGCTGCCCGAATGCGAGTAGTGGGATGTGGCGATGAAGCCGGAATACACCAGCATGGATCGAAGAAGAAAAAACGACATACAGTCGGGGCGTTGACCTAAGGAACCCTAAATAAGGAACGAGGCCCATTTCTTCCATAAATTAAACTTCGATCTCCTATCGAAAACATAAGGAAAACCTGAGGCAAGCTGTGAAACACTTAAGGAACGCGGAGCCCCTCCGCAACGAAAAGGGTTCCTTCTTCAAGACCCCTACTATAAACACAAACTCTTGGCGCTCCGCACGGATTTCCTGGATCTGCGCCGGACCCCCCTCCCCGGCGCGCGGAGCGCGCCAGGGGCGGGGCTGCGCCGGGGGGGAGGGGGGCAGCGCGGAGCCGAGGAACTCGCGCGGAGCGCCAAAAGCTCATGCCTGCCTCCTCCTCCTCCTCCTCCTCCTCCTCCTCCTCCTCCCTGCACTTCCTCTCCTCCTCCTCCTCCTCCGGAGTGGTCTCTTCTTCGCACTGGACCCCAGGGGGCACGTCTTCGAGCCCCACCGCGTGAACACCGCCCTGCGCTGCAGGGTCGGCGCGCTGCTGCTCAGGCCGCGCGGCGGGGCGTCCCCGGCGCCCGGGCCGCCGGCGCGCGGCTGCTCCGGCGGCTCCGCGGGCGGGGCCCGTCGCGGCTCGTGGGCGCCGGCGTCGAGGGCGAGCCTGCGGCTCTGGCCGCTGCTCGCGCTCGCCGCGGTGAGGTGGGACATCCTCTGGCGCAGCGCGTGCAGCTCCTGAGGGCGGCGAGCGGGGGGGGGGGGCAGGTGATCTTGACATGACCCCGCGGATGATGAATCAACGAAGCGACCATGGCCCCACCTCGCTCTTGGGGTCTGCCCGCTTCGGGTGGCGGCCACGACAAGTGAAGAAGCCAGAATCCTGATTCCTGGTTGGCTCCTTGCACAGCGCGGCCAATCCACGTCCTTGGCCAAGGTGTGCGTACGCGTGGCACTTCAAACAAACAGTGAACGAAATACCATCAGAAACGTTAGTAGAACGAGCCCTCGCGCACTCTGAGCAGTTTTTGTTTGTCTTCGGGGAAGGCTTAGAAAGCTTCTCATAATGCCTGGGGACTTCCGAGTCTTCAGAGAAGGCCCGCCCCTTCTTACTTCCCCCCGGGGGTTCGCCGCCGATCCTTGGCCATCTTGTCCGCCTCCTGGCTCGGGAACGTCTCTGGCTCGCTGGTGATCGTATTCATGAACTTCCCGTGCAACAGAAAGACGGGCACCGAAGCCACGACGAAGGCGACAGCGACCATGCGTTTGATGCGTTCGGTCATGGTTCTTATATCTTGCCTCTAGGAAGAAGCACCCGCAACACGTCACGATCCCGAGAACGCTCAGCGCACAAGCCTGGCAGGCTTGGCATACGTCGCTTGAACCAACATCGCCAGGGAAGCTGCTGCTGAGGATGAGCGCGCGAAAATGGCATTACTTCAGCGTGCGCCGATGATATGATGACGGCGGCACTGCCTCTTCTTCTTCTGCTTCTTCTTATGATGGTGATGATGATGCTGAGGATTATGATGCTGCTGATGCTGCTGTTGATGTTGATGTTGATGTTGATGGTGATGAGGATGATGATGCTGATGCTGATGCTGCTGCTGCAGATGATGATGCTGCTGCTGATGCTGATGTATTAACGCCGCGCTCTCAGCGAAAACGTGCGCGATGACAACTGTTGTCGTGGCGTTGCGTGGTCTCATCGGACTTCATGTCTTGCTCAAGTCGCTGCCACATTCCCGCAAATGCCCAACGCCATGCAACAATTGACGTCGTCGGGCACGACGCGCTGACGTCTCACATCATCGAAAACGCTGCAGGACACGGACTGCTGCCGGCCTCTTACTCAGGCTCTGTTCGGCCTGGTCAGCTTAACTCCCAGCAGCCCTCTGGGCGGCTGGTTGCCCACGGATCACCTTCCCAGGTGGTGGAGGAGGAGGAAAAGGAGGAGGAGGAGGAGGAGGAGGAAGAGGCGGGGGAGAAGGAGGTGGAGGAGGATGAGGAAAAGGAGGAGGAGGAGGAGGAGGAGGAGGAGGAGGAGGAGGGCCCTCCTCGTTCTCCTGTGGTCCCCCCCCGCTCGGAGGGGTAGCAACGGGGGGCGCAGCACTGGCTGCCGGGTGGGGTGCCAGGGGCGCTGTGCGCGCAGCTGCTGATTATGCTGGTCTCTGCGGAGCTTTTTCCGCCAGTGTCCGCCGGCGAGCTTGCTCACGCTCTGCTCTGCACAATTTCCCGCGGATCGCTTGTCAGCTGCCAGTGGTGGGACAGGGAACGATACCTTTTTCATGGAGCTGTGCGGACGCGAAGCAGCATCCAATATCAAGACTGCAACAACTGGAATGGTCGGCCAGCCTGCCGACACGAAAGCTCAGACATGCTCTAGTGGCGCTGGGCGTGGCAAAAAACAGACGCGTCGTTCGAAGAGAACGCTGGTCAATCTGGGGCGGGCGTGGCTCTGGCCGAGAAATTCAGAGACACGATGAGCCCGAAATCGATCACACATGCAGACGTTGGTGCTTGCGTCTTTCAGTTTTGGATGCGCCAGTGCTCACACGAGAAGGGCGGACAAAGAACTGTACAACATACACTTGTCCACCAAAGGGGACGCGTGTCCAGTGGCGATTGGGAAGTGAATGTTCCGACCGAACATCGTCGGGGTGTATAACTTCCAGCCGCCTTGGGACATGTGTCCCCGATGGCGGACAAACACATGTTCTGTTGTTTTCCATCCGCTCGAGTGTCTTTCGAAGTCTCAGAACGTGGAGGGAAGACAATAATTCGCACTGGAAGCGCGAAGAAGGGGGGCAGGGCGAGGGCAGCGGCATTCCGAGATGCCACGGGGGCTTCTCAGAAGGGGTCGGCCCTTTCTTCTTGCAGAAGCTCATCTCACCATCGCTCGGACGTGCAGTCCCCGTGAATGTTTCGATGTCGCGCGCGCATTTTTCGCAAGGGGATCCAGGATGCTCCTCGATAGTCCCCGCCGAGAAAAATATATGTGCACAAGTTCGGGCGGTGCAACGAGAAGACAGAAGTGTCTCCGAACAAACGCGGTGACTTCTAAGAAGGGCGGCCTCCATCGCCCCACCGTGTCTTGCGCTCCGCGAAGGGATGGTGACGGGGATGGGTGAGGTGGGGTGGGGGGGGGGAGGAGAGGGACGGGGGGGGGGAGGGGAGGGGGAGGGGGGAGGGGGAGGAGGAGAGGGAGGGGGAGGAGGAGGAGGAGGAGGAGGAGGAGGAGGGTATACTTGGAGCAGCGAAGGGAGGGTGTTGGCAGGATGGGCGGAGCGCCGCGTCCGCGGTCGCCCCGCAGACACGCCCGACCCGTCGCACCACAGTCTTTCACACCAGGGAACAGTCCGAATCCACGTATTCCCTGGGATGGTCCTGTGTCAGTCTTTTGTTTTCTTTGTTTGCTTTTTTTCCTCTCTCTATCTCTATGTATAATATATGCGCATACAAAGATCTCTCTCCTTTCTGTTTCTTCTCTCTCTCTCTTTCTTTCGAGTTCTTCATACACATTAAAAATCTATCTCTGTGTATGTGTATGCTGCCTATTTGATCTGCCCTCACACCTCTCTCTGCGCTCGATTGTCTCTTACGTGTTTTGTATCACGAGCGAGAATGTATGTATGTGCATCTGTTGATATATGTATATATATGTGTATTCTGTACATAGGTACTCATTGTAACCCCCTATCTCTATCTGTCTCTCTGTATATATGCACACGTACTCAAGTACGGCCTATGCTCTATAATCTGTTCTGCCTGTATTATACGAGGGCGCGCCGCTGGATGCCTGAAAGGGGCGGGGTCCAGGACACCTCCCTCATCTTCCCGTTTCCTTGGTCCGTCGTCGGCGAATACCCCCCCCCCATTCTTTTCCGATCCGTCGTCGGCGACCCCCCCTCCTTTCCCCCCTTTCCCAGTCCGTCGTCGACGAACCCCCCCCCACCCTTTCAAAAGGGGGGGAGTGGGGGTTCTGGACGCCCCCCCTCCCCCCCTCCTCGTTGGACTGGTCATTCGGCACGCCGCCCCCTGGCTCCGGCACCCCTAGTCCTAATTCTCACCCGTACCCTAGCCCCTGACCCTAGGCCTAACCCCTAACACTAACCCAACACTAAAACCTTAACCCCAACTCATGAGCCCGAACCCCTAATCCGAATCTGTACGCCCTGCCCCTGCTCACGCTACTCATTGTTCACTACTCATTGTTCACTACTCACTACTCACAGCTCGCTACTCACTACCCACTACTCACTACCCGCTACTTACTACTCACTATCCACCAAATCATTACTCACTACTCACTACTACCTACTCACTATTCAGTATTCATTACCCGCTACTCACTACCCACTACTCACTACTCCGTACTCCCTACTCAGTATTCACTACTCGCTATTCCCTACTCCCTGATCGCTACTCCGTACTCACTACCCACTGCTCACTACTCGATACTCACTACTCACATCTCCCTACTCACTACTCCCTTCTCCCGACCCCCTACTCCCTGCAACCTATTCACTACTCACTACTCACTTCTCGCTACTCACCACTCACTATTCACAACTCACTATTCACTACCCACTACTCACTACTCCCTTCCCGCTACCGACTAATCACTATTCACTACTCATATCTACTGCTCACAGAACACAAACTATCCACTACTTACTACCCCCCGCTTCCTACACACTACTCCCTACTCTAACGCACTACTCAGTGCTCAAGACTCAAAATTCGCTGCCCACTACTCACTGCTCATTACTCCATTTTCACTGCGCACTACTCACATTGCGCTGCTCGCTGCTCACTACTCACAACTCACTGCTCACTACTCACTACCCACTACGCGCTATCCACTACTCACTACTCACTACCCACTTCCCACTACCCAATTCTCACCACCCGCTCCTCCCTACTCAGTACTTACTGCACACTTCTCACTACTCCCTACTCGCTACTCCCTACTCACTACTTTCCACCTACTCACTACTCACTACCCCCTACTCCCGACTCCATGCTCCCTACAACCTACTCGCTACCCACGTGTCTCTTCTCACTACTCGCTACTCACTACCCACTACTCACTAATCTCTTTCTGCTACTGACTGCTCACTAGTCAAGACTCGCTACTCATTATCTACTACTCACTTAATTACTACTCACTACCCACTGCTCCCCACTACCTACACCCTACTCAAACGCACTACGCAGTAATCACGACTCCCAAATCACTGCTCACTAATCGCTACTCATTTCTCGCTACTCATAGCTCACAACTCACTACTCACTCAATCGCTACCCTCTACCCACTACTCTCTATCCACGACTCACCACTCACTACCCACTACTCACTACCCGGTACTCACAAATCATTACTCACTACTCACGACTCACACCTCGCTGCTCCTTACTCACTACTGACTGCTCACTAATAACTACCCACTACTCACCACTTTCTGCTCACTACTCACTACTCACTACTTACTACCCACGACTCCCTACTCAGTACGTGCTACTCACTTCTCACTACTCCCTACTCGGCACTCCCAACTCACTTCTTACTGCTCACTACCCACCTAGTCACCACTCACTACTCCCTACTCACTACCCACTACTCCCTACTCACTACACACTACTCACTACTCACCACTCACTACTCGCTACTCACTATGCACTATTCACTACTCCCTACAAAGACCTACTACGCACTACTCACAACTCGCTGCTCACCAAATGCTACCCACTACTCACTACCCACTACTCACTACGCCCTACTCCCTATTCTCCTACTCACTACCTCACTGCTTCCTACTCGATAAATCCCTACTCGCTACTCAATATTCATTACTCCATATTCACTATTCAATACTCCCTACTCACTACCCACCGTCTCCGGCGCAGAAGGGAGATGCGGGAGAGGCCCCCTTCCCGGTCCCCTGTCCGGCGTAATCGAAGGAGGGGGGGGGTCGAAATCGCCCCCCTTTTCCCCCTTCCAAAGCAAAAGGGGGGGGTGGGTCCGAAAATCTCTCCCCCTTTGAAGGAGGGGGGGTTCTGCGAGCACCTCCCCCATTTACAATTACTGGGGCACCCAATGGCGCGCTTTCGTATTGTACCCCCTCCTTTCCCCCCCCCGTCCAGCTCAAACGAGCGGGGGCGGGGTCCGAAATCCTCCCCCCCTTTTAGGGAGGGAGGGTCCGAAAATCTCCCCCCCCCTTTGAAGGGGGGGTGTTCTGCGAGACCCCCCCCACGTTTACAATTACCGGGGCAATCAGTGGCGCGCTTTCGTATTGTACCCCTTTCCATATGACTTCTCCACCTATCTCCCAACTGTAGATACGTAGAGGTCGCAAATGCACTCTCCCTTTATGCCTCTTTTTCTGTCTCTCTGTCTCTGTCTCTCTCTCTCTCTCTCCCTCTCTCTCGCTCTATACTCTGTCTCTCCCCCCCCTCTCCCTGTACATACAAATGTGGAACTACCCTGTTTCCTCGATCTAACCTTTGGAGTCGTTCCGCCTTCTGTTCTCTGCCCTCTGTTCTCTATCCTTCCTGAACTCTGTGATCTGCATTCTCCGCGTTCTACTATACATACTCTGATTCTGACCCTGGCCGCAGAGGCCCAGACGAACTCGAGAACCTAACACCCCACCGTACCAAGAACCCCAGACCAAGAAACGTGAACCCGCGAGACTGGCCGCCCACTGAACTTGGCCTGGAACCCAGAAGGGCAAACCCTGGAAACCGGCGGCCTAACGAAAACGGCCCCGCAACTTTCGCCTGCTCTGTCTGGTAAGACCCCGGGAGTGCAACCACTGATTGGGGAGTTACCTTCTGTGCTCACTTCCTTTATTTTTGCTCCCTTTTATATCTTTCTTTCTCTCTCTCTCTCTCTCTCTCTCTCTTTTTTTTGTTTGTCTCTCTCTCTCTCTCTCTCTCTCTTATTTTTTCCAATATCTCTCTCTCTCTCTCTCTCTCTTTCATTTTTCAGATACTTGTTCTTCCTCTCTCCCCTTCTCCCTCACTCTCTTACACGTCGCTTTCTCATGCAATGATATCTCTCTGTACATGTATATGCACATACACGTATCATGTGGACATATGCCTTGCCATACATATTTCACAAGCAATGCTTGCGCCTAATGGTTCTTATTTTTCTCCGTGAGGAACTGCCTGCGTCTGGAGAGCATCCGCCTCGCTGCCTCACGTTGCCGCCTCGTGCGCTGGGTGGGTCCAGCGAGGTTTCTCCACGTTGCCGCCTCGTTGCCGCCTTGTGTGCTGGGGGCTCTGGCGAGGTCTCGCCACGTTGCCGATCGTTGCCGCCAGTTGCCGCATCGTGAACTGGACGGAGCCAGCGAAATTTCGCCAACGTTGCCTCCCGCTGCCGCCTCGTGCGCTGGGTGGGTGCGGCGAGGCTTCGTCACGTGGCTGCCCGCTGCCTCCTCGTTGTCGCCTCGTGCGCTGGGTGGATGGGGCGAGGTTTCGCCGCATTGCTGCCAATCGCCGCCTCGTTGCCACCTCGTGGGCTTGGCGGGTCCGGCGAGGTTTCGCCAGGTTGCCGCGACGTTGCCGCTCGTTGCCGGCTACCTCGCTGTAAGGTTCTGGCAATGTTTCGCAACGTTGCCACCCGTTGCTGGCTTGCTGCCGCTTTGTGCGACGGGTGGGTCTGGCGAGGTTCCGCCACGTTGCCGCCCGTTGCCTCCTCGTTACCACCTCGTTGCCGCATGGTGTGTGGTGGGTCGGATGACTTTCGCCACGTTGCCGCCTCGTTGCCGGCTCTTTGGGGCCTCGTGCGCTGTGTGGGTCCAGCGAAGTTTCGCCAGGTTGCCGCCTGTTGCCGTTTCGTTGCGGCTTCGTGTGTTAGGTGGGTCCAGTCAGGTTTCGCCACGTTGCCGCCCGTTGCCGCCTCAGTGTGGTACACCACACAGCTTGCACCACATAGCTTGCATAGTCAGATTTTTTTCTTCTTCCATTTTTTTTTTTTTTTTCGTCCGCGCTGGCTGACACATGTATGTATGAATGCAAATGCGTACGAGTGTATATATATAGGACACATTGGGCCCAACACAGCTTGTTTCTAGCAACTTTCGTTGTGCAACTTATGTTGTGCATTCTATGCCGTGCAATTTTCAGGCGGATACCATGTGTATCGATATACCATGCGCAATCCATATATATATATATATATATATATATATATATATATGTACATATATAGGTGTATATACATATACGCCGGTATTTATGCATATACATATATGTATAACAATGGAACGACCGATGTGATTCAACCGATGGTGTGCCCTATGTTGCGCATTTTATGTTGTACAATTTATCCCGTGCAATCGACGTGGTGCAAGCTGTGTTGAACAATCTGTGTTGGACAATCCATGTTGTGCGGTCCATGTGGAATAATCTATGTGGTGCAAACTAGCTTGCCCAATGGATTTTTACAAACGAATTGACACATTTCATGCTCTTACAAACATCCCACCCACCTGCAATTTGGTGTGCAAAACCCATGCGGCGGCGATTGCGATGAGTGCTTGGCGTTGGCTGGTGCATCTCTGCGGCCGCGCTAGCCCGCGCATGTTTGCGCGCGCAACGGCCGGCAAGTTTGGCGCGACCGACGCGGCGGCGGTTGCGCTGACCGGTGGGCACTTCCCAGCGGGCACTTCAGTGCGAGTCGGTGGCTTGGGCGGGCGCGGCATCATGGCGACGCCGACAACGGTGGGCGCGATGATGGGAGTAGCGACGGTGACGATGGTGGAAATGACGACGGCGCGGCCAATGACGTCGCCGATGTTGATCACGCCCGCCGATAACGATGACGATATCCTTGCTTCGGCGATGGCGGTTTTTGAAAGCGTTCGCCATGCGCGCGTGGCCAGCGAGCGCGATTGGCCTGCGTGGTATGACTTGACGCGGATCGTGCCCCCCCCCAGCGCGCGCGCGCAAGGGCGTTTGGGTGAGTTCGCCCATGCGGCGCGAGAGGCCCGCTTGGCAAACTTTGATGAACATGTTGGAACATCGATGGTTTTCTTCAGTTTTTAGATGAGCGCAACTGCGAGACTCTTCGACAACTGATATTGCAACACCGTATGCTTTACATGTTTTCGGGGCACTCGATTTTGAAATCCTTACGAAACCGAGCGTTTGTTTCAAAGATTTCGGCATGCGCGCGCAATGGCGCGCGCGTGTGCATGTCGTGTTTGTTTTTCTCCTTACAGCAAATAAGTATATGATGCGTACATCTATACATATATATGCACATGTGTGTCTATGTATATGTATGTCTGTATGTCTGTCTGTCTGTCTGTATGTATGCAAGTAAGTATGTATGTATGTGTGTATGTATGTGTATATCTATATACATTTATATGCACACACACATATATATATATATATATATATGTATATATATATATGTATATATATATTCCTTTTTAAATATTTTTGCAATCCGAGCGGAACGCGAAAGGCCCCCCCCCAAAACCGGACTCCCGGGATCTGGGGCTTTGGGACCTTCTGGATGGGCCTCGAAGCGGCCCCCTGGGCCTCGCAGGGCGTTTTGCCAAGCCTTCCCAGCACACCTACGGCGATCAGGGGGGTCATCGGAGACGTCTCAGAGACCCCCAAGACAGCACAAGAGCGCTCCAAGAGTGACCGACGTGACCTCCAGATGGCCCAAGAGGCCTCCAGGACGGTCCCAAAGAGGCCTCTAAGAGCACTCCCCAGAAGGCCCCAAGAGGCCAACATCAGTATTTTCTTGCTGGTTTTTGGTGAATTTTGGGGTTCTCCTCTTTTCGGCTTCCCGACGCTCCAAGACACCCGTCGGCCCAAGATGGCCCCAAGACACCCTTCGAAGCATTCCAAATCGTGACCGGGGCGTTCAGGGAGACCGCGGTTGGAGGCAGGGTGGCCCGAGGAAGCCCCCAGAGGCCCCCAGAATGCGCCCAGGAGGCCTCCAGAAGGCTTTAAGAAAGCCTGAAACAACTTTTGTGAGGCCCCCAGAGGCTCTCCGATGAGGAGCCTCCGCAAACAAGAGCTGCGGAGGATGGGGAGAATGCGCAGGGTATTGCGAAAATGAAGAAAAAGAAACATGGAAGAAGGATAACGAATAACATTGTTATAGCGTCGACGCCGGAAAATGCAACAAGGAGTTATCGCTAAATTGTCGGCTTGACCTTCCTGCTATTCCGCCTGCATACCAAACTTCAAGGACCAAGGTGCATGGCGCGAAGCGCCAATGCAGTCATGTGTGTGTAGATATATATATATATATATATATATATATATATATAGATTCCTCTTCATATATTTTTTATAATCCAGGGCGGGGGGAAAACCCGTCCCCCCCCCCCGAAACCGGATTCCCGAAATCTGGGGCTTTGGGACCTTCCGAACGGGCCTCGAAGCGGCCCCCCAGGCCTCGCAGGGCGTTTTGCCTAGCCTTCGCAGCACACTCAGGGCGATCAAGGGGGTCCTCGGAGACGTCCCAGAGACCCCCAAGACAACACAAGAGCGCTCCAAGAAGCCGTCATACCCCCCAAAATCGCTCCAAAACGTTCCAAGAGGCCTCCAAGAGCACCCCCAAGAAGGCCCCAAGAGGGATCAATCATTGATTTTACGCAGGTTTTTGGTGAATTTGGGGTTCTCCTCTTTTCGGCTTCCCGACGCTCCAAGACGGCGGTCTTCTGGGCGTCCGAAGCCGCCTGGGAGGCTCCAAAATCGCCCCACAACCATCCGGGCTTCCAGGCAGTCCAAGAGAGCCCCAAAACAGCACAACAGGGGTCCAAGATGGCCCTCAGAGAGCCCCATGGCGGCCCAAGATGGCCCCAAGACACCCTCCGAAGCATTCCAAATCGTGACCGGGGCGTTCAGGGAGACCGCGGTTAGAGGCAGGTTGGCCTGAGGAAGCCCCAGAGGCTCCCAGAACACGCCCAGGAGGCCTCCAGAGAAAGCCTGAGAACTTTGGTGAGACCCCCAGAGGTTCTCCAAGGCATGCCCAGGGTATGACGAGAATGACGAAAAATAATCATGGAGGGAGGATAACGAACAACATGATTAGAATGGCGATGCCAGAAAAGGCAGCAAGGACCTTCCTGCCATTTCCGCCTGCATACCAAACTTCAAGGACCATGGTGCATGGCGCGAAGCGCCACTGCAATCTTGTGTGTGTGTATACATATACACACATATATATATATATATATATATATATATATATATATTCCTCTTCCTATATTTTATAAGCCCGGGCGGGCGGAAAACTCGTCACCCCCCCCTCAAAGCCGGACTCCCGGGATCTGGGGCTTTGGGAACCTCCGGACGGGCCTCGGAACGGCTCCCCGGGCCTCGCAGGGTGTTTTGCCAGGCCTTCCCAGCACACCTTGGGCGATCTGGGGGGTCATCGGAGACGTCCCAGAGACCCCAAGACAGCACAAGAGCGCTCCAAGAGTGACCCACGTGACCTCCAGATGGCCCAAGAGGCCTCCAAGACGGCCCCAAAGAGGCCTCCAAGAGCACTGCCAAGAAAGCCCCAAGAGGCCAACATCAGTATTTTCTTGCTGGTTTTTGGTGAATTTTGGGGTTCTCCTCTTTTCGGCTTCCCGACGCTCCAAGACGGCGGTCTGCTGGGCGTCCGAAGCCGCCTGGGAGGCTCCAAAATCACCCCACAACCATCCGAAAGGGCTTCCGGGCAGTCCAAGAGAGCCCCAAAACGGCACAACACGGGTCCAAGATGGCCCTCAGAGAGCCCCATGGCGGCCCAAAATGGCCCCAAGACACCCTTCGAAGCATTCCAAATCGTGACCCGGTCGTTCAGGGAGACCGCGGTTGGCGGCAGGGTGGCCCGAGGAAGCTCCCAGAGGCCCCCAGAATACGCCCAGGAGGCCTCCAGAAGGTCTCAAGAAAGCCTGAAACAACTTTTGTGAGGCCCCCAGAGGCTCTCCGAGGAGGAACTTCCGCAAATAAGAGCTGAGGAGGATGGGGAGAATGCGCAGGGTATGGCGAACATGAAGAAACATAAGCATGGAGGAAGGAAAACGAATAACATGATTATAGCGGCGATGCCGGAATACCAAACTTGTCCGCCTGCATACCAAACTTCAAGGACCAAGGTGCATGGCGCGAAGCGCCACTGCAATCTTGTATGTATGTATGTATGTATGTATGTATGTATGTATGTATGTATGTATGTATGTATGTATGTATATCTCTCTATATATGTATATGTATATATATATATATATATGCATTCCGGTTCTTATATTTCTATTACCTGGAACCACCCCCCCTAAACCGGAACCCCCCTGGGGGCGCTCCAAATACCCTTTCGGGCGTCTCGGCGGCCCCTGGACGCCCTTGGACAAGGTTCGGTGGCCCTTCCGGGCCTCCCAGGGCGCCGTGCTGGGCCTTGCGAGCCGACTCAAGGCGATCAGAGGGGTCGTCGGAGAGGCGCAAGAGAGACCCAAGACAGCGCAAGAGCGCTCCAAGAGGAACCTCGATGGTATCAAGACGGCCCAAGAGGCCCCCAAGACACCCCAACAGGCCATTGAGAGAGCCCCGAAGAAGCCAAAATCGCCCCACTCCTTAGAGATTTTTTGGGGGGGCATAAGAAGGAAGATTCCTTTTTCCTATATCTTCGCATTCGGAGGCGGCGGGACCACCCCCCAAACCCGGGATCCCCTGATCCGTGGCCCCAAGGGCCCCTTGGATGCCCCTGCCGGAGGCCGCCCAGTTTTTTTTGAGCTGCTGGCAGCGCCTGCTGGGCCTAATTAGGCAACGGGCTCAAACCGTTCACGAGGGCGGCCGAACGGCGCCCTGAGGGCCCCAAGAGGCCCCATACCCACCAAACGCCCGAAGAAGAGCCCGCCCCCCAAAAAACCCAAAGCCTCTTGAAACGGAAAGCAAATGGATTCTCAAAGGTTTTCGTATGACTTTGGGAATGGTCTGTTCTTCGGTCTTCTGGGCGTCCGAGACCGCCCAGGAGGACCAAACATCGCTCCAAAACTACCCGAAAGGGCCTCCAGGCGGCCCCAGAAAGCCCCAAGTCTGCCCAACAGGTTTCCAAAATAGCCCCAAGACGGCCCAAGATGCCGCCTGAAGAATTCCAAATCGTGGCCTGGTCGTTCAGGGAGACCGCGGATGGAAGCAGGGTAACCCGAGGAAGCCCCCAGAGGCCCTCAGAACGCGCCCAGGAGACCTACAGAAGGTCCCAAGAAGCCCTGAAGAACTTTAGTGAGGCCTCCAAGAGGCTCTCCCAAAGAGGAGCCTCCGCAAAAGAGCCAAAGAGGGTGGACAAGAATTCGCAGGGTAACTAGGACGATAATGAGGAAGTATCAGAGGAAACATGATGGAATGATAATGAATCACATTATCATATCGTTGATGTCGGAAAAAGCAAGAAGGAGTTCTTGTTAAACATTGGGTTCATCTTCCTGCCCCTCCACCTGCGTGTCACACTTCAAGGACCAAGGTGCGTGGCGCGAAGTGCAAATGCAGTCTGGTGTATATCGATCTACACATCCATATGCAATCCAACTCGTGTACATTCGTCTGCTTCTTCCCTCTCTCTCTACATGTCTCTCTGTATATATATAATCTGGACATATATGCCAGTCCTTCTCTCTCTCTCTCAATCTCTCCTCATCAGCTCGCTATGCTCTGTTCTGAAAACATATTCGTACACGAACACACACACACCCACACTCTCTCTCTCTCTGTACGACTTTGCTCTCTACGATCTGATTTGTACTCTCCACTCTTTCCAATCCTCTGCATGACTCTGACCGTGGTCCCAAGGATTCGGGTACTTGGCCGCAGCCAGGAACTCGAGGGCCAAGGAACCCTACAACGCTACGAACTCCAAACTCGGAACTCGGAACCCAAAAAACTGGTCGCTCAACATGATCGGCCCGGAACCAGAACCGGGGAACCCGGAACCGGGAACCCAACCGCCCACCGAAATCGTCGGGGTAGCTTGACCAACTTTCTGTCTCCGCTAGGACCCTTTTAGTGCAAGCGCTGCCTGGGGAATCTTTACGCCGGGTGCTGTGAGGTCACACGTTAGCAGGTGCTGCGAGGCGGCCGCACATCTGCTGGAGGGGGCAACTGCGGGCAACCGCGGATCAAACATCCAAGCCGTGCTACACGACTCGCGACGCGCCCGACATCTCGACAGCCATTAAAAATGGCTCCGCTGCACTGCGTCGCAAAAGCAACGATCAATACCTCGCAAGAGAACGTTCCATGCGACGACCGAGGCAACGACCGATGCCAGTTTAAGTCTAGACCCCCCACCAACTTCATTCCCCACCCATCTCATCCAACATATGTTGCGTTCACTCTTACCAGTAGTGGGAAGGAAGCTGTCCACATGAGCGCTTCGACAAGGCTTTTATGAGCAACATTTCGCATTTTTGCACTACTGGCTGGCTTTAAGCTCTGCGAGGCTTCTCATGGTCTTGAACGCATACCTCGTAGCCCCCTCAAGCGAGACCCTGCCAACGTTTGTCACTGAATTGTACGCAGACACGGACTCGTCGATAGTACGAAACGTTGATGCGGCCACTTTCTCGCCAAACCTCTTGACCACAATAATCTCGTTGTACGACCGCTGCCGACGGTACACTTTTCGATCACCGTCGATACAGCACGTGACATGGCCGACCAGTGTGTCGACACTCAAAGGCAGACATGCCGGAGTGACCCTGGACGTCCAACGAAAATGTACGTGGTGTCGAAATGCTTCTCATAAGAGTACTTTGGGAGCTCCATTGAGTCGAGGGGCTTGATGGGGGGAGCAAGATGCGGCGATGAGGTGAAGGGGAGAAGGGGGATACTCGGAGCGGAGGAAGAAAAACAAACGGGTGGCAACACAGACAGAGCGCCAAGTCCACGGTCGCCCAGCAGACACCCTTGGCCTTTCGCACCCTGAACTATCACTATATACATATTGACGTCAGGTGCTGTGAGGTCACACAATAGCAGTGGCTGCGAAGCGGTCGTGAGTCTGTTGGTGAGGACAACCTCGGGTCAGACATCCAAGGCATGCCACACGGCTCGCGATGCGCAAAGCATCGCGTGGTGGAGCGGAAACCAATTCTGCTGCTCTGTGCCGAAAAAAAAAGCAATCACCGATGCCTCGCAAGAAACGTTCCATGCGACGACCGAGGCAACGACCGATGCTGTTCTAGTCTCGCTATCAGCTTCCCTTCACCAATCCTGCATCTCTGTGGGGCGTCTGTCTTCTTTGAGCCCTCCGCTCTAAAGTCCCTCCCTCTCTCTCTCTCTTCTTGTTTCTCCCTCTCTCTCTCTCTCCCCCTCCCTCCCTCCCTCTCATCTCTCCCTCTCCCTCTCCCTCCCTCCTCGTCTCTTATCAACCTGCTCCATCACGATCAGCGGGGCTTCCATGCCCCCATACTCTCAGGGCGGGTGTTACTTACTATGCTCCCCCCTCCCTTCTCTGGAGAACCCGCGCCCTTCTCTCGCCTCCCTCCTTCGGCCTCTCGTCGTTTTTCCCCTCCTCCTCCCCTCCCACCGCACTCACTCCTCCCTCATTTGTTCCTCCTCCTTTGTCTCCTCCTCCTCCTCCTCCTCCCTCTTCCTTCCTTCTTCCTCTCTCCTCCCTCCGCCCTCCATGGCGCTCCCAAGCGGATCAGGACCCAATGTCAACCAGGGCGACCGGTCGGATCGCCTGCATGGACGGGGTCGGAGTGGACTTTCCTGGTTGGAGTGTGGGAGCGCCTTAACTTGGCGAGGACACACGCACATGCACGCACGCACGCACGCACACACGCACACGCACGCACGCACGCGACAACGACACCGACTCCGACACGGACACGGACATGGTCACGGACACGGACACGAGCACGAACACGACCACGCCCACGACCACGAACACGAACACGAACACGAACATGAACACGAACACGAACGTGAACGCGAACGCGAACACGAACAAGAGAAAACACGAACACGAAAACACGAAAACACGAAAACACACACACACATACACACAAACACACACACGCACGCGCACACGCTCACGCACACGCACACGCACGCGTACGCGGACGCGCACGCACCACGCAACCAACAAGCAACACAACACGCAACCAACACGCAACACGCACCACGAAACACGCAACACGCAGCACGAAACACGCAACACACACACGCACACGCACACGCACTCGCACACGCAAACGCACACGCACACGCACACGCACACGCGCACACACACGCGCCCGCGCACGCGCGCGTGCACGCACGCACGACCGCACACAAGCACACACACACGCATACACACAGGTACACACACTTACACACACACACACACGCTCAAATTTTTACGTCGGCGGCTAGGCAGAGTGACGTCGCCGGCGGATGGGGCACACGCAATGCATACAACACACGCACACACCACACACCACACACAACACACACAACACACAACACAAACCACACACACAACACACAAACCCCACACACACAACACACCACATACAACACACAACACGCACACCACACAACACACAACACACACAACACACACACCACACACAACACACAAAACACACACAACCCATACAGGACACACAACACACAGCACACAACACCCACACCACACACAACACACCACATACTCAACACAACACACACAACACACAACCCACACACCACACAACACACACAACACACAACACACAACACACAACACGCACGACACACAACACACAAAACACACACCACACACAACACACACCACACACCACACACAACACACAACACACAACACACACAACATCATACACACAACACACACAACACGCAACACACGCAACACACAACACGCAGCACACATACCACACACAACACACGACACACAACACAAGACACAACCACACACAAACGCACACAAACACACCACACGAAACGCACACAACACACAACACACAACATACTCCACGCAACACACAACACACAGAACACAACACACAACACACAGCACACAACACACACCACACAACACACAACACACGCACACACGTACGTACGCACACATACATACACACAAAACACACACCACACACCACACACCACACGCCACACACCACGCACCACACACCACCTATCGCACAACACACAACACACCACACACAACACGCAAACACAACACACAACACTCAACACACACCAGTCACCACACACCACTCACCACACACCACGCACCACACGAAACGCACACAACACACCACACAGAACACAGTACACAACACACAACACAGTACACACAACGCACAACACCCAACCCACAACCCACAACCCACAACCCCCAACACGCAACACGCAACACACACACACCACAACCCACAGCCAACAAATTACAACCCACAACCCACAACCCACACCACACACGCAAGCGCACACAACCACACACAAACGCACACACACAACCGCACACATAAACACACAAACACAAACCCACACAAACCCACACAAACCCACACACAACACACAAACACACAAACACACACAAACACACACAAACACACAAGCAAGCACGCAAATACACACAAGCACACAAGCACACAAACACAAGTGCAGACGCAAGCGCAAACACAAGCACAAACATCAGTACAAACACAAGCAACAACACAAGCACAAGCACAACCACAAACACAAACGCAAACACAAACACAAACACAAACTCGGACACAAACACAAACACGCATACGCACACAAACACAAGCACCATCACAAGCACAATCACAAACATAAGAACAAACATAAACACACACAGAAACACAAAACATAAACACAAACACACACAAACACACACACACGCACACAAACAGACAGTACGTAAATTACGAATGTTCGAGCGCGAGCTGGATAACCCCCGGTTTAATGGGGGGTTTTCCCAGGTGGTCCCATTGGAGTGGAGCGTCGGGGTGTGTCGTGGAGGTTCTGGATCTAAATTCCCCAAACAGTGTTTGCACTGAGGGGTTGTTGCATCTTTTCGCAGGAACTGGGCCTGCGCGGCGGACTGGCGGGTATGTGGCTGCCGTCGCCGCCCCGTCGCCGCCCGTCGTCTGGGCCTGCGGGCCGCTCTGGCCGCTGTGTGGCCGCCGTCGCCGCCTAGTCGCCGCCCGCCGCCGCCGCACTCTGGTTGCAGCTTTGTGTGCGGGCCTCGTAGGTTCTCCATTCTACAGAAGACTTCGGATCTACCACCCTGCCCCCGACTTTCCCCTTGGGGATGCACAGTTTACGTGTGCTTCTGCCCCTTCGCTCGTTCTCGCGAAGGACCCATAATTAGCATCCCAGCCAATGGGGGTTTGACCCCGCCCCTTCATCCCTGACAGAAAAAACTGTGCGCGCGCAGTCGTGTATTGAAAACCGATGATTTCTCATAGCCCCTTGCCGCACATGGGACAAACTCCACGCGCGCGCGTCGTCGCGCGCGCGTGCCGGAAGCAATCAAACACCCGAGGTTTCGCAGAGATTTCAAGATCGAGGTCCTCGAAAACATGCGAACGAACCGATAGGTTTCCAAACTGATGTATCCAAAAAATCAACGCGCGCCGTCTTGCGAATTGTTGCGACTTTTTTTGGTTTGATTCAGAATTCTCATCAAATTAAACCCAGCGGGCCTGTTGCGCGCGCGCGTGCCGGAATAATTCATTGGCTTACGCCGCACCGTCGACCCCTTGGGGCGGCAGCAAGAGTGAAAGACAGAATTCGCGGAACGCGCGCGATCGCTGGGCGATCTTGGGGTTTCGGCCTGTCCTGCGTAGCGTGTGGGGTTCAAGTAGGGCCTTGTAGGGGATTGTTTTGAAGTTTTTCGTGGTCTTATGTGAGTTTCTTGGGGCCTTCACGGGGCCTGTCCCAGGCCTCCTTTTCCACCTCCTGGATAGGCGCGGGGATCGTTGAGACCCAGCTGGGGTTGCGTCCGGCCAGACGTTCGAGAGTGGACCCAACTGTGTCGACGAGGAGCTTCCGGAGCTTCCTGAAGGCCCAGAGGGGGCGGAGAGCGCCCAATAACTAGGAGTATCATGCCTCGAGCCTCGATCCACCCCGTGTTCCTTCCTTTGCGAAAGGGTGGCACCGGCCAGGGAGGTCGATCCTCATCCCAGATTTTCGGCGGTGGTCCCCGGCACCGAAAACGGTCCCTGAAGGCTGAATTCGAGGAGATGCCTCGAGTGGTTGAAAGATCACGAAAATCTGTGAGACGTCGGCGGCGACGACGAAATCTTCTTTCTTTTTTTCCTTTTCCTCCTCCTCTTCCTCCTCTTCGTCCTTCTCCTTTTCTTCTTCTCGATCGAAGTAGATGCCCGCGGCAATAAATCGGAGGTGAGGGGTGAGATCGAAGTGGAACGGAGATCCCCCCTACCGGGAAATCGGTTTCGGTTTCGTGTTCGTGCGTGCCGTGCGTGCGTGCGAGGCGAAGCTGCGTGGGCGGGCGAGAAGAAAGTCTCCTCCGGCTGAGGCGCGGCCG
>CAUYUJ010014678.1:286549-303359 GCA_963575745.1 Prorocentrum cordatum
GGACGGGGGGGGGTCGAGCTCAAGCGGGGGGGGGGGGGTCCAAGGAGGAAGCTCGAGCGGGGACGGAGGGGGGGGTCGAGCTCAAGCGGGGGGGGCCCCAAGAAACCAGGGAGGGCAGCGGGGGGGGATCCAAGATCAGGGGGGTGGGGGGGGGTCGAGCTCAAGCGGGGGGAGGGGCTCCAAGGAGGAAGCTCGAGCGGGGACGGAGGAGGGGGTCGAGCTCAAGCGGGGAGGGGGGGGTCCAAGAAACCAGGGAGGGCAGCGGGGGGGGGGATCCAAGAATCGAGGGGGGGGGGGGGGGGGGGGGGGGGGGGGTTGGGGGTGGGGGGGGGGGGGGGGAGGGGGGGAGGGGGAGCTCGGACGATCGAGCGAGGAGGACGGGGGGGGGGGGGGGGGGGGGGGGGGGGGGTCCGAGCTCAGGCAGGGGGGGGGGTGTCCTAGGTAGGAGCAAGCTGAGCGGGGACGGGGGAGGGGGTTGGGCTGCTCTCAGCGGGGGGGGGGGGGGGTCCAAGAAACCGGCAAGGGCAGCAAGCGGGGGAAGGGGGGATCGCAAGAATCGCAGGGGGGGAGGTGAAGCTCGAGCGAGGACTAGGGGGGGGGAGGGGGGTGGGGGGGGGGGGGGGGGGGGGGGGGGGGGGGAGGGGGGGGGGGGGGGGGGGGGGGGGGGCTCGAGCTCAAGCGAAAGGGGGGTGTCCACGGAGGAAGCTCGAGCGGTGACGGAGGTGGGGGGGGTCGTGCCTCAAGCGGGGGGGGGGGGTCCACCGGGGAGGGCAGCGGGGGGAGGGGGATCCAAGAATCGAGGGGCGGGGGGGGAGCTCGAGCGAGGACGAGGGGGGGGGTCGAGCTCAAGCCCAAGGAGGAAACTCGAGCGGGGACGGGCGAGGGGGGTCGAGCTCAAGCGGGGGGGGGGGTGTCCAAGAAACCTGGGAGGGCAGCGGGGGAGGGGGGGATCCAAGAATCGAGGGGCGGGGGGGGGAAAGCTCGAGCGAGGACGGGGGGGGGTCGAGCTCAAGCGAGGGGGGGTTGTCCAAGGAGGAAGCTCGAGCGGGGACGGGGGAGGGGGGTCGACAAGAACCATTCACCCGTCATCGTCACGAGTCGTCGCTCGTCTGTCGTCGGCCGTCGACCGCCATTCGCCATCAGTCCTCAATCGTCACCCGTCAGTCGTCCGTCGTCGGTCGTCCGTCGTCCTCGTCGTCGGTCGTCGTCGTCGTCGTCGTCGTCGTCGTCGTCGTCGTCATCAACGTCGTCGTCGTCGTCGTCGTCGTCGTCGTCGTCGTCGTCGTCGTCGACGTCGTCGTCGTCATCGTCGTCGTCGGTCGTCGTCGTCATCATCGTCCGTCGTTGACCCGGTCGTCGGTCGTCGTCGTCGTCGTCATTTCGTCCCTCCCTCACGCTGGGAGCGCCACGGATCCGGACGGCACTGCCGGGGCGACACAATAAATGATTTTGCCTCTTGGGGGCCCTCCTGGAGGACCTCTTGGAGGCCTCTTGGGCCGTCTTGGAGGCCTCTGGGGGGCCTCTTGGGCCGTCTTGGGCCGTCTTGGACTCTCTTGGGCCGTCTTGGAGGCCGTCTTGGACCATCTTGGGCGAACTTGGAGGCCATCCTGGACCATCTTGGAGACCATCTTGGGCCAACGTGGCCATCTTGGCGCCATCTGGAGCCATCTTGGAGGATTTTTTTCCGGATTGAGCACCTTCCCGGGACCCCGGCGGGACGCGCCGGAGGCCCAGGGGGAGTTCTTTAGGAAAAGAACCAGAACCAAAACCGAGAGGATCTAGCACGTCAAGCACCCCTGTGACGAACCAACAAGGGGCGGCAGATTGATGACGCCTACGACGAATCACCGCCGCCCAACGTTGTGGCCAGAGGCCTGCCAAGCTATCGGATCATGTGTTCCCCGAATCGGTTTGGAAAGCGTTCGGGGAACACCGCGGGCGAGGCTGGGCCGACTTGGGCCTTTCTTGGGGTGCTCCAGGGCCGTCTTGGAGGCCATCTTGAGCGTCTTGGAGGCCTCTTGGGCCGTCTTGGGGGCCTCTTGGGGCCGTCTTGGGGGCCTCTTGGGCCGTACTGGCGCCATACTGGAGACCTCTTGGGCGATCTTTGGGGGCTCTTGGGCCGTCTCGGGCCGTAGGAAGGCCGAAAAACGCAAATGCCACAATCCTTCAAAAACTCTGGGGAAATCAATGATTTTGGCCTTTTGGGCGTTCCTAGAGGCCCTCTTGGAGGCCTCTTCTTGGTGGGCTCCTGGCCCGTCTGATGCCGTCGGAAGCCGTTTGGGGGGCCTCTCTGGGCCGACTTGGGGCCTTCTTGGAATGCTCCAGGGCCGTCTTGGAGGCCATCTTGGGCGTCTTAAAGGCCTCCAGGGCCGTTTTGGGGGCCTCTTGGGGCTGTCTTGGGGGCCTCTTGGGCCTTTCTGGGGCCATACTGGAGACCTCTTGGGCGATCTTTGGGGGCTCTTGGGCCGTCTCGGGCAGTAGGAAGGCCGAAAAACGCAAATGCCACAATCCTTCAAAAACTCTGGGGAAATCAATGATTTTGGCCTTTTGGGCGTTCCTAGAGGCCCTCTTGGAGGCCTCTTCTTGGTGGGCTCCTGGCCCGTCTGATGCCGTCGGAAGCCGTTTGGGGGGCCTCTCTGGGCCGACTTGGGGCCTTATTGGAATGCTCCAGGGCCGTCTTGGAGGCCATCTTGGGGTCTTAAAGGCCACCAGGGGCAGTTTTGGGGGCATCTTGGGGCGTCTTGGGGGCCTTTTTTGGGGCAATCTTGGGAGGCTCTTGGGCGTTCTTGGGCGATCTGTGGGGACTCTTGGGGCCGTCTCGGCCGTCGGTAGGCGAGAGAAGCAAATGCAAAGTTCCTTCAAAAACCCAACGGAAAACCAATGATTATAGCCTCTTGGTCTCATTGAGCACCTCCTGGAAGGCCTCTTGGAGTCTTTGGGCAGTATTGGGCCGGAGACTAGAGCCAAATTCGGGCATCTTGGTGGGCCCTCCTGGCCGTCTGAAGCCGTCGGATTGACGTTTTTCGGATGGGCCTCTCTGGGCCGATATTGGGGCCCTCTTGGGGTGCTCCAGGGCCATCTTTGAGGCCATCTTGGGCGTCTTGGAGGCCTCTTGGCCCGTCTTGGGGGTTTCTTGGGCTGTCATGGGGCCGTCTTGTAGGCTTTGTGGGCAATCTTGAGGCGATCTTGGGGTCTTCTTGGGCCGTCTTGAGGCATCGGAATGCCGAGACGAAGCAAATGCCCAAATCCTTCAAAACCCTAAGTAGAATCAACGATTTTGGCATCTTCGGGCCCTCCTGGAGGACCTCTTGGAGGCCTCTTAGGCCGTCTTGGGCCGTCTTGGAGGCTTCTTGGGCGAACTTGGAGGTATCTTGGACCCTCTTGGGCCGTCTGGGAAGCCACCTTGGACCATCTTGGGCGAGCTTGAGGGCCACCTTGGCCGTCTTGGAGGCCATCTTGAACCGTCTTGGAACATTTTTTGCGGACGTTGACGTCGTTTCCGGTCCTGGGCAATCCTTCCGGGACCCCAGCGGGACGGGCCGAAGCCCCACGGGGAGTTCTTTTGGAAAATAACCAAAACCAAAACCGAAATAACTTGGCACGCCAGGCACCCCTGCGGTTCTTCTTCGATCGTCGATCTTCTTTCCTTGTTTGAACCTCGGTAGTCGATCTTCGATTGAACGTCGAACCTTTATCCTTGATCCTCCTCACCCTCATCCTTCCCCCAATTCTCCGCATCCTCTACCCTCCACGTCAGTCTTCACCCTGCAGGGCGATGATAAACGCAGTCGGTGGACAAAATGTCGCAAGTTATCTGAGCATTATGATAAACAGCGTGCCAATTAGGGTCAGATTCCATCGATCTCTGAGGACCCCCCCATCCCCACATTTCAATGTTGACTTGCATTATTTTGTCCGCCCAGACTTGGGGTGCTCGCGTGGCGCCAACATTGAGATGTAGGGGGCGGGGATTGTTCGTCGAGGTGGCGCCGCAATGTAAGTGCAGCCGCGCGCGTTCAGGAGCAACTTG
Organism: Prorocentrum cordatum; assembly: GCA_963575745.1. Taxonomy (NCBI): domain Eukaryota; class Dinophyceae; order Prorocentrales; family Prorocentraceae; genus Prorocentrum; species Prorocentrum cordatum. The sequence goes on from CAUYUJ010014678.1 coordinate 290,580, forward strand.
CAAAATTTCGTCGTCCCACCGATGGAAGTACAGACGTTTATGTGACTCGAAGTGCACGTGCATCTGACAATCAAGCACCTCATCAGCCGCAGTTCCCATCCCTACCAGACAGCCGGCAACGAGTCAATGCGCTATCCCTGGCTACGGTGCAACGTGGTGGAGCTTCCAGAGTAAAACGTGTGTTTGTTCTCTTTGGGCTCGCGGGGAAGTCTTCGTGTCCTCTGATTGTATGTCCTGGCCTTGCAAGCACATCGTCTTCGGCACCGCCTGATCCCGAGGCTTTGCCCCCTCCTGGCCTTGACGTGAGGCCTCTCCCTCTGCCCCCCCTCTTTGTTAATTCAGGCTTCGCGCGGCCCGCTTAGTCGCGACCGGAAGTGGTGCGCTCTCGACCCGCGAATCCAAACAAAAATATTTCCTGGCCTTTCCGAGGCAGCCCACGCGGCAGCAAGCGACGCAGCCAATTAGGCATCCAACGAAGCATCCAGCAAGACCGCCAAGAAGGCAGCCAACGAGGCAGTCAACAAGGCAGCCAACGAGGCGACCAACAAGGCATCCAACGAGGCAGCCAATAAGGCAGCCAACAAGGCAGCCAATGAGGCAGCCGACAAGGCAGCCAACAAGGCAGCCAACGAAGCAGCACACGAGGCAGCAAACAAGGCAGCCAAGTGCGCCAACGAATCAGCCAACGAGGCAACCGGCGAGCAACAAATGCCGCCAAGATGGCAGACATCGAGGCAAGCCTGCAAGGTAGCCTACGACGCAGCCAACGTGGCAGCGAAACCAGGCAACAACGAGGCAGCAACAAAAACAGCCAATCGTGGCTCCAACAAGGCAGCGAAAGTGGCAGGTAACAAGGCAGCACCAAGGCAGCCAACAAGGCAGCCAGAAAGGAGCCGACGAGGGTGCGACTGAGGCTAGGCCACCAAGGCTATCAAGTAGAACAGTTGACGGGGCGACCGACAATGCATGGTCAGTAATGCAGCCAAAAGAGCCAGCCAGAAAGGCTTTCTACTTGGCCGTCCGACGAGGAAGCCAATGAAGACTGGGCAGTGGGCACGCAGCCGACGAGGCAGACAACGAGGCAGCCGTACAAGGCAGCCCACATAGGCAGCTAAAGAGCGCATCATGGCTGTCAGACGGCCAGCGACGAGGCAGCCAAGAAGGTTGTCAATTTGGCGGCCAGCGAAGCAGCCAATGGAGCTGTCAACTTGGCCGTCCGCGAGCCAGCCGCTGAGTTAGCGCAGCGGTGGAATTGGTGCCCTGCGGCGCCAGCGAAAGCACGTGACCCGATTTTCTGGTCATCCTCGTTCCTTGTCGCTGGGGTTTGCCCAAACCAGCGTCGTCGCGGACGACAGGGCCAGTCTGCGAATGAGCCTTCTCGTCGCTGGGTTTTGTCCAGACCAGCAGCAGCGGGAACTTTGCGCGGCCCAAGCCAGCTTCGTTTCGGAGCGACGGGTCGGCACGAGGGGGATCCTGTTTTGGATCCCCCTGCCGCGGCAATTTTCAGCGGCTTAGAGGTCAAAGTCCAGCGCGGCATTCCGAAGTCGCAAGACTGCGGAGCGTGGGGGGCCCAAAGTTTGCGCGCCCGCGCTGGGCCTTGGCGCGCCCGACGGGGGCACCAACCACTGGCACGGCGGCCGACGCGGCAACCGCGAATTGGGGATCCAATAAATGGACCCCCACATGTCCGTAAGGGCATCCAAAAACGGGATGCCCTAATTGCGGATGCCCTCACTGTGGAGCAATAGTGCCGCCGATATAATGGCAGCGCGTGGACCGGCCCAGCGCTTCGATTGCGCGCCCAGTTGGTCGAGAGATTCGCGTCGCAGCCGCTCGGGCTCAAGGCAGGGCGCAGGTTGCGATTGTAGGAGGGGCTCTCGCCCAAGTGCATTTCTGTTGGAACCATGCCCCACTTCTCCGCTGAGGAGCATTCCCGTTTGAAGAGTCTCCAGGGGCATGGGAAGCAGCCGGCCGAAATCGCTAAATTGATGGGCCGAGATTTATCCAACGTGTTCCGCCACTTCCAACGCAATCTGCAAGGAGATTTGGCACCGAATCCCGTGGGGCGGCCACCTGCCCTGTCGGCGGCCCAGGTGGACAAGGTGGTCGAGACCACCGAGGCCATGGTTGTGGCTGCCGACGGCAAGTACCAGGTCACGGCCTTGATGGTTCGAAACGCTCGGGTCTCAGTTCGGCGCCGCGGATCTCCGACGCTACTCTAGAGTGCCATGTTATTCCGTTCGGTCGCCGTCGCTCGCGTTCGAGGTCCTATTTTCCCGCGCCTGCGATCCCCGATCGACTGGTCTCATCGCGATCGCGCGGGGCGCGTCGGATCCTCGATCGACGGTTCGCGCCCGATGCGATTCGGCGCGGGGTTCTTGCGCGCCCAGGCCCTGAAGCTGAAGTGTTCGGTCAAGAGGGTTCAGGAGGCGCTGCGCAGCCGCGGGGTGCGCTTCCGCCCCATGCGCGAGAAGCCCATTCGCACTGTCGATGACGAGAAGGACCGGCTGGCCTTTGGTAATCGGCACGCCAAGAAGCCCCCCAGCTTCTGGGTGAGTGGGATCCATGCGTATTTGGATAACAAGATGTTCCCGTTCTACCCGAATGGACAGGGCCGCGCATACGCGGCCAAGAGGGCTGCTCGCGGCACCTACCGCGCCAAGGGCAAGGGCTTGGCGAAGGGCCACGTGAAGCCGCGTAGATCATTGAAGGTCACCTTCGGCAAGGGCGTCAACGTGGCCGTCGCCATCTCCGCGAAGAAGGTTCTCATGTGCCACGTAGTCCCCAAGCAGTGGAACGCCGCGGAGGCGTCGACGATGTACTCGAAGTCCTTGTCGCCAGCGCTGCGCCGCGCGTACTCCGGCAAGACGCGCTTCCTGGTTTTGGAGGACAACGACCCCTCGGGGTACAAGTCCAAGAGTGCAGTGCAGACCAAAGTCGCTCATGCTATCGAGGTGCTGCCTTTTCCGAAGCGCTCGCCAGACATCAACCCGTTGGATTACGGCTTCTGGGACTGCGTCAACCGCCGCCTCCGCAAGCAGGAGGCCACCTACTCTTCTGCTAAGAAGGAAACCAGGGCCCAGTTCGTGGCGCGCCTCAAGAGGACCATCCAGCGCGTGCCCGAGGCCATTTTGACGCCCCTGGTGAAGTCCATGGGCCGGCGTTGCAAGGCCCTCCAGCGGGCGAAGGGGAAAGACTTCGAGGAGTGATGGCCCGGGCGGCCCTCGCGGCTGCCCACGCCGCGAACGTTCGGCCCCCCGCCGGCGGCCCGCCGTTGAGGGCGCGGGGGGCGCGCGAAGTTCGTGCCCAGTCGCCACGGCGGGGCGCCGGGACTTCGGGCCAGCCGCCCACCGGCCAGATGGGGGCAATTTTTTGAGTTGTATTTTCCCGACAGGCAGCCGATCTTGACGTGCGCTTTGTTTTGGCCTTCCCGAGAGAATCGGTTTGTCGCGGGGCCCCCCTGCCGATCTTGGCGTTGGGTTGCTCGGCCGAGGCCTGTCGGCTCAACCGCCGCGGGCCCCCGAAGGGCATGAGTTGGTTACTGAGTGACATGGGCCTCCTTCCAGCCGGCTCCAGGCCCTCGCCGGGGCCGCGCTCGGGTTGGGCCTGGAGCGCGAGCGGCCGCCCCTGGGCCGCGCGGCGGACTTGCGCGAGCCTGCGCGGGCTCGGCGCGCCAGGCTCCGCCTGGGCGACGCCGGCGCGTGGCCTGCTCAGCGCAGCTGGCGCGACAGGCTGGCGGCGCGGGCGCCGCGCCTGCATTTTCCGTATTTGAATACTCCAGTGCTATTTGCATACCTATTTGAATACCTATTTGAATACCTATTTGAAAACTCCACTCATATTGGGATTTGGATTTGCTACGAGCGAATAGTAGAATTAAAAAGGATATAATTTTTCTTTCTACCAAAAAGATCAAACATCGGTTTCCCCCATATAAGTGAAGTTTTCAAATAGGTATTCAAATAGGTATTCAAATAGGTATTCAAATAGTATTCAAATACGCGGGGAGTATTCAAATAGGCCAGATGCGGGCTGCGCGCGCCCCGCCAGCCCGTCGTCGCCTGGCGCGCCTTGCCCCGCTGCGCGGCCGCGTGCCCGCGACGGGCGACGCTCGCCATGTTGCCTGGGCAGCGCCCGGCGCAGCCCAGGGCGCGCCTGGCGCTGCAATCGCAGTGCGGGCCGCGCGCGTCCTCATCGCGGCTGGGGATCGGCCCAGGCGCGGGCCAGACCCGACGCGGGCTCGGCGCTTGTCGCCCTAGGCGCAGGCGAAGCCGAATGTATGGTTTTTGCTTTGCTGGCGCAGCGGAGGCAGCCCAGCGCGGCCGAGCTCCGTTCTGCGCGTCCCAGCCCCCGCGAGCTCAACATAGTGCAGTGCCGTTCAGGTCAGCCCAGCGCAGGTGAGTCCAGGTCAGCCCAGCTGGGTCCAGCTCAGAGACCAGCGAGTTGTGAACCCCTCGGTCCAGTGGCGGTTTGGCTCGAGCTCGCGCGCTCGCCCTCGCTTCTCCTCGCCGCCGCGCGACCGCCAGCATGGCGGTGGAGGCCCGGCAGGGCGCGCCCGCGGCCCGGCCCGAGGGGTCGCCCGTGGCCCAGCCGGAGGACGCGCCCGCGCCCCTGCTCGAGGCCGCGCCCAGGGCCCAGCCCGCGGCGGCGCAGCCGGCCGACGGCCGCGGCTCAGACTCCAGCTCCAGCGGCGGCAGCGACAGCGAGGGCGACGCTGCTGCCGACGAGCCCGACGCCGACTGGGTCAAGGAGGAGGAGAACGAGCAGGCGCGAAGCCACGTCTTCCTGGTGACCTACTCCGCCCTGCTCAACGCGCCCGAGGACGCGGGCATGGCGAACCCAGCCGACATGGACGACAGGGAGTTCTTCCGGAAGGCGCTCCTAGACGCGGTGGCCAACCTCGCCCCCGCCGCCGGCAGCCAGGGGGGGCGCCCGCGGACCAGGGCGTTGGAGGTCAACTTCCTGCTCACCGTCCAGGAGAAGCACCAGGACGGGAAGGTGCACTACCACCAGGCAGTGAAACTGTCGCACGAGACTCGCTTCCTGCCAATAAAGACTGCGCTCCGGCAGCGGTCGAAGCTCGCCTCTCACTGGAGCACCTCGCACACCGAGCTCTGGAGCGCCGTGCGCTACCTGACGCGCACCAGTGACAGGAAGAAGTCGGTCGACCGCAGCCCCGACGTCTGGGCGAAAGACGGCTCGGCGCCCAACCTCTACGAGATGGGCAACGAGGGCTGGGGTGCGAAGATGCACAAGCGCAGGCGGGAGCAGGCGGCGATGGCGGCGGGCGACCAGGTCCTTGAACGCAGCGCAAAGAAGTCGAAGGAGATCTTCGGGAAGCTGGACTTGTACGCCCTTGTCGTGACCGACAAGTTGCTGACGCCTCGCAAGGTGATGACGCACGCGCAGAAGAAGGGCTCCCTGGCCATGCAGAACTACGTCGCCCGCAACCAGCGGAAGTTGGCCGAGCTAATCGAGGAAGCTCTGGAATGGGAGGGGGCGTCGGAGAGGGCCGAGGAGGACGACGAGAGCGACTGGGGCCTCATCCTGCGGAAGGCTGCGTGCACGTGCGCTTGCGGCGAGGCGGGCTGCGAGTGGTGGGCGGCAGCCGTGGCCTTCTTCGACAGGAACCCGGGGGTCGACAGGGACTACTTGGCGGCGTGCTTGGTGAAGATCATCAAGGAAGGCCCGAGCAAGACGGCGCGCGTGCCTCTCATCGTTGGGCCGCGCAACGCCGGCAAGAGCACGGTCTTGGAGCCGGTGCTGACTCTTTTTGGGGAGGACGGCGTTTTCACGAAGCCCAAATTGGGCGCCTTCTGCCCCCTGGCCAAGCTGGTCGGCCCACAGCGTCGGTTCATTTTCTTTGACGACTACAGGCCTGTGGAGTACGCTTCCATGGCAGAGAGAAGCCCCACAGTGCCAGTCACGGACTTCCTGGCGATGTTTTGTGGCCAGAAGTTTCAAGTCCAAGTCAGCCAATGCTTCAACAACGGCCAGCCGGACACGATCTGGAAGCGCGGGGCTGCCATGACTGCGAAAAAGAAGGGCTTGTGGATGCCGAGCGACGTTGTGCCGCAGGAGGAAATCCGCCACATGCAGGCCAGAGTCGTCCAATTTGAGGCGAAGGGCAAGCTGAAAGAGGCTGATTTCAGGACCGTGCCTAAGTGCTCGGAGAGTTTTGCGCGGTGGCTGGTCACGGGTTCTACGTATTATGGGAACAGGCCCCCGCGGCAGCCAACAGCCCGCGAGGAGGCGCAGCCGCGCAAGGTTGTGCTGCCTTTGCCACCGTTGCCTGGCCCAGCTGCCTCTTGAATTAGGTGTCGCATCCTGTGTGGGCCTTCTCTTCGCACTGTGATTGTTTCAGACAACCATTTGTTTAGGGGAACCAGTCGGCACGGGACGCATGGGGCAAGTTTACAGACGTGGGGCGCACTGTTCTCGTTATTGTGACGCGTCACCTGGTCCAGCCGCTTTTTACATTAGATGCCACTTGTGGCTTTGGCCTCCTTTTCGCATGACTGTGTCAAACAAACATTTTTGTAGGGGACACCAGTCGGCACGCGATTGACAAAGCAAGTTGAGCAACGTCGGGCGCGCTCTTCACATCACGGCTACGCGCCAGCAGTTGGGGTGCATTATTGGTTTTGCTGGGGGGTCGCATGTCCAGAAAACTCTTCGCCCCCCTCCGTCGCCCTCATCATCGTCATCCTCGTGCCCCTCACTTCCGCCCCCCCCATCTCTGCCCGTCGGTGGGCGGCGCCCGACAGCACGGTGGCCGCCCGGGGCCCGAACGCACCCTGCATCACCCGTGGTCTGAATGCGCCACCATCGCCGCCGTAATCGCCATCTTCCGCGTGGTTGTCCCTGTTTCGAGGCGCATCCAGCCGTGGCGACGAAGGGTTTCCAAGAGGCCCCACAAGGCCCGACAATCGTCCGGGGGCCATGTGCTGATTTGATGAGTCTTCCGCACTCCCCCAGAATCCCCAGACCCCCCCCCCAATCTATCCTAAACCTTCGCACTCCTTTCAAAACTTGCAGACCCTCTCATTCCTCCACACACCCCGCCCTCCTCCCACGACCTCCAGGCCATCTCATTCCTCCACGCCCACCGTTCCGCACTCCTCCCAACACCTCCCGACCGCTCCCATTCTTCTCCACCCCGCGCCACTCTGGCAAAGACTTCCGGGATCCTTGCATTCCTCCTTCAATTTCCGGCTTCCTCCCAAAACCTCCAGATCCTCCCTCTCACCACCTCCGCACCCTTCCCAAACCCTACGGGTCCTTCCACACCCTTCCGCACTCTTCCCAACAAATCCAGACCTTCCCATTCCTCCACGCCCCCCCGCACTCCTCCCAAGACCTACAGACCACCTCCATTACCCTTATACCAAAAACATCCGCTTCGCGGAACCTCCCATTCCTTCTAAACCGCCGCTCTTCTCCCAAAGCCTCCAGGTCCCTCCCATTCCTCTCACAACCTCCGCACCCCTCCCAAAACCTGTGGGTCCCTCCGATCCTTCCGCGGTCCTCCCAAAACCTCCAATCCCTTCCCATTCTTCCACACCCATCCGCACTCCTCCCAAGACCTCCAGACCCCTCCCATTCCTTTCCATGCACCCCTCCGCACTCTACCGAAAACCTTTGGGAACCTTCCATTCCTCCCTGAACCTCCGCTCTCCTCCAAATCTTCCGGGCCCCTCCCAGCCCTCTCACAACCTCCGTATCCCTTTCAAAACCTCTGGGCCCCCCGATTCCCCTTCAACCTCCGCACTCCTCCCGAAACCTCCAGATCCCTCCGCATCCCCCCAGAACCTCCAGACCCTTTCCCATTCCTCACTCAACCTCCGCATTTCCCCCAAAAACTTCAAACCCCTCCCATTCCCCCACATCACTCCGCACTCCTCTGAAAGCTTCCTGGTTCTCCCCATTCCTCTCTCAACCTCCCCACCCCCCCAAAACCTCGAAAAGCGTGTCGTCCCTCCTCTTCTTCCTCCTCCTCCTTTGTTCTCTCCTCCTCCTCCTCCTCATCCTCCTCCTCCTCCTCCTCCTCCTCCTCTCCCTCCCACTCCTCCTCCTCCTCCTTCTCCTCCTTCTCCTCCATTCCTCCCTGAACCTCCGCTCTCCTCCAAATCTTCCGGGTCCCTCCCAGTCCTCTCACAACCTCCGTACCCCTCCCAAAACCTCTGGGCCCCCCCATTCCTCCCACAACCTCCGCACTCCTCCCGAAACCTCCAGATCCCTCCGCATTCCCCCAGAACCTCTACACCCTTTCCCATTCCTCACTTTCCTCACTAAACCTCCGCATTTCTCCCAAAAACTCCAAACACCTCCCATTCCTCCACATCACTCCGCACTCCTCTGAAAGCTTCCTGGTTCTTCCCATTCCTCTCTCAACCTCCCCACTCCCCCCAAAACCTCGAAAAGCGTCTCGTTCCTCCTCTTCTTCCTCCTCCTCCTCCTCTCCTCCCTCCTCCTCCTCTCCTCCTCCTCCCCCCCCCTTCTCCTCCTCCTTCTCTCCTACCCCTCCTCCAATGCAACGCTGCTATCAGGTGGAACCTCGAACGTCGATCTTCCTTTTCCTTGTTTGAACCTCGGAGTCGACCTTCGAATGACACGTCGAACCTTTACCTTGATCCTCCTCACGCCTCTATCCTTCCAGCCAATTCTCCGCATCCTCTACCCTCCCGTCATCTTCACCACTGAGGGCGATGATAAACGCAATGGAAGTACAGACTTTTATGTGACTCGACGTGCACGTGCATCTAACAATCAAACACCTCATCAGCCGCAGTTCCCATCCCTACCAGACAGCCGGCAACGAGTCAATGCGCTACCCCTGGCTACGGTGCAACGTTGTGGAGCTTCCAGAGTAGAACGTGCGTTTGCTCTCTTTGGGCTCGCGGGGAAGTCTTCGTGTCCTCCGATTGTATTTCCTGGCCTTGCAAGCACATCGTCTTCGGCACCGCCTGATCCCGAGGCTTTGTCTCCTCCTGGCTTTGACGTGAGGCCTCTCCCTCTGTCCCCCCCTCTTTGTTAGTTCAGGCTTCGCGCGGCCCGCTTAGTCTCGACCGGGAGAGGTGCGCTCTCGACCCGCGAATCAAACAACATATTTTCTGGCCTTTCCGAGGCAGCCCACGCGGCAGCCAGCGATGCAGCCAACTAGGCATCCAACGAGGCAGCCAGCAAGACTGCCAAGAAGGCAGCCAACGAGGCAGTCAACAAGGCAACCAACGAGGCGACCAACAAGGCATCCAACGAGGCAGCCAATAAGGCAGCCAACAAGGCAGCCAATGAGGCAGCCGACAAGGCAGCCAACAAGGCAGCCAACGAAGCAGCACACGAGGCAGCAAACAAGGCAGCCAAGTGCGCCAACGAAGCAGCCAGCGAGGCAACCGGCGAGGCAGCCAACAAGGCCGCCAACAAGGCAGCCAACCAGGCAGCCAGCAAGGTAGTCAACGACGCAGCCAACGAGGCAACCAACGAGGCAGCCAACAAAAACAGCCAACGAGGCAGCCAACAAGGCAGCGAAAGAGGCAGCTAACAAGGCAGGTAACAAGGCAGCCAACAAGGCAGCCAAGAAGGTAGCCGACGAGGCTGCCGACGAGGCAGCCACCAAGGCTATCAAGTAGACAGTCAGCGATGCAGTTGACGGGGCTACCAACAAGGCTGTCAGTAATGCAGCCAACGAGCCAGCCAGAAAGGTTTTCAACTTGGCCGTCAGCGAGGCAGCCAAGAAGACTGGTAGTGGGCACGCAGCCGACGAGGCAGACAACGAGGCAGCCGACAAGGCAGCCCACAAGGCAGCTAAAGAGGCAGCCAACAAGGCTGTCAGCACGGCAGCCGACGAGGCAGCCAAGAAGGTTGTCAATTTGGCGGCCAGCGAAGCAGCCAAGGGAGCTGTCAACTTGGCCGTCCGCGAGCCAGCCGGTCACCCTGAGTTAGCGCAGCGGTGGAATTGGTGCCCTGCGGCGCCAGCGAAAGCACGTGACCCGACTTTCTGGTCATCCTCGTTCCTGGTCGCTGGTGTTTGCCCAAACCAGCGTTGTCGCGGACGACAGGGCCGGTCTGCGAATGAGCCTTCTCGTCGCTGGGTTTTGCCCAGACCAGCAGCAGCGGGATCTTTGCGCGGCCCAAGCCAGTTTCGTTTCGGAGCGACGGGTCGGAACGAGGGGGATCCTGTTTTGGATCCCCCTGCCGCGGCAATTTCAGCGGCTGAGAGGTCAAAGTCCAGCGCGGCATTCCGAAGTCGCAAGACTGCGGAGCGTGGGGGGCCCAAAGTTTGGGCGCCCGCGCTGGGCCTTGGCGCGCCCGACGGGGGCACCAACCACTGGCGCGGCGGCCGACGCGGCAATCGCGAATGGGGGATCCAATAAATGGACCCCCACATGTCCGTAAGGGCATCCAAAAACGGGATGCCCTAATTGCGGATGCCCTCACTGTGGAGCAATAGTGTCGCCGATATAATGGCAGCGCGTGAGCCGGCCCAGCGCTTCGATTGCGCGTCCAGCTGGTCGAGAGATTCACGTCGCAGCCGCTCGGGCCCGAGGCAGGGCGCAGGTTGCGATTGTAGGAGGGGCTCTCGCCCAAGCGCATTTCTGTTGGAACCATGCCCCACTTCTCCGCTGAGGAGCATTCCCGTTTGAAGAGTCTCCAGGGGCAGGGGAAGCAGCCGGCCGAAATCGCTACATTGATGGGCCGAGATTTATCCAACGTGCACCGCCACTTCCAACGCAATCTGCAAGGAGATTCGGCACCGAACCCTGCAGGGCGGCCACCTGCACTGTCGGCGACCCAGGTGGACAAGGTGGTCGAGACCACCGAGGCCATGGTTGTGGCTGCCGACGGCAAGTACCAGGTCACGGCCTTGATGGTTCGAAACGCTCGGGTCTCAGTTCGGCGCCGCGGATCTCCGACGCTACTCTAGAGTGCCATGTTATTCCGTTCGGTCGCCGTCGCTCGCGTTCGAGGTCCTATTTTCCCGCGCCTGCGATCCCCGATCGACTGGTCTCATCGCGATCGCGCGGGGCGCGTCGGATTCTCGATCGACGGTTCGCGCCCGATGCGATTCGGCGCGGGGTTCTTGCGCGCCCAGGCCCTGAAGCTGAAGTGTTCGGTCAAGAGGGTTCAGGAGGCGCTGCGCAGCCGCGGGGTGCGCTTCCGCCCCATGCGCGAGAAGCCCATTCGCACTGTCGATGACGAGAAGGACCGGCTGGCCTTTGGTAATCGGCACGCCAAGAAGCCCCCCAGCTTCTGGGTGAGTGGGATCCATGCGTATTTGGATAACAAGATGTTCCCGTTCTACCCGAATGGACAGGGCCGCGCATACGCGGCCAAGAGGGCTGCTCGCGGCACCTACCGCGCCAAGGGCAAGGGCTTGGCGAAGGGCCACGTGAAGCCGCGTAGATCATTGAAGGTCACCTTCGGCAAGGGCGTCAACGTGGCCGTCGCCATCTCCGCGAAGAAGGTTCTCATGTGCCACGTAGTCCCCAAGCAGTGGAACGCCGCGGAGGCCGTAGTTCCCAGCACTCGAAGTCCTTGTCGCCAGCGCTGCGCCGGGCGTATTCCAGCAAGAAGCGCTTCCCGGTTCTGGGGGGCAGCGACTCCTTCGGGGTGCAGGAGCGCAGCGCAGACACAGTTCCACAATTCCATCGAGGCGCTGCCTTTTCCGAGGCGCTCGCCAGACATCAGCCCGTTTAATTGCGGCTTCTGGGGTTGCGTCAACCGCCGCCTCCGCAAGCAGCAGGAGGCCCTCGTGCTCGCCTGGTAAGAAGAAAGCCAGGGCCCATTTCGCGGCGCGCCTCAGGCGGGCTCTCTAGCGCGTGCCCGAGGCCATCTTGACTCCTCTGGTGAAGTCCATGGCCGGCGCTGCAAGGCCCTCCAGCGCGTAAAGGGGAAGGACTTCGAGGAGCGATGCCCTGCGCGCCCCGCGCGGCTGCCGACGCCGCGAACACGCGGCCTTCCGCTGGCGGCCCGCCGCCGAGGACGCGGGGAACATGCGAAGTTCATGCCCAGTCGCCGCGGTGGGGCGCCGGGACTTCGGGCCAGCCGCCCACCAGCCGTATGAGTGTAATTTCTTGAGTTGTATATTTCCCGACTGGCAGCCGATCTTGACGCGCGCTCGCAATGGCCTTCCCGGAGTAAACATCCTGTCGCAGGGCCCTTTTGCCCATCTAAGCGCTGGCGTGCTCAGCCGAGGCCTGTCGGCTCATCCGCGGTGGGCGCCCGACGGGCATGAGTTGGTGCGGAGTGACGTTGACCTCCTGTCAGCTATTTCCAGGCCGGCGCCGGGGCCGCGCTCGGGCTGCGCCTGGAGCGCGAGCGGCCGCCCCTGGGCCGCGCGGCGGACTTGCGCGGGCTCGGCGCGGCAGGCTCTGCCTGGGCGATGCTGGCGCGTGGCCTGCTCAGAGCAGCGGGCGGCGACAGGGCGGCCCCGCGCCCGCCGCGCTTGCATTTTCCTCATTTGAATACTCCAGTGCTATTTGAATACCTATTTGAATACCTATTTGAATACCTATATGAAAACTGCAGCTATATGGAGATTTGCATTTGCTACGCGCGAATAGTAGAGTGAAAAAGAATGTATTTTCTTTCTTTCTATTTTCAAGTTTCAAATCGGTTCCCCCCCATATAACTGAGGTATTCAAATCGGTATTCAAATAGGTATTCAAATAGTATTCCAATGTACTGGGAGTATTCAAATAGGCCAGATGCAGGCGCCGCGCGCGCCCCGCCACCCCGTCGTCGCCTGGCGCGCCCTGCCCCGCTGCGCGGCCGCGTGCC
>CAUYUJ010014678.1:303459-366406 GCA_963575745.1 Prorocentrum cordatum
TAGTAGTAGTAGTAGTAGTAGTAGTGTAGTAGTAGTAGTAGTAGTAGTAGTAGTAGTAGTAGTAGTAGTAGGTGTAGTAGTAGTAGTAGTAGTAGTAGTAGTAGTAGTAGTAGTAGTAGTAGTAGGAATAGTAGAAGTAGTAGTAGCAGCAGCAGCAGCAGCAGCAGCAGCAGCAGCAGTAGTAGTAGTAGTAGTAGTAGTAGTAAAAGTAGTAAATGTTAAAGTAGTAAATGTAGTAGTAGTCGTCGTTTGTCGTCGTCGTCGTCGTCGTCGTCGTCGTCGTGGTCGTCGTCGTACAGGTAGTGACATATCACGATATGCTGCGGCACTGGAAGCAGCAGTGCCATCGACAGCAGCTGTAGCTGCAGTGCTAGCTAGCGACGTGCACAATATTTCAAGTGTCGGCAACGACAGTCGCAGTAGTTAAAACAGCGTAGGGAGTCAACGAACAGGTTTCCCTCCTGTTCGTCGCCGTCGTCCTTGCCCTCCCCGAATTCGAACTCGGCGCGCCTTCCTATGTGCTCGCTGCTCTCCATTTCCCTTTCGGCAGGCGGCAAGCGGAGAAGCACCGGGCAGCGGCTGAGCGCGAGGCAGCAGCAGGTGACCCCCCCGGGCTCGATGGAGGGGGGGAGAGCTCGAGGGAGGCAGCGATGGGGGGCGGGCGCGCAGGAAGCAGGGAGGGAGGGATGCGGAGTTGGAGAACACAAGAGTACGAGAAGGTAGTGCGTGCACGTCAGCACTGGGCAGGGGACGTTGTAGAGGATCCATCAGAGGAGGGTGGGGGGGCGATTGTAGCCCCCCTTGAAGGCCACAGAGCCGCCTCTTGGGACCCTCTTGGGGCGCGCTTGGGACCATGCTCTGAGCGAAAAGATGGGGAAGGAGCACACATTTAGCTTCTTAGAAGGGTGCTTGGAGAGCTCCGAGCGCACTTGGGGCCGTCTCGTGGCTCTCTTGAGCCTCTTGGACGCATGTCGGAAGCTATTCTGAACCATCTTCGGCTATTTTGAGCCATTCTGGAGACCATCTGGAGGCATCGGAGACCGTCTTAGAGCCATCTTGGACCATCTTGGGCGCTCTGACCGCTCCGGCGCCCCTCGTCGGGACCCCTGGGAGGGGGTGTGAGGGAATGCGTCAAGCTCCCCCCCCCCCCCCGCAGGATGGCCGTCTCGCTCACTCCCACCGGGGAGGAGGAGGAGGAGGAGGAGGAGGAGGAGGAGGAGGAGTAGGAGTAGGAGAGTAGTAGAGTAGGAGGGAGGAGGAGGAGTAGGAGGGGGAGGAGGAGGAGGAGGAGGCGAGGAGAGAGGAGAGGGGGAGGACAACACTCCCATCGGAGGAGGAGGAGGAGGAGGAGGAGGGAGGAGGAGGAGGAGGAGGAGGAGGAGGAGGAGGAGGAGGAGGAGGAGGAGGAGGAGGAGGAGGAGGAGGAGGAGGAGGAGGGAGGAGGAGGAGGAGGAGGAGGAGGAGGATCAGGCGATCGCAAACATGGATTGAGGGGGCGTGGATTAGCGACGGGTCCCGTTTCCATGGGAAATCGCGGATTTCCGCCGCCGGAAGAGGCGGCACCAGCCGCGTTCTGGGGAGGGCACCTCCCCCGATCCATGGATTTGGCGACCGCGCGCCAAATCCATGGATCGCCAGTCCATGTTGGCGCGCCCCCGAGAGGAGGAAAAGGTGGAGGAGGTGGAGCGCCCTCCCACCTTGCAGTGAGCGGCTTGAATAAGGAACACTTCCTTTTCAAAAGGGGCTCGGTCGTTCCTTAGGCTTGCATGCATTATTCATCATTCCTCAATCGGTTATTTCTTATATATCGTTCCTTCTGCGTTACTCCTTGGAAAAATGAGGGGCTTCGTTCCTTATTCATGGTTCCTTAGGTCAGGCCGATGACTGTACACTAGCAGCGCCCGAGTCTCAGCACCGGCAGCGGCTGCCCTCGAGGCCCCGGGAGCGAGCGCGGGCGCCAGCCAGAGGTGCGCGACGCTCGCGGGGGGTGCCGCGCGCGCCAGGGCACCCAGGTCGCCCCTGTCAAGTGCACGTCGGCGGTTGAAGGTACAGTGGAAACAAACGCCAAGAAGCACCCTGCTTGCCTCCAGGGCGCCCTGGGGTTCGCGCGGGAGAGCGCGACTTTCCCACGCCAAAGTGTCAATGGACGCCCTGGGGTCTCAGGGTTTTGCAGGCCCAGAGGTTGACACCAACACCAATTTCTGCGGTGTGCCTCCACCGAGGGAAGAAGCTCCCAATATCGGTGATGGTGGTAATATTCTCGCTTCCAGGGTGGCCGAAGTACTACCACCAACACCGAAAGCTGGGATCATCTTCCCCCTGTGGAGGCAACCCCCTATGTTGGTGTTGGTGCCCATTTTCAGGCCTCCAAGGGTTGGGTTTCTCGTGGAAGGTTTCTTGTGGACTAGTGTCCACTGCAGGTATTCCTGGACCCCCAGAGCCCAATCTGCTTCTCGCGCCTTCCTGCTTCAGGGGTCGAGTGGTTGTCCCTCCTCCCTCCTCCTCAGGAGGAGGAGGAGGAGGAGAAGGAGGAGGAGGAGAAGGAGGAGGAGGAGGAGGAGGAGGAGGAGGAGGAGGAGGAGGAGGAGGGGGAGGGGAGGAGGAGGAGGAGGTGAGCAGGAGGAGGAGGAGGAGGAGGAGGAGGAGGAGGAGGAGGAGGAGGAGGAGGAGGTGGGCGCAGACCCAGTCTACTTCCGACGTTTTTCTACTTCGTGTTTCTACCTACTTCTCCCGACCGACGGGCAACGTTGCAAAGTGGTCTCGGGGCGCCCGCGCATGATCAATATTTGCCGTCGCGTGTGTTTCGTAGCCTGTACATGAGGTCCATCGACGAGGCCGACATCCAGAGAGACGAGCCAGCCCAAGAGAAGGTCATCAGACTGCAGAAGACGCTCGGAGGCGCATTCAACGGGGCGTGGACAGCTTGGGTCCGCAGGGCAGGCAGCCTGCAAGGTCTGCCTTGGGTCCGCATCCATTCGGACCCCAAGGGGAACACACCGGAGCTTTGCAAAGAATTTCTGCGGGCGTGGGAAGCAGCGGGCTACGACGCCTACAAGATGGTAAGGGACCATCCAGCTCCGAGTGGAATGGCAAAAGGTCACTGATAAGTATCGTAGCCTACTACAGCGCAGCGCGAGGACCAGCACACCCAAGGGGCAAGATAGCGAGGGCCGCCCATACCCTTGGGCCGCCAGCAGCAGGACAGTACCCACCCCTCCAGCCCGACCCGACACGACAAGCCACTGCGAGGAGGCCCCGTCGTCCAGCACACACATCGGGACTGAGCACCAACACCCGTGGAGCAAACCCAGAGCTGACACAGCTGCCCCGCCAGCGTACACCGACTACAGGGAGACCACCTGGTCGGGAGCATCCAGCTCAGGAGCCCCATGGCGCCCAAGGCCGCGCTGGGAAGAGTGGGGCCGCCAGGAAAGTTCATGGAGAGGCGCTGAGTTGGGGAGCAGGGAGAAGAGGAATGGCCCGAAAAGTGACGAGCAATGCGCCGACAAGCGACAGCGAGGAAGGGAACTCCCACGCTGGTAGCCCGGCAACTGGCCTGACAGGGGCCCCCTGCCCAGGGCAGGGCCGACTCAGCCCAGAGCCCCCGAGGCGCGCGGCCTTGGGTTCCCTTGGACAACGTGTGACCCCATTCATGGAAGGCTAGCCGCACCCGTATACCCTGGGGACTCCCCAGAGGCGTGGCTTGTCCTCCCCCTGGTGCGTTCCCACTTCGGACTATCGTTCTGCGGCTTTCGGCCGCACTCCCCCGCTTCTTGTGCCGCTTTCAAGTCCTGCGGCTATCGGCTGCATCTCCCCATTCCTTGTCGCCGCATCCTCTCCGTTGTCCAGCGGCTATCGGCTGCTTCCCCCCTTCCTCGTCGCCACTGCGTCTACACTCAAGTCCAGCGGCTATCGGCTGCTAACCCCCTTTCCTCGTCGCCACAACGCAGAGCCCGAGAGGCGCGGCTGCCGCAGGGCCCACCGCGCACCGGCAAGACCAGTCGCGGCTGGCCCCATGGCCGTTGGGTTCCCTCTAAGCTGCCACACCTGTCGGCGCAGCCAGTGGCAGGGCGTGTTTCACCGCAGCGGCGGGCCGCGGGGTCAGTCTGGCGCTACCTCCTGGGGTCGAGGTACACCCCCACCACCGCGATAGACACCCGCGTACCTCGTGGGCCTATAGCCCGGACGGTCGGCTGAAATAGTCCCACCGTCGGTTTTGGCCGCGTTGTCGGCCCGTGGAGCGCCGGGTCGACTCGCTGAAGGCGTTTCCCCACCGCTCCTCGTCACGCTTCACCCAGTCACTTTGCCCGTGCCGTGTGCGGGCCGGGACACGTCGGACGCTGGCCGCGGCCCCTCCAAGTGCCCCATCCTTTGAAGCCCAGCAATGCGCAGTGGCTTCCATTTCGTCGCCGTCCGGAGCGATCACCACTTTTGACCCCCATACTCATGGGTGTGTAGCCCCTGGGTCGGCCGATGCTCAGCCACGGTTTTGGCCGCATTGCCGGCCCGCGTCCGACAGGGTCGGCCGGCTGAAGGCACCGCCTTTCCGTCGCAGCTAGCTGGTGGCTCTGGCCACAGTTTGTGCTTCCTGGGGGCAGAGGCGCCGCGCCGCTATGGTTCCCGCGGCATCTGCGGGCGCTCTCGCCCGCGGTCGGCTGAAATAACTCCGCCCAGGCTTTGCTCGGGAGTGCGGGCCGTGATGCAGAGGCACTGGCTAAAGGCCCTTCCTCTTGCTACACCTGTCAGTTCATGACGTGCGCTCACTGGCCTGACCCCTCTCGGCGGCTTTGTGTGTGGCCGGCGTCCGCGCAAACGCTCGCGCGCTGGGTGACAAGTGAGTGGGTATGCCACGCTTCCTCCACGGTTGCGCTTTCTTTCTGCTCTCGCGCCTCCCTGCCTCCCCCCTTCAGGCTGCCGGTCGGTATCCACTTGCGGGTCCGGCCTGGTTTCCACCTGCTCAGTTGCGTTTGCCCTCCTCTGCTGGCGCGCGCTCAGCGGCTTTTGCCTGGGCCCGCGTGCTTTCGGCAGGGCTACGGTTCGGCCCCACCTGCGGGTTGACCTGTGCTCTTTGGTTGCCCAATTGTGGCCTCCTCTTTTTAATTTATCTGCAGGTGCACTCTGCGCGGTGTCGCGCCAGTTATCTGTCGCTGTGCCCCAGCCTCGGTCTTGCCGCCCTCTGGACTTCTCCTTGCGGGCCGCGAATCAAAAAAGTGTTTCGTAGCTGGCTGCCTCTGGCAATTCCGCCACTGTGCCGGCGCAGCATTCTGGGTGGCAGCTGCTCGAGAAGGCCAGGGGGGCTGCTGGGGGCCTCTTGGCAGAAGGCTCGAATTCTGGATTCGTGTTCCCACTCTTGGGCCCTTCTTGGAGCCGTCTTGGGGCCCTCTTGGGCAGTCGTTGGCGCCTCTTGGGCCGTCTTGGAGCTCCCTTTGGCCGCCTTGGAGCTCTCTTGGCGTAGAAATTTGAGCCGGTTGAGTTGAACCATTCTTCTGTGAAGTGTTGAGCACGTGATATCTGACATCAGATGTCAGTTTGTCTCTCTATGCTTTTGTTTTCCATTGCTGTTTGATCTCAGGCACCTTCTGGCATCATGCTTCGTGAAAACATCGCCCCTCGTTTTCGCCACTGGCCGTCTTTGACGCGTCAGTGGTAGCGGAGCGTGCGGTTCTCCCCGGGCGTCTCCAGTTGCCGCCGCAATTCTTTGGCCAGTGGCGATCGAGCTAAGGACGGTCTTCCTGATCATGCAGATGCTGCAGAGGGCCCAGCGGCCTCGCAGGCAGCATCGGCCTTTTCACCAGAGCGGATGACAGAGATCAGACAGCTATTGCATCGTGAGCTTCGTGAAGCTCTTGCCGGTGCAGCCCCCGCCAGAGAAGAGCCAGAAGGTGCGTCTCGACCGTATTCTGGCGGAGGAGACAGCGGCTCCTGGGACCATAGTGGCGACCCATGAAGTCAGGGCTCGGGTCGAGGCGGCCGAGAGGGTCACCCGCAGTGGGATGCTACAGGTTCGGGTTGGGGAACTTGTGCGAATTCGTGGTGGGGGCCCTCCTCGGCCGCGGACTTAAGCCATAACGAGGCCTGGTACAATGATGTGTGGTACCAGGGCGAGTGGAGCTCGTCCAGCAACTGGTGGGAGAAACCAAACATGTCGGACCCAGGCCCGTGGCTCGGGTGGGGTGAGTATTGTGTATGGCGCCGTAGCATAAGACGTTGGCTCTGCTGGGCGGGGGTCTCCACCATAATTTTAATGGTGCTCGACATCGATCTCAGGAAGCAGTTCGAGGATATCCCAGATCGCGTCCTCCTCTCCTCTCAAGGCCCCCGAGCAGTTCTGCAGCGCCTCGATGTGGTCAGTGGACAGCGACAAGATGATGAAATGAGGTGGTCGGGTCGAGAGTGTCTGTGCGGCTTCCAGAGACGCCGGGGTGAGTCGCTCAGCCTTTACGCAGCGCGCATGCACCAAGTCTTCGACCGCCTGGCTTCGCTGGGCTTGGACCTGAGCAACCGCTGGCGCCGCCTCTTCATCGAGGAAGGAGTTGGCCTAGACGACGCCGGGAAGCATACGCTCAATATCCTCAGCAAGAACTCGGGCGAGTATATTGATCGGTTGCAGGCCATCCGCGAGATGGACATGACGAGAAACGAATCCTTGACAATGAACACTTCGTCCAAGAAGATTTTTGCGTCGGAGATCAGCTCTGAGACTTACGTTGCAGACGACGACGAGGTCTCCAGCGCCTCCTCCCTGAATTCCGAGCTCGAGAATGCAATTTTGGTGACCGTCGAGCAAGCAAACCTGGGCGATTTGGAGGTGCCTACTATCTTGGTGGAGCTCTCCGCCGATCGCCGCAAGACCTGGAAGGATAACACAGATTTCAAGAACATCTTGAAGATCGACAGGAAGTTCTTTCCGACGGCCCCGCCGAAGAGTCATCGTGGTCAGGACGGGCAGAGGCGGCCTCGCAAAGAGAGGCAGTCTCCACGAGCTCTCATGAAAGTAGCGAAATGCCACCGCTGCCGGCAAAAAGGACATTGGGCCAGAGACTGCAATAACCCAGAGGTGCCCAGAGGCTCGGCGACGTCGTCAGGACCGCCGGCCACCAGTTTTGTCTTCCAGAACGACGGCTCCCATTAGTTCGGCCTGGTCCTCGCGTCCTGTTGTGTAGAGACTCTCCGAGACTTGATCGACAAGTCCCGGGCCCCGGAAGCCCCGGGTGTCTTTCTCGCGACCGAATGTGGCGAGATGATAGTCGACGCAGCTGCTGGACAGGGATTGATCGGACCAGAATCTCTCAGGAACATGGACAGTCTTCTCGCTCAACTTGGATTTGCGAGGGAGTCGTAGAGATCGATTTCATCAGTGAGGAGGTTCCGGCTTTAATGCCAATAGGCTTCTAGTCGATGCTAGGTGCTGTGATTGACCTTCCAGAGGAAGAGGTATTTTTGGAGGCCCTGAATGGGGCCACCGCACTCCGAGAGCTTCCCTCTGGGCACCGGTCGATTCGAATGGATGAGCTGCCACCCCCCCGGCCAAGTTTCAGGTGCCCGATGGTATCGCTGCCAAGTTCGGTCTCACGAAGGCAGATTTCCTCATGCCAGCGCCGAGCTGCAGGTCGACGACGGCGGATGGCGACAGCGGCCGCGTGGCAGCGACGTCACGGCGGCGAGTGGTCAGCAGCGGAGGTGCGTCAAGACCTCGGGGCCTCGGGGCCAGCGGAACAGGAACCAATGCCAGACGGCTCGAACCCCAGAGTAATCGAAACCACATCGGACGGCCTGGGGTCTCGCGCAGGAACCATCAAGCGGTTGCTCGGGGTCCGCCGTGCACTGCGACAGCTACGACATCAGCTAGCAGTACTGCAGCCTCCCCCCTAGATGCCAATTTGTTTTTGCGACTCCAAGACATGTCAACCGAGGCCTCTACGGACTCCGATTTCCAAGGCCCAGGGGCTCATCCAGCAGACCCCGGACATTTCGGCGCAGGCTCGGGGTGCCGAAAGCATGTCGCAGACGCTGTCTCGTCGGAACAATGGGGCGCAGCTCAGGAGCTGGGAGAGACGACGGACAGTCCAGAGAAGCAAACCTCGACAGACACGTGGGGCGCAGGTCTGGATAACAAACGAGTCCCAGGACGTTCGTGCGCGTCGGACGTCCTGGGCGCTACCTGCGCACTCCTGAAGTCCAAGCGTCGCGTGTCTTTTTGTTCGAGTTCTCAGGGGTCCCGAAAGGTTCAGGGACGTTCCCCAGAGAACGTCACCGTGCCTCGCGATACGTCTCATGGGGGGCAACCAGATCTACATGCTGACAGGATCGCGGGTGCCGGTCGGTGTGGCAGAAATTTCTCTGCGGTGGGTGTTGTTAGTGGGCAGGTCACTGATCAATGTCGAGAACCCTGGAATGTCGATGCTGGGCCTCCAGAGGAGCGGCCGGGTGTGGCCAGTGGCTCTCCCGAGGCGACAGAGGCGGTTCACGGGTCAGATGCTCGGATGTCGTCGCCCTCCAGATCGTCGCCGGGCCGGGGCCAACGGGGGCGCCTGCTGGATCAAGTGCGCCACCTGCGAGATGCGTCCGGACTATTGGCCTAAGCTCAAGGAGGAGAGCAGTCGGCTGGCCATCAAGGACGAGCCCCGCGGGCCAGATCCTGGACCAGGTCGCGGGCCACAGGGGTCCTCCCACGCGTTCAACAACGTCGCAACAAGCCCATGGCCGAGAAGTCCCGGCTTCTGATGGCCCTGGTCAAGCCCGACACCTTTTAGATGCCCTCGACCCCGAAGGGTCGCAGGCTGGGCCCCAGGCAGACGCGCGCGCCGATGCAGGTGGGCGAGGCGCCGGAGGCAGAGCGGGGGGCCAGGATCCGTTCAGAGCGAACTCCCGCGGAGATACATGAGGCGATGTCCGAGGCAGAGATGGTGAAAGAGCTCGGCGAGATGAAGAACGCTATGGCCCAACAGGGCGAGATCCCCTCGAAGCAGGGCGAGGGTTCGATGTCTCTGCTGAAGTCACGCGACGGAGCAACCGCGAGGAAGAGCGAGTGGGAGGTGCTGAGTCCCGCCAAGGGCCCAGAGGACACCAAGTGAGCTCCATGAGCATGAATCGGTTCATCGCTGAGACCGGCTGTGGAGCAGTATTTATGCAGGCAGCCGCGCGGCGTCTCGGAGCGCCGGCCTCCGATCTATTCTACTTCTCTGGGCGGGGCGAGGGGGCGCGCTTCAGGAGGAAGGAGTTCAGTATTTGGTCGTGCCCGTTGAGGGGGGGTTCTCCGCGATCATTGGAGGAACCGATCCAGGAGACCCCCAGTCTCGGCGCCAGTATCTCGTGGCGCGCTGCGATGCGTGGCGAGCCCTAATTCGAGATGCCGAGTTTAACGACGATTACGAGGCCACCGTGTCTCGCAGACAGCGATTGGAGATGGAGGAAGCCATGGGGCGCCTGGCTCAGGCGGAAGCCATCCCAGGAGGCGACGAACAACATGTCCAGCCCCTTCGAGATGAACTTCCACCAGCACGGCTTCCCCAGGAAATCTCCGCCCGACAGTATGCGGCCAGCGATCCGGAGGTCACTTGCGGTTTTCTGTCGCGACTTGTCTCTCGCGAGGAAGGATGTCGTAGTGCCCGGAGGGGGCTCGAGAGAGGGGTGATGGAAATTTTCTCCCCTCCTCGTATCGGGCCCAAAGCTGTCAAGGGGTCTGGACCTTGCGACTGGCTGGAATTTTACCCGAGCCAAGGGTCGCCATCTGGCGAGAGAGTTGGTCAAACATCGGAAACCTCAGGTTTTGTTTCTGGAGCCTCATTGTCGAGTGTTTAGCGTTGCCCGTGAGATTTCCAAGAACGTCTCGGATCCGGTTGAAAGACTTCGGAAACATAGAAGGCATGGTGCTCCTCCGTTTCGCGGTTGATTTAGCGGTCCTCCAGATGTCACTGGGGGGAGTGCTTATTTTCGAGCACCAGGAAAGCGCGCCCAGTTGGAGGACGCCGTGTTTGGGAGGTCTGCTGCGAGATAATCGGGCTTCTTCCGTTGTTTTCGATATGTGCCGTGCAATATTCTTGGATTCTGTATTAGTGCCGAAGGTTTGCTTTCCAAGAAGCCCACCAGACTGATCAGTAACGATCCTTCGGTTGCCGCGTCTGCTGCTGCCTACAGGTGCGCCGGGGGCCGCTCGCATCGCGTCATGCGGGGCAGCTCTTCGACCTCCACGGCCCAAGTGTATCCTTCTCGGCTGGTCAGGCACTTTGCTAAGGTGGCAAGGGGCATCATCTCGAGAAATGCCAAACAGCTTAGGTTTCAGATGTGGTCGCCTGGGTCCGGAGAGGAATCCCTTTTCAAGAATTCGAGGAGGATCCAGCCGTGGCGAGCGAGTGGCTGTGGTCCTCTTTTCCCGTCAGCGCGGATCCCACGGAAATCGAAGACGACGAACTCGAAGAGGGCCCCGAGGATGCCGACGACCACCTGGAAGCCTCGGAAGGGGGGCCCGCATTCGAAATCGACAGCCGGGTCAGAGAACGCATGCAGAAATTCCACGCGAACCGCGGACGTCCGGCCAAGCATCTTCCTCGAGATCCTCAGGGGGGCACGCGCCAGACCCGAGGTACTTCAGTATGTGCGAGCAGAATTTTCCTGCCCCGACTGTGAAGCTCATTCTCCTGAACCTTTCGGAGGTGTGCAGAACGCGGCAGCCGTGGAGTGCAGCAGGGGCACGTCCCGGACGCGCCCATCTTGGGCTCCCTGTGCCCAACTGCCGCAGACAACCCAGGCGTCCAGTGCGGCGACTGCGTGGTCATCAGGGGTGACGCCCTTCCCCGCGCCAGGTGGTTCAGCGCTGCGGACCGCGCCGAGCCCTTAACGACGCGGCCCTTGGACGGAGCCGTCTTCGAACCCGTCCTCCGTATCGTGGCCCGCGAACAGGGCGCGCGAACGCTGCTCTTCCAGATCGGCAGCGAGTGGCTGGAAATACGAGGCGTCGGCGACAGGGCGCTGCGCGTAAACGTCCTCCGTGGAGACGAAGCGCTCTGCGCAGCTACCTTTCCAGACAATGCCCAGGGCAAGGCGCGCAGGAAGCGAGCGCCAGCGATCCTCGACAATCCCTCGAAAGGCATCGACACCACGGGAGCCAAAGCGGCGTCCTCAGGAGACATGCAGGACAGGCCCAAGCTTGAGCCCTACCCGCCGCAATCCAGCACACAGGACCCCACCTGCGAACCTGCGCCCCTCACGCCCCCTAAGGAGGGGCGCCCCGACTGGGGCGAAGACGACCAGGCACAAGAGCAGAAACTGCGCCTCGCCGAGGCCCTGAGCGAGGTCCATCGTGTCTCCTCGTCCTCAGACTCGGACACAGTCGAAGAGCACCAAGCCAAGACGAGTCCTCAGAGCGAGCGGCGCACCGGCCCCGAGATCGACCCGCGCAGTGCCGACCAGAGGGCTGCCCACGCACCCGCTGAGCCAATCTTGCGCCTGGAGGCCGCGGCCGACGACCGAAACCTGCGCGCGCGGAACCGCTTCAAGGGCTTGGAGGACCCGCGACCTGCGCTCACCCCTCTCTTTGCGCACCTCCTAGAGCGCTCGCGCGGCAGGGGGCGGGGGCCAGTCGCCTGGGGACCGTGCGCGACGGCGGTGAGGCGCGAGTCCAGAGAGGACGACCGGCCCCGCACAGGAGAGCGAGACCGCGACCGCGACCGCGACCGCAACCAGAGCGCGTCGGGGGCACCTTGGCGCAGACACGACGCCAAGGACTCGGGCAGAATTAAGGGGCGCTACTGGGACCAGAGCCACGACGCTCGCAGGGGCGCAGGTAGCGCACCCTGGCGCCAGCCAGAATCGTTCAACTCTTACTGCAAGGACCGATCGCAGCCACACCGACGCCAGCCAGACGCGCACCACCTTCCGCGTTGGATGGCAGCGCCTCCCAAACGAGACAGCAATAGCACACCAGAAGAGGCTGCAAGCAGAAGGGGGATGCCACTTCAACGCAGCCTGGCATTCGTGGTGCAGGCGCGTGGGCAAGGAGAAGGGCAAGGGCAAATCCAAAGACAAGGCGCTCTTCGACCCGGGCCGCTGGCAGCAGTGGATCATCGACAAATTCCTGGATCACATGGGCTCCAACAACTACCGCGTGGACCGATGGTCCAGCAGCGCAGGAGGCGTCTACGTGGACTGGGAGGGGGAGCAGAAACTCTACCGGGAAGTGCAGAGGAAGAGGGAGGTCGCTAAGGGTCACGGGTGCGACGGGGACCAGGCGCGCAGCTCCGGGTACCGCGACGCCTGGACTTGAAAGCGCCCGCGGCGCTGACAGTCGTTGACCCGACCACGCTTGCCCCGCGGCACCACAGCACAACCAGCCAATCGCTCCCACTACCTGCGCCCCCGACCCCGACCCACACCCCGACCTGTCACCTGGCTGGGGACCGTGTGTCCCTCTCCTCCCCATTACCTGCGCCCCGTCGCCCCGGTGGCGCCCGCGTTCCACGTGCTGTCTACCCGCCCTGCCACCTGGACCCCATCCTTTCCTCCCTCTCCCCTGCTTCTCTCCCGTTTCCAAGAATCTGGGACTCTGTGTCCTACTTGTACCCGTCGGCTGAATGAGATTCAAGGATCTGGGACTCTGTGTCCCCCTGCACCCACCTACGACGCAGTGGTGCGCCAGCGACTTGCGTAACACGCCCGCGTTGGGACGTCGTGTTTTACCTGTGCGCATTGGGGCTTGTCCCCGCGTGAGCACCTCGGTGCATGCTGGCGCGGCTTCGGCTGGCGTGGGGCGCCGGCCTCTCTCCTCCCTGTTCGCCTCTTCCCCCCCCGCTAGCTCCCCCCCCTCCCATGGCGGCCGCGCCCGGCGCTCCGCGGCTCCGGCCCGGTGCTTGGCGCTGCACCTGGCCGCTTCGGCGGCCCCGCTTACCCAGGGCGGCGCGGCTCAGGCTCGGCCCTCGGCCTGCCCGCGCCTCTTGGCTGCTTCTTGGACGTGGGTTGGACTGCCGCCCCAGGCCGCTACCGACCACCCGGTGGCGCAACGATGCACATCGTCCTCGTGGTCATCCTCATCTCCTGGGCCCCTCTTCACCAGTTGGTGGCGCCTGTTGCTCGTCGCCTACCTGGTGTACTTCTACCCCCCGGACGTCGACCTGGTTACGTCCTTCCGCGCGCAGCACTTGAGGGTGGTGATTTTGACGCGCCGTCGACTTCAACGCCACTTCGCTCTGCCTCCGGGACTTCGCCTCCGGCTCCTGTCCAAGCCGTGCCTTTTCCTGTGCGAGCTCTTCAGCGCCGCCTGCGCCCTGCGCCCCCCGGCCGCCTGAGGCCCCGCCCGCCCGCGCCCTGTATTCCCACTTGGTGCTTTGCGCGGCCCGCCTAGCTCTTGACCGGGAGAGGCTCGCTCTCGACCCGCAGACCCAAAAAGTGCTGCTCATTCTCGGCCGCCTCGCGGGAGATGCGTGGCCATGCCTCATTCCTTTCCGTCAGCATTTTCCACATCGGCTCCAATGGAGATTCCTGGACCTTCCTGAACATAGTTTGTCGCGGAACCAACTGCCAGGTTGTTTCGAGATACGAGGAAGGTTCGAAAGGGGGCTCGGAAAGTTTAGCGTCCTCTTGGCTCCGATATTTCGGCCCGCCCGAGCTCCTCATAACGGGCGGGGGGCCAGAATTCAAGGGCGAATTCAGCCGCGGCGCCGAGCAGAGAGGGTCGTTCCAGCGCGTGACCAGTGCGGAAGCTCCGTGGGAGAACGGAAGGTGTGAGAGACACGGGGAGTGGGTAAAATACTTGGCTCTGAAAGGGTGTAAATCCTTGCTTGTTGCCTCGGATAGAGAGTTTGAGCTGATGATCTACGAGATCACAGCCGCGAAGAACAACTATCTCCACCGTGGAGGCCACTCCCCGAACCAACTCGTTTTCGGAAGGACCCCCCCAGGTCCCGCAGGATTTTGTTTCGGACGACCCTGTCCACCAAGTCGGCTCCGACGATCTGGCTCAGACCGCCTGGGATCAGGAGGCGGCTGCGGCCGACTTCGCCCGAGCGATGGCGATCCGAAAACTCTTTGGTCTGCGGGGCGAGCGCGAACCTCTTCCGCTAAAAGCTAGGCGGGCTACGCGCAGCTTTAATTAAGGAAACAGGGCGCAGGAAGGCGGGTCCTCAGGCGGCTGGGGCAGGCGGGGCCAGGGGCGCAGGCGGCGCCGAAGAGTTTGCACGGGAGAAGGTACGCCGCTGACGAGGGCCGGGGGCGAAGACCCGGAAGGCGAGGGGGATGGTGTAGCCGTCAACGGCACGTCGCGAACACCAGCCTCACGCATTGCGGAGGAGGACGCGCCAATTGACCAGGTCGACGCCCAGGAGGGGGAAGAGCACCGCGAAGGCGATGAGCAACGTTGTGCCACCGGACGAGGCGGAGGAGGCCCAGGACGAAGAAGAAGAGCACCACGGAGGCGATGTGCAACGTAGCGATCCGAAAACACGTCAGGTTTCTCTTGTTCGAGCCCCCCTCCCGCCAGAAAATCAAGGCCGCCTCCGGGGTTCCAAAGCACTGGGGCCAGGAATTCCTTCCTGGGGACTGGGCTTGCATTTGGTGGAAGGCGCCCGCTCTGCAGCAGAAGAAGACTGTCTCCCGCCAGCGAGACAGGCGGTGCGGTCCAGGTCTCGTTGTATTCCAATGCGGAAGCTGCGTGCGGGTAACCGTGCGGTCACGATTGTGGAAGTGCTCATCCGAACAGCTTCGACCGGCTTCAAGTCCGGAGGCTCGGGGGGCAGAAATGCTCCAGGACCCTGCTCTTCAATGCCTTCTCAGACAAGTCAGGGCGGGGTCGATGTCTCGAGAGAGGGGCGTCCCCCGAGGGGGCTCAGCAGATGTCGATCCCGTCTGGAAGAGGAAGGAACGGTCGCAGTTCCACAGGTTCCGATCTCTCCCACTTCCGATCTCCTTCCTCCGCAAGGCGCCGCCCGGGGTGGGCCAGGCGCCGTGGTGTCTGCGCCCGTTGTGCCTCCGTCCGCGGCTGCGCATGCAGCGCCCCGCGCGGGAAGTCAGCCGTCGACTCAGGCCTGACCCCCCTCGGATCAGTTGTCGGACGCGAGATCCTCTTCCGCTGACGAGGCCAGGGTTCCCAAGCGAAGGGGGCCCGCGCTCGCTCGGTCCAGGGGGCAGGATCGCATGTCCGACATCGAAGAAGAGGAGGGCCCAGCGACGACGGCAGCACCCGCCGAGTTAGCTCCTGCTGAGGCGTCTCCATATCATGGGATCGGAGGCGCACGAGAGATGTCGCTCTAGGAAAGAGCTCTCGTCCAAGCCAACAGGATTCGGGACGTGGGATCCAGGGTCTGGGAGCAGTCCAGCATTTCGAGCCAAGAATTCCACCGTGTCCGAATTTAGCAGTTCAGGCAGATGGGAGACCAATTGAACCGTCTGCCACGCCACATCGAGAGTATGCAGGGGGACTCCACCGTGAGGGGAAGAGTGGCCGATTGGAAATCTTTCGGCAGACAGCGGTTTAGAAGCCCCCCTAGATTCAGGGAGCAGGTTTTTTACACGGACGACACCGACATCCTCCTCACCCTGACTCCTCTCGAGCAAGACCAGTAGTTCGACTTCGTGTCCCAGGGGCTTCGCGAGCAGGGGTGGTCTGGGACCTGGATGAACTATTCGAACGGAGACGCCGACGTCGAAATCGTTCCAGGACAACCCGGGACCGACACCGAGGGATCTCTTACACTGGCCACTTCGCGCGGTGGAGAAGTCGCCCTACCCCGCGTGTCTCCGGGGGAGAGAGAGAACAATTACCGGGCCTGGGGGGTCCGACCCCGTCGAATGGGCTGCTGTCTCGGGGGCAGGGGCCGTGGAAGTTCACTTTCCGAGTGATGGAAAGGAGCTCCGAGAGATATATCCGAACAGGGTGGTGTCTCCAGGATGGTTTGCCGGTACATGCTTCAAGAAGGCACTTTCTCCGGGCCCAAGGCCAAGAGTCGTCGGTGCGTGAGGGGGCGCGAGGATGGGGGCACTGACGAGCTGATGATGTACGCCCCGACTCCGCAGATGGAGTCCCTGATGCTTTTCCTCGCCGTGAGCCTGATGCTCGGGATGTCTCTCACCGTAGGGGATCCGAAGAGCGCATTCTGCCAGTCGGACCCGTTGCGACGTTCCAGGGGGGGGGCTTTCGTCGAGCCCTGCGAGGGCTTGGGTTTGGTGGCGGGCTCTTTGATAGAGCTCATCGCTCCCGTGCGCGGGCTGGGCGACGCCCCCCCTGCCCTGCGCGGGGCCACCGTTTCGATTATTGAGTCCCTCGGGTATGTTCGATCGCATCGCGAGCCGTGCTGGATGGTGCGCCGGGGCCCAGACGGGCCCGATGGCATGATCTTGGTCGAAGTCGGCGATTGGGCGATCGCCCTGGAGACAGCGCGCGAGAAGATCAGCTGAAGGCCTGCACCGATCGGTTCGTTTTCGGTCAGCTAAGGGCGGTGGGCGCCGAGGGCGTCGAGGATATCGGTAGGGGAATGCGCAAGACTCAAGACAGAATCCTGGTGGGCCAAGATATATATATATATATATATATATATATATTATATTCGAGGACTTGCGTCGACTTCGCGTGTCCCGGGACCGAAGAGGAAAGCGCGATCTGCCCCTGGCTGGCAAAGAACAGACCGACTTTCGCTTTCTGATCTACCCTTTGAACTGGGTGGGGAGGAAGACGCGCGCGGAAGCGTGTGGGACTGCTTCGGTTCCTGCGAGCAGAGTGGAGAACCCGTGTGTTGGAGATGCCCTGATAGTTAATCAGATGGTTGACCAGCTTCGCCAGACCGCCGCCGTGCCCATCTGCGTGGGGCGTTTCAAGGCTTCAGACTTCATTTTCGCCGCCGCGTCAGACGCGGGCGGAGTGGCCTCCTCGACGTCAGAGAAGGCGCACCTGGCGTGGCAAGTCCAGGCGGCCGAATCGTCCCTCGCCTCTGGCTTTCGTGCTCGCGCCCCCCCCTTGGCCTGGAGATCCCATCGAGCGAAGCGCCGGGTCCCGTCGACGCTGGCAGGGGAAGCGCAGTCGTTATCTGGGGCCTTGGCCGAAGCCGAGTGCCTCCAGCTTCTCTTCTATGACATCCTTCGGGGTAGTGTGGTCGACGGCGTCTGGGGGGGTCGGCTGGGTCCTTCTGCCGCGGCCCTTCGGTCCGAATGTTCGTTAAACGAGAACCCGGAGGGAAACGTCGGCGTCGTCGACGCCAAGGGGGTGTTTGGCACGTTAGACCGGACGACCACAGGGTCCAATATCCATAGGAGGTCAGCTATAGATTTGGCAGTATGTCGCGAGACCCTAGGCCTTTTCGGAGGGTCCATTCGATGGGCGCCTCACCATGTCATGACTGTCGATACTTTCACTAAGTGCGACCTTGCAGAAGGCAGTGCCGCCCAGATGCAGATGCTGAAGACGGGTCTTCTCCGTCTCTCCCCAGAACAGGACAGCCTTGCCGCGCGTCGCGAGAACCCGAGCGTTCGAGATCGATCCCGAGCTGCTTCCCTCCGGCAACTGTCGCAATCGTGATGGCGACGAGCCCGCATGCCTGCGGTCAGTCTGCAACTTTCGCGAAATTTTGTCTGCGGTGCAGTCAGTTGCAACTTCCGCGTCATTTTGTCTGCGGTCCGTTTCATTGTTTGCCTTGAGATGCAGAACGGATTCAAGCTCACTTAAATTTGGGCCGATAGTAGAAATTTGAGCCGGTTGAGTTGAACCATTCTTCTTTGAAGTGTTTAGCACGTGATATCAGACATCAGATGTCAGTTTGTCTCTTTATGTTTCTTTTTTCCATTGCTGTTTGATATCAGGCACCTTCTGGTATCATGTTTCGTGAAAACATAATCCCTCGTTTTCGCCATGACCGTCTTTGCTGACGCGTCATTGGGGGCTTCTCGAGCCGTCTCGGGGGAGTCTTGAAGGCCTCCTGGGCCGTCATCGTGGAGCGTCGGAAGCTCGAAAAGGCGAGAACCCAACAGCATCGAAATAGCTGGGGAGAATCAATCAATGGCTTTTGCCCCCCGGAGTCCTCTTGGAACCTCTTGCGTGCCTCTTGGGGGCCTTTGGGCCCCTCTTGGGGCCATCTTGGGGCCCTCTTGAGCATTCTTGGGCTCCTCTTGGGCCGCCTTGGAGTCCTCTTTGGGGCCGTCTTGGGGCCCTCTTGGGGGCCTCGTGTGCCGTATTGGGGCAGTCCGGGTGGCCTTGTGTGTCGTCTTGGGTCGTCGGAAGCTCGAAAAGGCGAGAACCCGAAGCACATTGAAAGACCTAAGAAAAGTAAGCGGTGTTTGTCTCCCGGGGCCCTTTTGGGCCTCGTGGGCCGTCTTGAAGCCATCTTGGGCCGTCTTGGGGCCAAAGTGGCCAGTTTTGGATCGATATTGTGCCGTCTTGTAGGCACCTGGGCTTCGGGAGCGCGAAGCCGTCGCATCTTGCAAGGGATTGTGGCGTCGGGAAGAGGGGGCGGTGCACGCAGCTGGGTGCGTCGAGAGCGGGGGGGAGCCCTTGGACAATTACGGAAACCCGACCAGGCAGAGCTTAGCATTCTTCCACGTTTCAGCGTGCACAAGGCGCGGTGGTGGATCGTGTCTTGACAGGGGTGATGGGCTCGCGCTCGGCGGACATTATGCTGGCCCCCCTCGCCCCACAGAGGCCCCCAAGAGAGCCTCAGGAGGCCTCCCAAACTGTCCACGGCAGTCCAAGATGGCACCAACACGTCTTGAGCGAGCCCCCGCAGAACCCCAAGACACGCCCAGATGGCCCAAGAAGGCCACAATCGCCTCCAACAGGACCCGACAGGCCCCCGAAAGGCCCCCAGGATGCCGCAAGATAGCCCCAGTCGGCCCCAACAGCCACCAGGATAGCCTGAAGGAAAATCACGAGGATCCCCCTTCTTCGATGTCGTCGTCCTTCTTTTCCTCCTCCTCCTCATTCGTTCCTCGTGCTTGGCTTCCTACTCGTCGTCCTCATCCCCTTGCTGCCCTTCCCGTCATCCACGTTGTCATTCTCGTCATCCGCCGCCTTGTCGTCGCGATCATCCTTTTCTTCTTCACCCCCCACGGGCCCAATGGACAACATCGGCGCCTTCCGTTCTTGTCTGATCAGGCAGTGTTTTGACAGGGATGATGGGCTTGCGCGCAGCCGGCAATATGCGGGACCCCCTCGTCGTTGTCAACAAACACTACAAAGTGATCACGTGGTGCCCGCGCGTGATCCAGACTTTGCCGCAACGTGCACATTGTATTGTTCCCAACCCTCCTGTGTGTTGGGTCCTCGTTTTGGATTCGCAGCGCCGCGCGTCTCCTGCTCCTCCTCCTCCTCCTCCTCCTCCTCTTCTCTCCGCTCCTATGCCTCCTTATCCATGTCATCATCATCATCATCATCATCATCATCATCATCATCATCATTATCATCATCATCACCGTCACCATGACCATCACCATCACCATCATCATCACCATCACCATCATCATCATCATCATCATCATCATTATGATGATTATTATTATTATCATCACCATCATCATCCTCATCCTCATCCTCATTGTCATCATCACCATCATCATCAGCATCATCACCGTCATCATCATGAGCATCCCCACCATCACCATCATTATCATGATCATTATCATGATCATTATCATTCTCATCGTTATCATTATCATTATCAGTATCATTATCATTATCATTATCATTATCACTATCATTGCCATCATCATCAGCAGCGGCATTGGCATCAGCATCAGCATCAGCATCAGCATCAGCATCAGCATCAGCATCTGCATCTGCATCAGCATCAGCATCATCATCATCATCATCATCATCATCATCATCACCATCACCATCACCATCACCATCACCATCACCATCACCATTACCATCACCACCATCACCATCACCATCACCATCACCATCACCATCACCATCACCATCACCATCACCATCACCATCATCATCATCATCAGCATCATCAGCATCATCAACATCATAACAATCACCACCATCACCGTAGTCATCGTCGTCGTTGCCCCACAGATAGCTCCACGTGTTTTTGGCCCCATATGGAGCTCCACCGAAGGCTCCAGTGGCAGGGTCGGCCTGCGTACTCGGGTCTGTCTGGGCACACCCCTCACACGTTTCGTGGCCCCGTAGGGAGCTCCACCGAAGGCTCCAGTGGCAGGGCCGCATTTGTAATCGAGTCCATTTGGGCACACCTCTCACACGTTTCGTGGCCCCATAGGGAGCTCCACCGAAGGCTCCAGTGGCAGGG
Source organism: Prorocentrum cordatum (assembly GCA_963575745.1). Lineage (NCBI taxonomy): Eukaryota > Dinophyceae > Prorocentrales > Prorocentraceae > Prorocentrum > Prorocentrum cordatum. The sequence goes on from CAUYUJ010014678.1 coordinate 323,691, forward strand.
TCCGCATTCGTATTCGAGTCCACTTCGGCGAACATCTCACACGTTTCGTGGCCCCATGGGGGGCCCCACCGAAGGCTCCAGTGGCAGGGTCCGCATGCGTATTCGGGTCAATTTCGGTACACCTCTCACACGTTCCGTGGCCCCATGGGGAGTTCCACCGCAGGCACCAGTGGCAGGGTCCGCATGCGTACTCGCCACTCGTTTACAAAGGGATTGGGTTCTTCGCCAGTGTAGTTTTTTTGGTTGGGAGGGTAGGCGAGAGAAGAGGTGGTGTATACTAGCGATGTATACCCCGAGGGGGAGGAAGTGGGTTTTGGAAGAGGGAAGACAGAACTCGTTAGTTCATCCAGAATCAGCGGGCTAGCGGGGTTCGTAGCATTCGCGGAAGAGCATCGGGGCTCCTGGGGACTGGGGTGCCGTTTCGAAGTAGGCCGACAAATGGCCTACTGGCTACCCATGACAGTTCTCCCCCGCCGCCGTATTTCAATCCGCCCTGGTCGCATGACGGGTCTTTCTCAGACCCTCTAGGTGGGGCATTCAAAGGATTACACGACGGGCAGTTTACCACGATACCTTTAGCACCACCGATGTCACCGTAGTGTTCAACAGGCATCTCGGGTCAAGATGTCGGAGAGCCCTATTGCTATGACTACTGTTGCCGATAGAGCTCGATCTGGGGCGCGAGATTGTAATGCTCAGGTGCAGGACTTCTTTAATCGACCATTGGGTGGTTATGCCCTCATAGGAACATGGGTGGGGTTCCTTCAGACAGCGTGCTGTATTTATTCGCTGTGCCACCTGGGTGAGATGGAGCAGTGCGAGTTTCCCGATGGTTTTCCGACGCAGGTCGGCTTGACGAATTGGCTGTGGGCCCAAACCGGGTTTGGCGTATTTGACATGGTCTTCGCACCTTATGTGCATGTGATGCTGTACTGGAACCTCATCCACACGCGTCGCCGCGCTCTCCCGCCGCCGCATGTCGCTTTGTATTGCTCGAACCCTTTTGTAGTTGGGTCTTGGGTATTCTTTTAGACTAGGTCCGACGAAGGCATCTATGCACCACCACCGTGCCAGGCCAGGGCCAAACTGGGCCCTAGGATGTCGTATAGACCCCCTCTGGCCTCGGCCAGGAGGGCGTATACACCATGCCAGGACCCAGGCTGGCCCTGGCCAGCCACGGTTCGTGGTGTATAGATGCCTTCTGCGTACCAGGGTATTGCTTTTCCCTCCTTCTCGCCCCTCCCCTGCTCCTCGCTGCCTCCGCTGCCTCCTCGCCATCCTCTTCGCCTGTTTTTCGTCTCCCTTCCCTCGCGCTCCTCCTCTTTCCCTTCTTCCCCCTCCTTCTCCTCCTCCTCCTCCTCCTCCTCTCCTCCTTCCTCCTCCTCCTCCTCCCCCTCCTCCCCCTCCTCTTCCCCCTCCTCCCCCTCCTCCTCCTCCTCGTCCTCCTCCTCCTCCTCCTCCTGGCACACAACTGTCGCCACGTGTGTGAGCTCGCGTGCGGTCCAGCGGAGCATGGTGCCTCGCAGATCCAAACTCGACCTCGGCTCTCTGCGTGCGGACAACTGCGTAGCCGTCGCTGCTTTCGTGAGCTCGTTGGACGTCCACCTGCGTGCGGGGCTGCGTAGATCCAAACTGAATCTCGGCTCCCTCGGGGCTGCCAGGAGCGCACCCGTCGCCACTCTCGCGAGTGCATGGGAGGTCGAGCGGAGTGCGGTGCTATACAGATCCGACTCAGACCTGGGCATCTTGGGCACTGCTGACTGCGCACCTGTCGATGCTTTCGTGCGCCTGAGGGATGTCCCGCGGACTGCGGTGCTACCCCGATCGAGATTACAGTGGAGACCCATGTCAAAAAACACCCTGCTTGCCTCCAGGGTGCCCTGGGTTTCGATGGTTTTGCGATGGAAAGTGTGACATTCCCGCACCACAAATCAATGTACGTCCTGGAGTCTCAGGGTTGGGTTTCTTGTGGAAGTTTTCTTGTGGATCGGCCCCCACTGTAGTCCTCGCCTCCCTGGGTGCTGCTAACTGCACAATTTTTGACGCTCTCGTGGGCTCCTGGGAGGGCCAGCGGAAGTTCAGTGCCACGCAGATCCGAATTCGGTCTCGGCTCCTTGCGCATTGTCGACTGCGCACTTACACTTCTCGCACCTCCCCGCACCGCCTCGCACCGCCTCGCACCTCGCACCTCCTCGCAAACCCTCGCGTCTTCTCGAAGCTCCCTTCACCGCCTCCCGCCAGTTCGCATAACCTCGCACATCCTCGCACCTCCCCGCTCCACCTCCTTCTCCTCCTCCTCCTCCTCCTCCTCCTGCTCCTCATCCTCATCCTCATCCTCCCGCTTGCATATTCCTCATCCTCAACTCAATCCTCCTCGCAGCTCTAACCTGCTCGCACCTCCTTGCACTTCGTTGCAAATCCTCGCACCTCCACGCTCCGCTGTACTATGCCGCAGACGCAACGACCGATGCCTCGCAAGAAACGTTCCATGCGACGACCGAGGCAACGACCGATGCCTGTCCACAGTCGCCAACAGCGTCATTTCTCCACCAGTCCTGCATTCTAGTGGGGCTTCTGTTTGCCCTGAGCCCTCAGCTCCAAGACTCCCGGATTTCTGTTTCCCCGTGGGTGACTGTGTGTGAGATATTCTCAGCCTGCTGCATCGTGGTGATCATGTGGCTCTGAATGCAGAGAGGTTCGGGGTGCCAATCGAGCGCCTCGGCCGGGAAATATTCGCAATGTTGCCGCGAACGGGCGAGCTGAATATACCCTGGCAGCTTCACCTTGAGGCGCTACCCTCGCAGTTTGCTCTGCAAACAGAGGCGCCGGTGAAGCCCAATGGGCGCCTCGCTCGAGACATCCCCACAGTCTGGCCGCGAACGGGAGAGTGCGATGGATCAGTTGGTCAGGCGCCAGCCAGCCGATCAGCCGATCAGCCGATCAGCGGATCAGCCGATCAGGCGCCTCAGCCGATCAGCCGATCAGGCGCCAACCAGCCGATCAACCGATCAGCCGATCAGCCGATCAGCCGATCAGGCGCCAGCTAGCCGATCAGCCGATCAGCCGATCAGCTGATCAGACCGATCGGCTGATCGGCTGGCTGATCGGCTGGCTCGGCTGATCGGCTGCATCGGAGAATGACCCCAGGGAGCTGTCGCAACGCTTGTGTGCGTATCGGCAACGCCCAGCAAATCTGTTCTTTCGTAGCGTGGGGGACCATGTGTGGACGTGGCGGCATTGCGAAGGCCTTGCGGCCTGTGCCGCCGACCCTGCAGGCGGGACCTCGCTGGGGACCCCCCCGCTGGCGCCCCCGCCCCCCGCGGGGACCCGCCTGGACCCCGCGGGGTGAGGCGTCATGCTGACCCGGGGCCGCCTTCCCCCACTGGGGGGGCCTCCCCTGGGATCCACCTCCAGGGCCCCCCTCCTCCTCCTCCTCCTCCTCCTCCTCCTCCTCCTCCTCCTCCTCCTCCTCCTCCTCCTCCTCCTCTCCCTCCTGTCCACCGCAGGAGGGACCAGGGAGTGGAGGGGAGCCGCCGTGACTCCGGGGGCCCGAGGGTCACTTGACCCGGGGCACCTCGCTGTACCCCCTCCCGTACAGTCAGTTTTCTTGTGCGGATGTCAAGCCGGTTGGCTTGATCCCTAGCTTGATTTTGGATTTGGTCTGAAAGCTTTTGAAACACATGAAACCTGGCTCCGATGCTTATTTTCTATAGACCTAGATCAACTCAAACTCTAGCGGAGCGTGGAGCGGTCCACGGATCTTTGGGTCATTCAGTACTAAATACACTCATAGTATGCTTAAAGTACACTGCTTTGCAACAAGACATGCAAGTATGCGTTTCTAATCTCAAGCTGGATGGATGTGCTGATATTGTACGCCCTAAACGCTGAACTCATGTGAGACATATCCCATACTAGAGCACACGAGGATGAGGAGAGAGAGAGAGAGAGAGAGAACCCTTCACTCACTTTCTTCTTTTCCTAATCACTGTGTATATTAGTCTCGGCTGTCTTTCCAGCCAACGGCAACGCATGTTGACTTACTCGAACTTCGTAGTCTGCTACTCCTGGATCTCGATGAGGTCCTTCTCAGTAGCTTCGTGTGGCACGCTTGTGCCTGACTCCTTGGCCGTCGAGTAGGGTGATCTTCTACTTGCAGGTAGTGACGTAGAGCAGCAGTATATCGAACCAGTCTTCCTTTCTGAGTTCATCTGCCGGCATCGACCGTGTCGGTACATGGAGCAGTGAACCAATCCTGTGATGTATTTTGTCTTCTCATAGAGCCATGATGGCTAGTCGTTGAGACTTGTCGGAAGGTATGCCACGGCCGCCAGTGATCAGCTCGAAGAGGTCCATGCAACCACTTACTGCATCATGTGTAATGACTGTCAGATCTTGAAGATATTACTTAAACGTGTCATGAGCTGTACTGCCTTTCTGTCAAAAACATCCTGCATAATAGCTCCGTTAACCTCGCTGCGATGAGCTGTCCCATCTGTGTACATCCAATGGCGGAAAGCGTCTCTGCATGAGACGTTGAATGTGAAGCTCTCGAAGCTTTCCTTGCACTAAAGCTTTCCTCGCAGCTTTTCCTGTTGGCGCAGCCACTTTTGTGAATCGATGATAGTGCAACCCATTCATGAGCCTCGTCTTGTTGGCCTTGGCCAGGACTCGATTGGTACTCTTGAGATGATGTATCTAAGGGTGCACAATTGTTGCTTGTAGTGAAACCACATCGTGAGCGGTATCCATCCCTGTAAGACAATGCCATAACAAACTGCACACCGGAGATCTGAACTGATGGTGCTCAAACTCGTCCAAGTCCTGGAAGTCCTTCTTGAGGTGCTTGATGTCTGTGACCTTGGTTTCCGGCAGCTTCGCCAGGTAGCGTTGTTGATGGAGGAGGAGGAGGTGTCCTGGTGCAAATAGCTCGTGCTTCGTGCCCAGATATGTGAAAAAGGTAGTCCTGTGCGCTTGGGACTGCCAAACTTCTTGCCCAGCTTCGCCGCAATCTGGTCCAGGAAGTGCTTGATTGCCGCAAGCAACATATGTCGTCCGCATGAATGATGCATAAGGCCATAATTTCCCAGCGATTGATGATCATCAGGGAACACTCGTCATGCGTACTCATCCTGAAGCCGATGCCCAGCTTGAGGTAATGAAGGAGCGCGAGGTGCCACAGCAGTGGTGCATCCACCAGGCCATACAACGCCTTGAGGCACTTGAGAATGAACAGCGGAATATCTCCATCCAGCATTGCGATACGACTGTGAGGAATGCTTCTCCAATGACGCGAGATGTCTGCCGGCGGTCGAAACCACACCTGCCTGGCTTCCTCGACTTCATGGCCTAGCTCCTTCGCTTTGCTGACAGCTTCCGAGAACTGCAGTCTTTGAAGAAATTGATATGTCGAAGCTCTCCAGAGAGCGACCGAACTGCATGGCCAATGAACATAGTAGCCTATGGCTCAACCTCGACGCCGTTGAGGAGTGACGACTTACTGAAGTCTTCTGACCATCCAAGGAACCACGACCGCAGCATCTTGACTTCACAATGCGCTTCTGCCTGTTCTCCTACTTCCTGATACAAATGCCGTCGACCACGTTCGTGGCGTTGGTAGTCAGGTTGACTTCGAAGACGTCGTGGCTGTAGAGCGATACTGCTTCCTCGTAGTCGCCAGTCTCCACTGCATCCCAGTGATCAATGACGTCTTGAGGCGTAAGCAGGTCGTCCGATGATACAGAGCAACAGCTGTCTTCACAAATGTCATACAAGAAACGCATGGGCCTGGTCACTGGGCCCTCGTACTGCAAACGAGTCTTCAGCTTTCCTTGGTAGTGAGCCATTCGATTCTTGCTGCATGAAGTGGAGAATCCGTTCGGCATCCGCCATTTCATGCATGCTATACTCCTCGTCGAAGTTCGGCTTGAACCCGGTAGGCGCCACCTGGCGCAGAGGTTGTCTTAGCCGGTGATCTGCCTGCTTCGCGTCGAACCAGACCTGGCAGCTGTGTAGCTCCAGCTTCTCCTGCTTGTCCTCGTCCACCTTCTCGCTGGTTGCGGACCGTAGTCAGTAGTCATCTCAGGATCAACAGGTTCAGCCACTGGAAGGATGGGTTCAGGCACTGCAGATTCTTCTGGTCCAGCGTCTTTCGCTGCAGGTGCTTCTGGAGGACTGTGAAGCTTAGCGCTTTTGAGGCTGTGACCTTGCTGCAAGGGGTGATGTAGCTCGATGTCGTAGGATTTCTTGTCTAACTTCTCGTCCTTCGCGCGGATCTGTAGCAGATCCATAATCTCTCGTCCGAGAGCGATCTAACTCCGATGTTGATGGCGAAGGTCCTTCTTAAACTCCAGGAAGTGGAACGTTGACTTTTGGTAGAAAGTCGGCAGTACTAGCGAGCTTGGTTTTGCGCAGTCGAGTGTGTCTTCATTCGCCCTGCCGTGATCGACGGTGTCTTCTTCTGGTGATCCATGTTGTTCTGCTGAGGCCGAGGCGGCTGACTTTGTCATTGGCCGTTGTATAGGACTCGGCGCGGGTATAGGCGAGACGGCGTAGGCGCGGTGTCCCGGTGTCCCATTTAGGTCTTGATGCCCTCTCGACGTTTCTTGATCTCGAATGGTCGGCTGCCTCAGGTGAGTTGGCCGATGATGATGATATCTCAAGCTTGGTGTCGCCTACGTCGTCTGGGTCGATAGCCGCTTGCCCCTCGGGTGGTGCAAAGCCTGCTGTAGTTGTCGGTTCTGAGGCGCCTCCTGGTGGAGGCGGCGGTGGACGCCTGTCCTCCTGTGCGGTCTCTGGTTGTGTGTGTGAAGTCTGCTCATTTCCTTATTGTACTCCTTCTTCCACAACTGTATTGGATCAGGTATTGGCAGGACAACTGCAGTGCACCGCTCGCTGCGCAGTGCCCTGGAAAAGGAGTCCTACTCCTCGCCTCTACCAACGGATCCCGTATAGGAGCGGCCCCTCGGCCGTCTCCCTATACGCGCAGGTGATCGGCCTTTTCTTACCCGCTCTGTGCTGCTGTTGGAATGCGCGTCATCTTGGATTCCGACGCTTTGGCAACGCAGCTCCGTTGCGCTGCCTGCAAGCGTGCGATCTCCTCGACGGCGCGCTCTCGCGACGGCACCATGGACAGGGCAAGAGACTGTGATGCTTATTTCCCCTTTTCAGGTGAAGGCAGTGCCGCGTCTTTCGCGGCTGCACTCGGCGATCTCTTACCCGATTCTTCGATGCTTCCGCCGCCCCCGCGTGCTCGCGCGCCTCGACCCTCGCGACAACGGCTGGATTCGCCTCCCGCGGCGCCTGATGCATCCGTGTCACGCCCGTCGGTGGCAACGCCCGCAGTTGCCCCGTCCGTAGTTGGAGCCGACGCTGGCTTCACTACGCCTACTGCCTTCCCGCCCACCGTCGCTGACGCGAGCGTCGGTGGCAACGCCCGCAGCGGCCATCGCGCCGCGAACGTGTCCCCGGACATCGCTCTCGCGCGCAGCCGCCGCTGGGCCAAGGCCCCGCCGCCCACAAATTTCTCCGTCTCTGAACATGCGCGTGTCATAGAGAATCGCGCTGGACGGACGTCTCCGCGACAGGTTCCCGAAAGGCATCAAATTCTTTCTCCTGCTCGAGATGCCAGCCGCAGCCCCTCTCAACGATGCTCCCGGCATGGCTTTCAGCAGCGCAACCTTGCTGCGCAATCCTTTCCCGCTGCCAGTGGTCTGACAGAGCTCCGAGACCAGGTTGAAACTTACACGGCCCAGCAGTCATCGGGTCTGGCCGCTCGCGCGGCTACCATCAGACAGGAGCTGCGACATGCTCTTGCCTTGGTCGATGCCAGGATCGCTGAGGATGCCGACTCCAGAGCGATCCAGACGCTTCACGACTACCTCCTACGAATGGAGGCACAGTTCGTGGCCGCCAGGGATACAGGGGCTGCTGATGTCGAGACGCTACACGATGAGCTCCTGATGGTACGACAGACCCCATCTATGGAGGTTCAAGGACCCACGGATTCCCAGCTACGAAAGGACTTGGATACACTTTGCACCAAGGTCCAACAGCACGCTGCCGCGATGCACTCCAGCGACGCCACCCTCACGCCAGAGTTACATGGTAAGCTGCGTGGTGCCGATATGGCCCTCACAGTCTTGAAGCTTTCGAAGGACGCGTGCCAACGCTCGAGAGCCGAGTCTCCCAGGTCGAGTAGCATATCCCCGAACCACGGGCTGCGCTGGCTGAGTTGCGTGTTGTACGGACCCAGACTGATCAGCTTGGCACCCCGACTTGAGTTTGCGGTTTCGCCTCCCTCGAAGCCCACGCGGCCGAGGTGCAGCAGGCGGCGGGCCACGCGCAGTTGCGGCTCACCCAGATCCCCGCGGAAAGAGACGCTGACAAAAGCACGGGCCGACTCAATCCTAGCCTGTTTGGAACAAGAGCGCGAAGCACACAGCCAACGACTCCGAGACCTGGAGCGCAGGCTGGATGGGTACTTCCAGCGAACCCACGATACCAACGTCGAGTTACGTTGTCTTCATCAGAGCGTCCAACAGATGCAGCACAGCGCGACGATAATCGAAGCTACGCTGGCCTCGCACGTCAGCAACACTGAGCTCCACCAGCCGCCTCCAGACCATCGACCAGCTCCCACGCTTGCCGATGGTGACATCCGCACAGGCCATATGATACGTACATCGCCAGGCGCCGCTTCAGCCGCGGCCTCTGCGCAGACACTTCACGTTTCTCCTGTGCGACCTTTTTCCCCCACGCAACCGATTCCTTCGCAGACGTTGTCGCGCGTCTCTGCTATCGCCGCAGCTCCAATCAAGGAGCCCGCAACTGCGACGCGTTACACAACTACAATAGTGGCAACATATGGTTCGCAACAACTTTGGCAGCGCATCTGGGCGCCGTGCCAAGGCCGATGCATTCCTATGCGTTGCTGAACAACCCGCGACGACCTGCGAGGACCTTCAAGACAGCGGCGGCTTCGAGAGTATCGACTGCAAACTTGCCAGGCTCACTGCTGTTCTGCGCTACCGCATCAAGAAATTCACAGCTCAGGAGCACAGAGCCGGCCGCGTGCTCAAAGGCAGACAAATCTATTGAACGATACTACAGTCCTACAAGGTCACCGCAGACGGTGACGCCCTGCAGGACTTTGAGCGTTTGCAACTACCACGCATGCGTGGCGACGACCTCCAACGGTTCATTGTGGAGTAGGAAGACTTATTATTGGAATGCCGCGAACCACCCGACGCGAATATACTGGAGTCAGTATTGCGAGTCCAGATGCGACGACAATATTTGATGAAGCAGGATATACACGACTACAACAAAATGACTCCCACCGGCCCCGATAAATCGCACGAGTGGCTTCGGCAACGCGTTTTGGACAACCTCGAACTCCGCCGACTTGAGCGCAACCAGCGCAACCGCAAGAACGAATCGAGCAGACGCGACTCTGTGATTTGTGCAGCGTTCAAATGTGGAAGGTGCCAGAATGGGGACGTATGCAACATGTTACATGCAGGTCCTGGCAGTCGTCCGGCTGCGCGACCCGCGCAACTATCATCCGTGACCAGGTCCACCACGACAGACGGCCTTCTGCCGGCCGCTCTGCTGGACCAACGACGAAAGACAAACCCTGGCAGAATTTCTGTTTTCTTTCGCCAAGACCGGATCCTGTGCCAAGAAGGACCGTTGCGATTACCCCCGCATGCCAGAATGCATCTCCTACGGAGATCCGAAGCAAAACTGCAGGCATGGCGACCGATGCCCTGGCCGGAGACCTGTTCGGCAGCGCAGCAAAGACAGCCGAAACAGGGCGCCCTCCCCGCGACATGCGGGGGACAGGAGGCCGTCGCCCAACAGGAACCGACAGTGCTCCCGCAATCCGGGGGGCGCGCGTTGGCCGCGACGAGGGTCGCCGTCTCCACTGCGCGGGGGGCGCTCCGACTCGCGATCTCCCGGGAGTCGCGGCTGGTCTCGCCGCTCCCCACAACGTTCACGTTCGTCGTCTAGGCCTTCCCGCCGGGAACTTTCCCGTGGCCGCTCTCCTACCAGGAGCGACTGGACTGGCAGCCGTCCTCCATCTAGACATCGCAGCCGCTCGCCGTCTACTCGAGATCGTGTTCGGTCACCGGCTGCAGGCCGATGCGATCGACGACGTGACCGCGCCGCCGTTTCTCGTGGGCGGATTGAGATCCTGTCCGACTCAGCGAAGCGGGAAATCAGATTTGATCTTGACAACGTGGACATTACTACCTGCACATGGACGGGATCATCATATTGCAGAGGTGACAGCGTCGATGTTCCTGACGTCTTACTGGATTGGTGGTTACAGTCCAGTGCGCTTGCGCTCCGTACAGCGCAGGAGGATGCCCAGCGGTTGTACGACGAACTTAATGGACCGCCTACTCCAACCTCCGCGTCGGTGGCAACACCTACACCGACGCCCCTACGGTCTACGGCAGCGCTGTCACGCACGTGGATCTTGGATAGTGGCTCTGCCCACCACATCCAAGACAAGTCTGACCTACCGCGCGATAGCAGTCGAGCACGGCAAGGGCGAGCGCGCGTCCTCGAGGCAGCCAGCGGCGACCGGGTCGTCAACGAGCATATCAAGCTCACACCTCCGCAGATCGGCCTCTTCAGTTCGGCCCTGGTTATGGCCGATTGCCCTCCGATGCGTTCAGTGGGGCAATTAGTTCAAGAAGTTGGTTTAAGACAGCTTGGGCAACCTAATTTAGGGCACCTGCTACAAGACCCTCGTGGTCAATTGTGCCGAGGTCACGTCGACAACCGACTCCCAGAGCTCGACGCCCGCAACCTGCAGGAGATTCCGCCTCCTGAGCTACTCATACCACTTCCTGCATCACGATGCTATTCATCGTTATTGGCATCCACTACACGCGAGAACCCGACAGCGCCGGTGGCAACGCCAGCGCCGACGCTGCATATCACCACGTGTGACCAACAACAGGTTCCGACGGCCGAGCCGGAGGTCGCACCTGCATCGCTAGGCATGCCGCGACCTCCCATCGGTCCTTCGCACTGCATCGCGCCATCCTATGCATCCAGATTGTGAGATTTGTGCGCGGATCATGGCACGCAACGCACCGTGTCGGCGATGGCGCCGACTGAATCCACCTCGTGTCCCTACCGCCGACGTCGTTCGAAGTGAAGCATGTGTGCCACAATGATTCGGCGAGGCTCTGACCGCAGACCACATCGTACTCGCGGCGGATGAGGCTGCCGACATGTACGGAGACAAGTGCGCTCTTGTTGTGTTGGACAAGTTTACGGGTGCAATCCGCTCTGCTGAACTTGAAGTCGTCATATCCAGTGCTCGCGCAAACATCCCACCCACCCACCCGCAATTTGGTTTGCAAAACCTGTTAAGACCGACTACGACGACACCGACGACAACGACTAGGACGACGCCGACGACGTCTCCGACGACTTCGACGACGACAACGACTCCGACGCCGAAGACGACGAAGACGACGACGACGCCAACCAAGGCGACGACGAGGGAGGAGGGAGGAAGACGACGGCGACAACGACGACGACGACAACGACGAGGGAGGAGGGGGGGCGGCGACGACGCGAACGACGACGAAGGAGGAAGGACGGCGACGCCGACGACGACAACGACGAGGGAGGAGGGGAGACGACGACGACAACGACGACAACGACGACGACGACGGCGACGAAATAGGAGGGGCGACGACGAGACGCCGACAACGGACGACGACGACGACGTGGGAGGAGGAGGAGGAAGGACGACCACGGCGACAACGACGACGGAAACGACCACGACGCCAAAGAGGACGACGACGACGAACACGAGAAAAGACAGAGGACGACGTAGGCGACGACGACGACGACGACGCGGGAGGAGGGGGGGCGGCGACGACGACGACGGCGACGACGACGCAAGAGCGCGCGCGCTTGCGCTTTTGTTGAAAATCCGTGCTGCGAAACCTTGGGTTTTTGTAGGTTGTTTGGGCGCGCGATTTTGAAATCCTTCCGAAACCGATGGGTTTTGAAGGTTTTCGGCATGCGCCAGCGACGACGCGCGCGTCTGCACTTCGTCCCATTTTTTGCAGAGGGTTCTCGCGACGGCACGCGCGCAAGGGCGTTCGACAGATTTCAACGTGCGCGCGCGCGAAGCCCGTTTGGTAGCATTATGTGAAAATCTTGAACAACCAAAGGTTTTTTGAAGGTTTCGCAAGAGCTCGCGCGGAAGCTTTCTGAGCAGACCAGTGTTGCGAAAGCATGTATGTTTTGTGTTGTTTGGAAACTCGATTGCGAAATCTTTCCGGCACCGAAGGTTTTTGATGGATTTCGGAATGCGCGCGCGACGACGCGCGCGTGTGCACTTCGTCCCGTTTTTTTGCCAGGGATTTGTGAACCAGTGTTATGTCAGAACAAAACATGTCACCGCATAGGTTTTTTTTTTTTTTTTTTTTTTTTTTTTTTTTTTTTTTTTTTTTTTTTTTTTTTTTTTTTTTTTTTTTTTTTTTTTTTTTTTTTTTTTTTTAAAAGGAACCTCAGGGGGGGGAACCCGGTTCGGCTGGAATGATATGATTTCATATATAGGATGGACGAGTGCGCAGAATATATGACATCATATGATCCCAGGGGGTACCGATAAGTCCAGGGGGGGGGGGGGTCTCTTTCTAGAAAGGAGAATTATGGCATGCCCAGCGAGGCATAAAGTCACCGAAACAACGAAGGCATTGTCCCTGGAGTTCCTCGCGCCCCATGATGAGGTCAAACACATTTATATTGTTAATGCTGGGGTATTGCAAAATACATGCCGAGAGTTGGGATGGCGACATGATACCAGCACACCACACTGGCCACATACCAGGGGCATTGCCGAGCGTGGGTTTAAGTATGTCATACAGGGCACACTAGCTGTACTCCACAACTCAGGACTGGGTCATGAATGGTGGAAAGCAGCTATGCAGGCATGGTGTTGTGGCCGCACCCCACTACCCGACCGTGTCACGGAGTTGCTGCAACCTTGGATGCATACGCAGACTTCTCTTCGCGCGAGGTTCACTTCGGAGAACCCTGCATAGGACACATAGTTCTACTTGGTACTCGTATCTTCTGGAAATGTCCCAACCCGGACCTCGACAAGTCCGCGGCGAAGTTCGACGAGACTACTCGAGAGGGCTTGTTCATGGGCTACCACCTCCACTCTGGTGGGCGATGGTCTAGAGATTACCTCGTCATCGACGCGGCTACCTACGGCAAGAACCCTGACGGGGAACGCTGCCATGTTCATCGTGTCAAGAACATGGATTCCTGGCGGGAGACCGGTTTCTCCTGTCCGCGAAGGTCTCCCACGACACCACAGCCCAGAGAAGCGCGAGTTGATCTCGTCCCAGACCTCTCGACCTTTGGGTGTCCCTGCACAGTGTGAACCAACTCTCTTGTGCCCGGCAGAATGGGATGACCCTAGTCTATCGATTCCTACTACGCCGGGAAACTCCGAGGATCTCGGCTCTGGGTGGCCGCCTCCCGAGGCACCTGAACCTACGGCTCCGGCCCCCGAGCCAGACTACTGGGAACGGCGCGGCAAGACTATCCTACGCCACATTCGTACACCACGGACCCAGTTATTCCTCCCCACAGACGACGTCATTGGAACCCCTATTCCAGTCGACAAAATCGACGTTATTCGCAGTTTTGAGACTACATCGAGCTACGAAGGGTCCGCGACGGTTGTGGCGGTTCCGCGTGCGACCGCCGCCATCTCGGCGAGCCCTGGACAGGTATCGTTCGCTTCTACAAGCGTCCCGAGATCACCGCCGATGGGGAGATCAACATCTTCGGTCGGGACACTCGCGTCCAGGCTACCGCTCGACCAGACTTTATTGCCGGAGCTCTGGAATGCGATGTCCGAGAGAACGATCGGCAGAACGGGAATTCGCCAAGGCGGTCGTCCGTGCGCGGAAAGTCTGCCACGTCTCTGCCCTTCGCATCTGGACTCGCGCAGACAAAAACATTCGTCGTTTTCAGACAACCGGCGGCGCTGGCCCATTCTGGTCTACCGTGGAAAGACGCATCGCGTATGACTTCCATATCCGCACCGTGATCAGGGGCGAGACCGTGGCGGGCGCCACGGACAGGGGCATCGCCAATGCGCTGCTTCCCGACGGACCACGCGACGTCATCACTGTGCTTTACTGCCGCCCAGCGCCAGATGCAAATCGTGCAAGCGTTGTGCGATCGCACGTGATGACCGACAATTCCAACATGGCGCCCATGATGCCTTGTTTTCCGGATCACAAACAGATCCGCAGAAGCAAGCTTGAGTCCACCCGCTGGAAGCGGCCCTACATCGTCACTCGCAACCTCGCCACCCGGAGCCTCGCCAAGAAGGAGGTCGCGGCCGAGCCTCGGGCGCGGGAGGCACTTCGGAAATAATACGAACGCTTTGAAAAGAAACAGACATGGATGCTCGACGCGGTGACGGAACGTGACGACGTTGTACGCAACGCCCGCGCAGGACACCAAGAGGTCTACTTCGCGAACATCCCAGAGCTTTCCCCTGTCAAACACGCTGAATTTCCTCCCGAACTCCAGAAGTGCAGAGGACGCGTCGTGGTCCAGGGCGACAACATGAAGGACGAACGCGGCCTTAGAGCTGTCTTCGCCGACGCTGCCTCGAGCGCCTCTCATGTCGAGGCCTCCGAGCTGTGCGAGGCCACTGCCCTCTTGCCTGGCAGCGGAGGGCCACGAAGCGACACTTAGGGTGCATGCGCGCAGGCACTGCTGTGTGGCGACGGTCGCATTGACCCAGCGGGTACGTGGATCACGTTGCCCAGGTGGAGACAGCCATCATCCTGGGCAAAGTACAAGAACCCCGTGTGCCGTCTACGACCTGCTCTGCACGGCCACGCGCTAGCAGGTGTCTTCTGGGAGCGGCGCTGCCGTGCCAGTCTCGAATCAGTGGGCTTCCGCCCCAATCCTGGCTGGAAATGCGCGTGGAAACATGACAAGCTCGATCTCATCCTGTCCGTTTATGTCGACGACTCCAAGATGGCAGGGCCCACTGACAACCTCAGAAAGGGATGGGATCTGATGCGGCACAGTGGTGTCGAACTGGATCCCCCCACGAAATATGACCATTATTTGGGATGTGACCAAGACACTTGGAAAGTACCACAGGACGGTTTCGACAAGCGCATGAATGCGATTCGACCTTTGCTTCCTGAACATGACCGCAAGCAGTGCACGTCAGCGTCTAACGTGCGTGGGATTCGACACGATATGCTCGGATATACCGATCAATGCATCGAGCGGTATCTAGAATGCGTCTCCAAGCTACCGGGGATGCCTGGATCCCGACGGACACGATCATCATCGCCTAAGCCACGAACAACCCTGCCTCGGTCGAGGGCGCCGGTTGACAAACCCGCATCCCGACCGTCCGCGTCGGTTTCGAAACCCACGCCCGACGCCGCGGGCATCGCCTACGACGCCCTCCCACATGTTGACACTCCCGGCACTGAGGGTACATCGTTTACCGACAGAGATTATGAGGATGCCGGCGTCCTGGGACCCGACGCCGCAAGTGTACTCATGCAGTTTTTTTTTGCTGGCCCGTTGCTGCAGATTTGATCTCATAGATCCGGCTTGTATGCTTGCCAGGGATATCACCAAGTGGAGTTGCGCCTGTGATAGAAGGACTCGTCTGCTACCTCAAATCCACGCGGCTTCAGTGTCTACACGGATGGGTTGGTGACGAGTCGAACCAAATTTCGATCGCGCCTTTCATTGATGTCTCGTTTGCGGACTGCGTCAACGCGTCAAAATCCACCTCTGACGTCTTCGTCGCCCTTGTGGGGCCCATCGCGTTCTTCCTCCTGAACTCCTGTGTGCAAGAAGCAGACCGTAGTTCTCCGCCCTTCCGCTGAGTCGGAGATCGTGGCGCTGGACACAGCCCTGCGAACAGAGGGTCTGCCCCTGTTATCGTTCTGGGAAGCGGTGGTGCGCGCCGCGCACGGCGACGCGTCGCTGGCGGCCAAGAAGAAGCGTCGCAAACCACCAACGCGACCGGCAACGCCCACGAGTGCCTGATTGGATCGTTCTGGCTCCGCTCAAGCAAGCAGGGCTAATCGCTTCGGCGTCCCAGGCGGCATGCGAGACTGGGAACGTGCTTGCTGCAGATGAGCCTCCGAACCCCGCCCTGTCGCGGCCACTCCGTGGATGGAGTTCTTCTTTGTCTAGGTTTCTGTCTTGGGTCTCGCCCTGGATCGATTCAACGATCCGTGCGTGCCCTAACATCCTGTGGACGAATCCCCGCGCTACCAACACTGATGCACCCAAATGTGCTCCCAAGGATGTTTGCACGTGGGTGGCTGGTGGTATGTGGAAGGTGCTAAGGATGCCATGGCAGTGCGTTGTGGTGCAGCTTGTCCGCTGCGACCATCGACGATGCTCATCAGATAATGGGCTCAGAACAGTCACCTGATGGTCCCTTTCCGCTGTCCGCGACCACGGGCTTACGACGTATAGTATCTCCACGCAGGACCGCGCGCGCATCAAGCTGCCCATGAATCAGCCTGCTGCGCCTCGTGCGACATGACGGGGCATGTCGGCAAAATTGCCGAGGCGCTTCAGCGCGCGTGCTGTCGCGTCTTTCACGTGCTTACCGCGTGGCATGACTGCGAGATCAAAGCATTTTCATGGGTCACTGCCCGTGGAGGTTTCGGCGGCGATAGCTGTGGCCATGTGTCGGTGGCAAAGCTCGCAGAGGATTGCGTCACTTTGACGAATGTGTGCAAGTTGTCCTGTGGAGATCCGTCATTGTAGCCCTGGGTCCCGAATGAACTCCGCCCTGCAGGAATGTCTGCAGGGCGGCGTTCACCGCGGATGGGCCCCATTGATGAAGGAAGATTTCGGCCTCGCCGTCATCCGCGCACTCGGTCCTAAAGGTCATGCGTTCCCATGGGTCAACTTATACAGTGACTCGAGTTGCCTCGTGGTATCGAAGAGTGGTGGGAGGAAAAAGTCACGGACACCTTATGCTGGCATCGACGAGATGAATTCCGCCAGCTCACGTCGACAGATTGCCGGTGCATCCAACCCGGCGCTGGTATCTCTCGTCTGCCCATGGATGAACGACTTCCAGTGCCAAGTGGGTGCTACACTGGAGGACTGCAGCACTTGGGTGAGACGCGACATCCTCATTTGGGTTCCATCGCGCGACAACTGCAAGCGTTATTGGCTTGAGAACGACGCGCCAATCGGATGCGACCTACCGCTGTTGCCTGAGGCCGGTGGTGACGCCCGCGCTCTGGAATCAGCGGCCGCACGCGAGGCGTACCGTGCCAAGCTACGTCGACGTTTCGACGGAATCATGGCCTCCACAAACCCAGCCGATGAGGACCAGCAGTGGATCATTGGTCATATCCGCCGTGCTCGTGCGCTCTATATGACGGGTAAAAATGACGAGTACCGCGAGCTCAACGAGGTCATTTGGGCATGCTGGGCAGATCGCTTCCCGGCGTACGTCAAACAACGTCATTGCCAGCGTGGTCTCAATGCGTTCCTCTGGTGGAGCGGTAACGATGTTATTACGGACGGGATTTGGATGACATTCGAGCCCCATCGAGCCCGTGCAACTCCTCCAGACGAGAGTGATATTACATGGTTATCTTCACCTGGCACGGTGGTCCTGACGATTCCCGAGCGCGTCAAGGTTGGCATATCTCGTTGTATTGAAGTCTTGAATTATTTCCGCTGCCCCAATGTCATGGGCCCTGGAAAGGCGCATCAATGGGGATTACCAGAGAAAGTCGACGAAATCATGGACGATGCTGCGATGTGCGCTGGCCGCGGTATTGCTGTATTACCCGTTGATCAGTGGATCAGACAGCAAGACCGTCCGCGTACCAACTCGTGGCACCCACAGAAGACGGATCACAACTTGGTGCAGTTGACGCAGCAGTTCATGCACGCCGCCACTCTCAGGAACATGAGTGCGGTTCCGCTATCGCTGCCGACGCAGCCCTTCCCGTTCCGTCAGTCAGCGGCTACCAGGGCCACGCCCAGGCAATGGAGATGCGCGAAGCACTCCGTGTTCGCCTGGAGCAATCCACGCAGTTCCTGCGTTCCAAGGGACTTCAAGCTTTGCACGTACAGACCCTTGGAGAACATGGCTTGGCTGCGTGGATTAACGAGACACTTCAGGCTGCCAGGTCTTCGACTGACGTTTCTCCGGTCCTTCCGCCGGAGGCAACTTCTGCAGCTGGATCATCTACTGCCGTACTTATCGGAACCAGGTCCTTGTCTTGGCTTCTGCGCAAACGGATGCGACAACGCGTGAAGATGCTCTTCCTGCGCGCGCGCAGGCAGGCCATCCTTGCGGCATGCGGCAAAGATTGAGATGGCAAGGCCATTCATCCTGAGACAGAAGAAAATCTGACCTGTCGTACCAGGTCATCTTTCGGCGCTTCAGCGGTATGCTTGACTCTTTCCCTGACGCCTAGGATCCGTATTCCTTTCCTGGGCGTGATTACATCACGGCCACGTGCGACAGGACATGCCTTGTGCGTCATGCCGCTACGTGGTTGGCACTGAAGCAGTCGTCAACCAGATCACGCATGTCGCTCCGATTCGTGCCAGTGAAGAATCAGGCGTCCTCGAACTTGAACGTGATGTCAACGCGAACTACATCGGGGAGCGTGCCAACTGGTTTCGCAGTCAGGCAGAGTCTCAGATGGAGATGCCGCCCGGCCCTCCGTCCGTCGTGCCTGATACCTCTCGCTGTGGCTACGTGCATGTGCCGCCGCCATCACCTTGGCATCCCCCACCGCAGGAGGATGACCATATGACGGGTACCACTCCCAAGCAGCCGCTTCCAGTGCCGGCATGGGAGGCCCCACTGCCACCCACGCCTGCCGCGTCGGTAGCATCAGCAGACCAACCTACTCCACCGCCGGCACCGCCGTCCTCTTCAGCACTGGACATTGGCGTGCCGGAGGCAGATCCCGCAGACGCAGAGGCGCCTGCGGAGTCTGTGAAGAATAGGATCATGGGTGCACACGACTGCGCACGATCGCAACGCGAGGCCGTGATGACGCTGGAGGAAGAGACGACGTTTGGCATTACTCCCAGAGAATGCGCCATTCGCGCCCAAGTGTCTGACCCATTCCCTTGGGCCCCTCCAAACTTGCGTGGGCGCGGTCATATATGAGTCGTGCACGGACAGCGAAGAGTATAGGAAGAGTCCGTAATACGATGACTATGTGATCAAGCGCGCTCCCGACCTACAGAAAAGCGGTTGCTTCCCAGGCTTCATTTGGATTGCTGTGTGTAACGTGGCAACTAACTAAACAGCTAGGACTACCTCTCCTTGTTGGTCCACGTTGCAATGGTCATACATTGGGGGCGCCACGGTGCTTCAGTGCCGTGTGACCGCGCTCCGCCATGTGACCGCGCTCCGCCATGACAACGGCGGCCGCGACGGCTTGAACAAATTTCTGGACCGCCGTGTCAATGTATGGCAACTCGAGGACGTTGATACATGGGCCACGGCCAATCGCTCCCAAGCTTTCAGCCACATCGTGTCGGAGGTGTTCACTCGCAACGATCACGGGCCCAATCGGGTCGCTGTCCATGCCCGCGTGATTCAGGCAAACGAGAGTGGCCAACCGTGGCAGAGTGCACAGGAATACTACTTGATTGCTCTTCTTCGCGCCCCGCAGCTGCGCATCGATGACGAGAAGGCCCGCTTCCAGGTCTTTGTCCGCCGCTCTGACCCCGACGCTTTAGGGGCAGACTTTGTGTGGGGTCAGGTGCCGGCGATTCGTGCCATTGGTGGGCGCGCCGCCGTGCGCAGAAACGGCCGACCGGTGAACGTGCGCTGGAGACATCTCTCATGGGCGGATGTGAAGTACCTACGGCACGCCACTACCAGTAACGCCTGACCGAGTACTCGCAATATTGGTATTATTCCATGCTATGGTGCCGACCGCCAAACACGGCGTGGGGCATTTCGCAATTCGAGCTTTCGTGCGTCATGACGGACAGGATCCTCACATTATGATCCCTGGAGACAAGTTCGTACACGAGAAGAAGCAGGTCGACGTGGTCACCGACATGCGCTCAGCCACAATCGCTGGCTGTGAGTTCTGGCTCGGCGAACAAGGGGCCATCATGTGCCGCCGGACTATTCCTCCAATGGTCATCTTAGCCATCAGAACGGTCGGGGGCGGCCCTCTGCACCCAAGCATTGCGACTTGGAAGTATCCAGAGCTGGCAGAATTGCCAGCACCACGCAGCCAATGCGAGGTCTGTGAGATTGTGCAGGTGGTGCCACCTGCAGCAGAGCAATTGTGGACATGCGTCCAGGCACCACGCCCCAAGCCTATGCCTACTGGGATGCGTTCCTCTTCTTCCTCTGCTGCAGCGAATGTTCCCCGAACACCAGGATTGCAACCAGAGCCAAAGAGGGACGAGTCCCAACTGGACCGACTCCTATTCGGAGGGGGGCCGGCTCCGACTCCGACCGATGCGGACATCCTGAACGTTGCCTACTGGTGGACTATCGTGGGCGATTGTAAGAAGGACTAATTTGAATCTCTCGTGAAGACACTTCCTCCTGGCACCTGGGATCGTTGCAGTCGCTGTCGAGGCATTCGTGCGCGTGACTTCACATGCACACGGCTGCGTGGCTCTGCCCGTTGCCGTGCCGTTGTTCGCCTGTGGCCAGTAAAGGAAGAGGTCGCACTCACGCTGGGAAAAGGGGAGGTCTTCGGACTTATCATAGACAGTATTCACCACGGACCATACGTCAGCGTGCAGATCACATGCAAGGGTCATGGCCCTCTGGGCCAACATCTGGCACTCCGAGAAGAATGATGACCAGAGCGGTTTTCTTTTCGCAGTTCCATTGCATATCGAACTGCCTGAATTGTTCATCGACCACTTCAACTCATGCGATGTTGACGCACGCTCATCGATGACGATACTGCTATCGACGCGTCGCTGGCAACACCTGCACCCCAGAAGAACGACAATCGGAACATGAAGATCGATGAGACGAAGCTGATTAAGACGATCGAAGTCATCGAGGACCTGCCGTCCGTCTTTGCCAGACTCTCGAGTGAGGAACTGAGGAACCTTCGTGCGACTGGCAGGAAGACACAGGGTGTTCCGATGTTGATGACCCCACTGTTCGAGGTGAACTAATTGTGTACGACAACAGACATGTATACATACTACTACGACAGTTATCTCGGGATGCGGTTCCGTTTTGACCTCAAGGCGGATTAGTGCAATATGACTTCCTTTTCAGTCCATGGGCCAAACAACTACCGAACATTTGTGGCCACAACCGTTTCCTGTCTACGATGATGACGGAGATGAATTCGAATGGTACGGAGGATCTCGTACTCTCGCGTTGGATTCCACATCTTTTCGGCCATCTCACAGAGCGATGCTACTCCTCGCTTGGTGGAGACCCCTGCGTCGGACATCCTCAGGCATCATCCAGCTTTGGCGTCCCTCCTTAAACCCTGGGAAACGACGGTGCTCTTCAACCCGAAGTACAGTGACATGGTGACGGACCCGATGAAAGATCTATTCAACCTCAGGGATGACGCCACTCCGCCACCTGCTGAATAATATAACGCCCCTGCCGCTGACCATCGAAGCATCGCGTCGGCCGTTGCACCTACCCAGGAACAGGTCATGGACGTGATGCGCTCCGACTATGATGATGGTATGGGCGACGCCAACGACGAAGGTGCACTGAATCAGGAGCTTCGCCGCAGAGCGGAGAGACTCCTGCGATATCATCGGGGCGCGGCATCAGCGCACTGTGATCGCGACCAGATCATGGATGGGAATCTCTCTGATCCAATGACCGATGAGGGATTGGAGTCTTTGGCCAACGATCCAGCCACCGATCGCGCTCACCTCGTACCGAACCATGCTGTCCGTGAGATCGGCCGAAAGTTGAACGCTGGTGGCAACGCTCGCATTCGCATTCAGGAGCTTATTGAAAACGGGGCGGCTGACTATCTGACCGCAAAGCGCCATTGCGCCAGCTGCTAGCGCATGGGGGAACAGGCGCGTTCCAGGTTCAGGTCCTGACAGACGTGCGCAACTGGATGCGCGAAGAAATCGGCGATATCATCGCGCGCCAGCTTGCGCGTGCGGGTTTCCTCATTCGCATCCAGGGGCAGCGTTCTGAAGCTGCCGCCGGAAATGGACTGCCTGCGCAGACTGGCTCGCACAGCCGGAAACCGACGCGCCAGCTGGTTGGCGGCCGGCAGTCCGAACCCTGGCCAGTGTCGTGTCGGTGGAGAAGAAGACGCTGACAAAGAGGGCGCCGTCCTCTATCGCCAATGCCCCGACCTCGCCACTCGGTATCAGGAAAATGGGGTCTTCCACCGTCAGGTGACCGAGGACATAGTGCTGAAACAGCTGTGCTCGTTCACGTAGGGTATGTATGAGGGCATGCGATTGCTCCGTGTCAGCGTGCAGCTTGGCCGCGCAGGCCAGCGGGCGCAGGCTCCTGGAGCGATGCTTCGTGGCGAACGCTTTGACCGTGGGTTCTTGACCTTTTCTGCTCCCTCTGGGAGGGGGCGAGGTCAAATGTGCCGAGTCACGTCAGGCGAGCTCCAGAGGCAGGTGCCCAAAGGCGCCGCAAAGGGTGATAAGGGCGACTTCGCAGTAGACTCTGATGAACCCATTCGCCTCGCCCCAGCTCCTCCACCCCCGCGCCGCAATGGCCCTGCTGCCGCCTATGCCCCTGGCGGCGCTTGCTAGGCTGACGCCGCTGGCTGGATTGGTGGCGCTGCCCCTTTCATCGTCATCGCCCCGTCCCATCGCACCGCCAAGAGGGCCGCCCGACAACGCTGATGAGCGTGGCCGCAGCAGGAGGGTTGTGCGCGAGTGCCGCAACCTCTATGCATGGTGGCGTCGTGACCTCCAGCACTACCAACGCGATGCGTATCGTGACTGGTCGTACTTCCTGTCCCAGTGGATCTATGTCGACGGCGACAATTCCGAACGCATATGGTCATGGGGCAACTATAGGACCATCACCATCAGCTGGTTAACTGACTATGGGGATCTTGCTTGGGATGAGCGCTACTACGAGACATGCTAGACGTGGATATTGGTTGACATATTTTTACGGTGTATATTGATGCATATTCTATCACATTCGATTTGGACAATGATTCGGCATCAGTCCGTTCACATTCATTATATATGTTTATATTTATTTTGTACATGGTACAATCTGACAATCGGACATGAACGCGCCCAGGCAGGTCGTCTGCCAGTAATCTTATACAACATACCAGCGTCCTTTTTGGGTATCTTGGGACGACGTCAATGTACGACCGATGCAAAGCACCAGCCCATGATCATACTTGGTTTCGCTTTTCAAAGTAGCTGTGGGGACAGGAGTGCATGATATATCATCAGATACGAGCTGTCATCGCAACTATCCTGATATCCTTTTTATAGCTGGACCTGGAGTGCCCTGATAATCTATTGGGCCTGGAGTGCCCCGTGAATGAGAGCTACCTTTTTACTTTGATCGAGTTGTCGTTGCAACTTCGATCCACTCCGTTTTCCACGTATGCCGCGTCGGTGGCAACACCTGCGTCGAGGGATGTTGGTACCACCTTTCTGCTCTCTTTCCCTTGCTCTCCCATCCCTGTCACCTGTGGTGGCGGAGTGTTGTCCAGGAGTGCCGAAGCGTTTTGGGGGGCGCACCCTGGGCCCGCAAAGTCGGGTAGACACTCCCGAGTACCCCGTGTGACGGGGTTGGTCCTTTCCCTCGTCTTTCCTGGCCAATGCACCCTCGTTTGGAGGGGTGGTGGATAGAACCGGGCTGTGAGTGGACCTCGCACCTCTGTTCCCGACTCCTGCCGTCGTCTCTCGAGGGCCCGAGGCCGTCGGGAGCTGGCAGGTTTCGGGACCGAGTGTGCGTGTGTGTGTGTGTGTGTGTGTGTGTGTGTGTAGTCCGCTCAGTTCCCTATTATATCCCTTTTTCCGCAACTGTGTTGGCTCAGGTATTGGCAAGACGACAACAGTGCGCCGCTCACTGCGCAGTGCCCCGGAAAAGGAGTCCTACTCCTCGCCTCTAACGACGAATCCCTTATAGGAACGGCTCCTCGGCCGTCTCCCTGCACGCTCGCTGGTGAGAGGTCGAAGGATACCGAGGGTGACCGACGTCGGCGACGTATTGGAGGTGTGAATGGAGCTGGTGCTTGAGCTGCCGTGGTTACTGCTCGTGCTGGCATTTTGCTCGTATTCGTATGCTTCCGGCTGCTTGTGAGATCGGACTGGGCATCTTGCGAAGAGGGAAAAAGGATTTGCTGACGGATGCTAGTTCATTGACGTGCGGTCGCCGTCGTCGAGGGGCTGGTGGCCATCAGTGAGAAGCGTGTCAATCACGTGTGCGTGTACCTCGTATGTCAAGGTGGCGTATATACATCTTTATATATGTATATGTATATGTATATGTATATGTATATGTATATGTATATGTATATGTATATGTCTAAGTATATGTATGTGTATATGTATATGTATATGTATATGTATATGTATATGTATATGTATATGTATATGTATATGTATATGTATATGTATATGTATGTGCATATGTATATATATATATATATATATATATATCCATGTAGTGCTCGTACTGGTATTGGTGCTTTCATGGGCAATGGCGCTGCCTTCGGCCGCCCTTTGGCCGCGGCCTGAGTCGGCGGTGCCAGAGGCGCTGCAAACGGAGGTGCCTTGACGGGCGGCTGAGGCGGACGCTTCGGTGCCTCCTAAAGTCGTCCTCGTGCATGATCTTCTCCATCTGCATCCCCGTCTCAGGTACTTGTTTCGCGAACCTTCCTGGGGCCCACCAAACGGATCTGTCCGACCGACGCTACTTCGACTCATGTTCGATTCAAGTTCGGCTCATGCAATCGACGGCCGTTCGACGCAGCTTCGACGCACGAGTGGAGCGAGTGGTTCCAGGAAGGTCCCCAGAATGAGCATCCAACCCTTCTTTTCGCCATGAGCCTCCACACGAGCTCCACGGTGACGCCTTCGGATAAGTGATACCCCACCGGTGCCGCTGATGTTCACTTCAACTTCGCGGTTGTCGCGCTCCTCGTCGTTCGACTTGTTGTAATTGGAGAAGCTCTCATCCTTCCAAGGCACAGCGAATGAAAGTGGAAGTGCCTTGTCTTGAAGAACATCTCGTATCATGTAGCTTTCGCGCCTGCTGTTGTTCCAGATGATGGGCTGTCCTCGCTGAGCTGCGGGAGTGGCCTCCGCGCGCTCGCACTTGTTGCCGTACTGGATTCCGTCGAACTTCGTGCCATTGAGTACGCCAGTAAAGACCTCTGGGCAGCTGTCCGCATTGGTGCATTGGTGGTGGATTCTGCTCGAGGTCCGGCGGCACCAGGATGTAGTTCCGCTCCGTGCTTGAGTATACCAGCCCATAGACGTACGACCAGAAAGCTACGCCTGACTTGACCATCTCCATCATCTGCTTCACGATGTCGTTGAAGTCTTGATGTACTGCATAGTCATGTTGAGCTCCACGTTGTAGAAACCAAACGAAACGCACGTGAGGCCTGAGGTGCCTGATGGGCACCAACATGATGTGGCCTCTCCTGTCGACCACTGCTCTTGAACCGTCTGAATAGACGTTGATGACTTCGCATGGCCTTCGCCAGCCTGGGTCATCCTTTGTGTCGGGCTCGCGCCAGAGGTCGGCCTTCGACCCGTCGATCAGCTTGGTTTGGTCTTCAGACTTGAACTTCTGCGTCTTGGTGTTCTGCGCCACACAGAGCCTGTCCCCAACGATGCTCTGCAGGATAGTCTCCTTGGCAAACATCCTGAGACGTATGCCTGAGTGCATGGCGTCTGGAGTTGTCTCGCGTGCTCCGGCAGCTGCAGACAGAATCCCGGTCTCAGGGTCGTAGAGTTCATGAGGTTGATACCCACGGAGTCCTTGAGGCGGTGTCGCACCGTTGTAGCTGAGCATGCTGTTGGTGGACATGGCCACCTTGCAGACCACCTGGCCTTTCGTCGTGTTGATGCCCTGCTTCTTGACAGTCGCCCACACCTGAGCTCCAGTCCTGATGATCTCGATCCGCCTTTCTGAAATAGGAGCTGCCGTATGTCCTTGTGAGCCTCCGACGTCCCGAGTGATGATGAACTTCTTGCAGCATTTGCCCACAAGGTCGCTCGTAATGGCTCTTTCTGGGTCGGTGGCCAAGAACGTCATAGGGCCGAAGTACGTGATCCAACTCCTGAAAACGACCGTCATCCACTCGTTGGCCGTCTTCCTTGAGAGCTCTTCGACCAAAACAATGAAGGTCTTCTCGAAGATGCACAAGAGGTCCGTCTGGACCCAGTAGTTGAAGTGCTCGGATGGCTGTGATTTGATCTGTGGCCTCGTAAGCTTACGCTTCCACGTGGAGCACTCCGTGCAACACTCGATGACATTCTCAACTAGCTTGATGACCTCCTTGCCATAGCCGGCTCGGTACACCATCTTCTTGAGTTCCATGCCGTCCGCGTTCCAAAAATTTACATGAATGCCCATGATGATGGCCTTCTTCTCTTTTGTGGAAGCCTGCGGTCTCGAAGTACTTTCTTGGCCGCTTTGAGGTCAAAGCTTGGCTCGATTTAGGTAGGAGGTGCAACAGCATCAGGATGCGGCTCGATGACTTCCGCTGGTGCTGCTGCTTGTTCTGCTTGATCTCCTTGAGCGGCAGGAGGAGCAACTTCTGGAGCTCGTGCTGCTGGTTCTGTTGCTGCAGGTGCTGGCGGCTCCAGCTCTTGGGCCGCTGGAGCGGCTGCCGCAGCCGCAGTTGGTATCTTTGGGACGCCAGCTGGCACAGCCAGTCCCGGTGGAGGTGGTACGTCTGCTCCTGCATCTGGTACGCCTCCAGGTGGTACTCCGTCTCGGCCTGGAGCAAACCTGCAGCCTGCTACACGTGTGTGTGTGTGTGTGTGTGTGGCGTAGTAGCCTGTGAGCTGCCGTCGGGCATCTGCTTGTGCAGTCCATGTCAGCAACGCTCGCAGCTCCAGAGGTGTGTGTGGAAGCCTGCGTTGTCCTTGACCACACCACCACTTAGGTGGTCATGGATATCGTGAATCATCGCCGTAACCATGGGCCACGGGTAGACCGCCGCTGCAGCTGTCTTGTTGATGCTTGTGCCTGAAAGGAGCCCTGCAGTACTGAAATGCTCACTGCACTTCGAGTCGCCTTTACATTTCAGTATAGGCCTGTTCTGCGTGATGTCGACTGTGTGTAGGAATGCTGGCATCTTGACTGCCACGCCGCCTGTCGAATGACCCAGAGCTCCAAGCTGGCACTGATCAAGATGACCTTGACCTCCGAGCTGCGCAACAGTCTTGAGCGGCGAGCTCTTGAGGATGGCTGAACTCCTGGGATTCTCGATTATGTTGGCTCGCCCATCGCGATGAGCTCGCTTGACCCGTTGAGCTAGCCACTGCAAATTCGGGTACTCTGCTTGTCGTGATGCCTGCTTGGTGGCTTCCTTCATCACTGTTGAAGCTGACCATGGTGCTCACCTCGGTGAGTAGAACTCCACAAGTATGCTGATTGTCTCGTCAACTCGGTCAACCTGGTCTCGATGTGCCTTGCGTCTGAGATCCAAAGCAAAGCGTACCTGAAATCACGAGGAACACTGATCCTCAGACCTGACATGTACGCACAAAGACTCAGCCTTCCAGAGCCGCTCATACTCTCCATGAACTCCAGGTCGTGACACTCTTTGACGGCTAGCTCGCACCACTAGTCCGCATTCTCCAGCGTGATTATGACGAGGCCGCTGAAGTAGTAGAACTCCTCTGGCATGTAGACGTAGTACTTCTCGAGCTGCTGCTTCTCCTTCTTGTCCATACCGTGCGGCCAGATGTCGTGCGTATACTTGTGGCCCGGCGCGCACATCCAGTGGTCGGTGAACTTCTTGCTTGGTTGCTTCTTTAGCCTATTGAAACCCTTCACGTCTGGAGCGAACAGTGCCTTGGCCACCTCGGAAGTCATGATGTGCTCGCTGGAGTTGTTGTGTGTTGACGATGCTGCAGACTGACGGTGGTCTACAGTCGAGTCCGATACCTGTCCTTTCAGCCTCTTGAGATACTTCAGCATGTGGTGGACCTTGAACGTCTGCGATCGTCTTGTTCTTGTCAATCTTGAACGCCCACTCGATGTTCGCCTCGGCTCTTCGCTGGTACTTGTCGAGCCAGTGCTTCTTCAAGTCTTTCGATGGTACTGCTTGCTCCGAGGCGATCTTGTGGGCTGTCTGGTGGATCCTGTCGGCGGGTATGAGATAGTGGTTCGAGTCGGTGTGCAGTATGCGAACGAATGCCATTTGAGGTCGATCACTTGGACGTCCACCTGGGGCTGAGATGATCAGGATGTCGTCGCCGTTGTAGACTCCGCACATTACTGCTGCATTGCAGTTCAGCATACTGGGCAATGGCATCAGCCCTGGACATGAAGAGCCATCGTTGCCGATGAGGTCGGTCGAGGTCGCTCCTGGTAGTCCTGGCCTTCCAAGTGGCATCGTGCAGACTCCTCGGCCCTTCTCAGGTCGACCGCCAACTCCTGTGAACGTCGCATTGGAGGGCACGTAGGCAACTTCACTCATAGCTCCCATTGGCTGCACGATTCGATCCAGGTGTATGCGTAACAGATCTGTACGCATCAATGCTGAGGATACTCCTGTATCAGCTAGGAGTCCCAGGTTTCCTTCTCCACGAACCACATGCATGGTGCCGAAATGCTCGTCGTGAGCCGGGTAGTTCAGCGCGGTGCCGAGAGTAGTCATTAGGGATTGACTGTTGAGCGTTTGTCCAGCCAAGCCAATGGCCTGCTTGACGATACTGACCCTGGCGTCTGCTCATTTCTAGTGGGAAAGTTGAACACCGTCGTCTGCTCCGTGGGAGCTACCACCACTGCGTCTGCGTTGAACTTCGTACCCAGCTGGACGCTGTGTTTGACAGGGGTCTCGATGCGAGACCCTGTTGCGATTGACTGTGCTGGAGTGCCAAGCGAGAATAGTTCTGGTTTCGGCGCCAATGCTTCTCCATCATAGTAGTTCTCTGAAACGAAATAAAGGCTGTGGGGCCATAACTCTTCGCCGTCGTAGTTTTCCCATTGACTTGCATCAGTTTCATCGTAGTAGCTACCATTCTTGCCGTACTTCTTGCCCTTCGAGCTCGTCCATGGCTCGCCAAAGCCCTTGCCACCTGAACTGCCGTTCTTATTACCCTTGGACTTGTTGCGATACTTTCCTGTGTAGTTCTGGTACGTGCTCTTGCCCTTGTTGCCGTAGTAGTCCGAGGGTTAGCCTGATGACGATACTTGTGCTTTCTGAACAGGGCAGCCCGAACTCACGTGAAGAGGAGAGCCGCATGTCGTACACCCATCACCTGGCTTCATTGAGCCAGGCTTGCCGCTCTTGCCTTTGGACTTGCCACGTCCGCGTCCTCTGCCTCTGTCTTGGCCACTGTAGCAGTCTTATTCATCGTAATTGTGTCCTTCGTCGTGGTATGTGCCATTGCCTTCCTCGTCGTAGTAGCCGTCCCAGTCGGTCTCTTCGCCATACCACGATGACATGTCTTGCCAGTCGTCACCATAGCCAACCCACGACTAGGATTCATCTGACCACCAAGAATCTGCACTGTCTGGATAGCCTTGCTGCCAGAATGCACCTTCGTCCGTCCAATACTGCGAAACCATCGAAAGCATCGACGAGTTGGTGCCTTGAAAATCATGGTTGGCCATTCTCTGCATCAAAGCGATGAGCTCGGGGTATCCGTTGAGATCACCTCGTATCTGCATTCTTGATTCTGTCCGCATTCGTTCTGAAAGCCCTGACATCTGCAGCAGCAAGAAACTCTTACCAACATGGTTGAGCTGTAAACCTCCTCGATCTGACGCTTCTTCGAAACACAATCTGAACATCGTGAGAAAATCGGTCACGTTGCAAGGAAAATAACGACGACGACGCGACAACACTCATGTCTTGATTTATGATGTTCCAACCTACTTTCGCCTTGACCATCAGACCGACTTTCGAGCACCAGAAACAACACCAACATTCGAGGGTTTTTGCGTGTCGGGCCCTGGGAGACACTCGTCCGACACTGTTTCGACACTCTTTCGGCACTTTTCCGGGTGCTCGAAATTACTTTGGGCTGTGGTCCTTAAGTACGATGGGAGCAATATAAGTCTTGATCTTGAACCTCGAACTCTTGAGCCGGCAAATCCATCAGCAGTGAGGCTTCTGCTGGCTCCGGCGCATGCATGACTCCGTGAGCGTTCTGCCACTCAGGATGCGATGGCTGAGCTAGTAGGAGGAGGAGGAGAAGGAGGAGGAGAAGGAGGAGGACGAGAAGGAGGAGGAGGCGAGGAGGAGGAGGATGAGGAGGCGGAGGAGGAGGATGAGGAGGAGGAGGAGGAGGAGGGAGGAGGGATGAGAAAGAGGAGGAGGAGGAGGAGGACGAGGAGGAGGAGGATCTCATCTCCTTTATTTCACGGCGAACTCCGGCATTCAAGTCCAAACGTTCTTTTTTCATCTTCATGGCCAGCTGGAATGCCGCGCCTCGTAGGCGCCCTGCCATCGCTGGTCCAGCTGCATGCTCGGACAGTTCGGTGTGCCGCCACCACACCCGCAGCAACTGGACGTAGCGTCGGAGCGGGTACTTGTGGTTGCCAGGCCGCCAGTCTGGTGGAGTGTTCTTGTTGAACGTGTCGAGAGGAATACCACCTGAGGCATCGCCTTCGTTCATGTCCATGCTGTCGGTCGAGGTCTGAGTTTAAGTCGGGCCTGTCCTTTGTGAGTATTTTGGAGCATGTTTTGAGTTTTTTTTTTGTTTCGTCCAAAATCTGCCTGTAGGGGGACATGCCCGACCTACGTCTCGGTGTTCGTAGTCTTGGCGATGCCGCTCGTCAGCGGGGCCGCTTGCTCGGTGTAGGCGATGAGGATCGGGAGTGCAGCTGCTGCTGCGCGTACTGGGAGCCAGACGTTCACGTACTTCTGCTGCTGATGAGAACACATGCAGTGCTTCATGGCGCCAACATCGCAGAGCGGATCTCGTTCGGAAATCGACAGGACCGGCCTGGAGAGTCTCAGAGAATTTCGCTCTGGATTTCGAGGCGATTTTCGTGCGGATTTTTGTGGCCTGGAATGAAGGCTAAAACAAATCCACGCGAAATTAACTTCGTTTTTCACGCGCCGTTCCGGGTAGAACTCCACGCAGAAATCCACGCAGAAATCCGCTGCAGCACGTCTGCAAGGCCGGTGCAATGAAATGCTTTGACGGCTCTGTTGGAACCTATTGGTGAAGCTGTGGGCAAGGAGAAGGGCGTGTCTCAAAGGACCTGCCACCACATCAACGCTACCAGAGTCAGTTTTCCAGAGAGGAGGTCAACCGGGTTGGCTTGAGCCATACTTGCTACAGATCATATAGTCAACGCTTGATTCTGGATTTGGTCTGAAAGCCTCTGAAACACATGAAACTCAACTCGTACCCCCCCTCCCCCCCGCTGAACCCCTCCCCTAACCCCCGTCACAGAGGGGAAAAAGGGAGGGACTCGACTTAATCACGACTTTTCTTCTCTCTGTTCGTTTCTAAACTTCCTTGAGATTGGCGACGACGACGTCGACGAAGACGACGACGGCGTCCCACACACGCCGAAGGGTCGGCGGAATGCCGTGTTGTGGGGGATCATGTGTGGATGTGATTCTATTTGAGTTCCTTTCATCCTCCCAACCCAGTGGGCTCACGCCGAGCACATGCAAACGTGAGATCTTCGCATTCCTGCGGCCTTGATGTGGTTGGCGGATACAGGAGGCGAAAGAGGTGGACGTCCCAGGGCAGGCCCCAGACTTGCGGACCTTACAGGCTCGTGCAAAGGATGGGCCAATTCGGGTTTCGAGGCACGATATCTTTGAGGCTTTTAAAGAGACGTTCAGGGGAGACCCCATCATCTATGGCGCGATCATCACATTGATATTGGGATTTATCTGGAGCATTCTCGGGCATGTCTGGATCTCCACTGGTGGGGCGGTATGCAACCCACTTGGCGTCTTTCCCCTGAAGGAGGTCTACCTTGACTTCTTCTTCATTGGCTTCGTGCTCGTGTACATTGCAGCTTGGGTTTACGATTTGCGCTACTTCGACAAGGACGAGGTCCTCACCCTGCGCAGCGGGGGAGACCCAGCAGAGCTGGGCTTCCACAAGCCTCCGCCTCCCCCTGCTGTTGAGGAGCAACACGAAGAGAAGCACGGTGCACGGCCTAAGATCACCACAGTCAGAACCATCCGACCCTCGACCAGCGGAGGCGGAGGAGGCGGAGGAGGAGGAGGAGGAGGAGGGAGGAGGAGGGGGCGGAGGAGGAGGAGGAGGAGGCGGAGGCGGAGGCGGAGGCGGCGGAGGAGGAGGAGGAGGAGGAGGAGGAGGAGGAGGAGGAGGAGGAGGAGGAGGAGGAGGGAGGGGAGGAGGGAGGAGGGAGGAGGGAGGAGGGAGGAGGGAGGGAGGAGGGAGGAGGGAGGAGGAGGAGGAGGAGGAGGAGGAGGAGGAGGAGGAGGAGGAGGAGGAGGAGGAGGAGGAGGAGGAGGAAGAGGAGGAGGAGGAGGAGGAGGAGGTGGGAGGAGGAGGAGGAGGAGGAGGAAGAGGAGTAGGAGGAGGAGGTCGAGTTAGTTCTCCCAGCGTGCCCCCCAAAGATGGGAATGGATGCTTCGAAACCCGCAGGAGACGGCACCCAGCCCCGCCAAGGGGAGGTGGCCCGGCCAGCGGGAGGCGAATCTATCCTCTGTGGGGGTGGGGATGTGTTTTATTTGTCCAGACTCCTCCTCCTCCTCCTGGCCAGCCAGCGGGGCCAAACGTTCTCCGGTGAGGGTGGGGATGTGTTTAACTTGTCCCGACACCCGCGCCTGCCTCCGATTCGATTCGGTTCGACCTCGATGGCTTCCTATTCCGATTCGACTCGGCTTGAGATTTCTATTTGCGTCCTGATTTCTCGCTGAAGGCATCCTAGCCTGCCGATGTCTGCCGATTCGACTTTTCCCGACTCGGCTGCCGATTTCCGCCGATCCGATTCATGTCGATCGCCGATCCGGCTTGCCGATTCGATCCTGGGCTCTCCTGCACCCGTTACATCCCCCTACAGAGAGCGGAGGCAGTGAAGAGAGGAGGCAGTGAGGCGGGAGGTAGGAGGCGATCGGGTGAGAGGAGAGCGGGGGTATGAGTGAATTTTCCTGCTCTGGGCAAGGGCTCCTGTCCAACTGGTTCAACAAGGGCGGCAACGCTGGTTCCTCCTCGGCGGCGGCGCCGCCTGGGCCGCCGCCTGGGCCGCCGAAAAAGGGCAAGTGCAGGCTTGCAATCAAGCTTGCTTTTTCTATGTTCCTCGACGCGCTGGGCAATGCGACCTACGTTTTCCCAGGGGTTGGCGAACTCGGTGACGCAGTGTTCGCCCCTGCGTCGGCCGTCCTGGTAAAGATGCTCTACGACAAGAATGGCGTCGCAGGCATTGCCTTCGCCGAGGAAATTCTTCCGTACACGGACATCACTCCGACAGCAACGCTCGCTTTCTTTATGGAGAACGTCATGGGGAATAATTGCTTGACGAGGTGCTTCGGCTTCAAGAAGTTCGAGTAGGCTCCAAATTCCACTGCGGGCAATGGTGCATTCAGACTCCATTGGCGATGAAATCGGAAGGAGCCGCCCAGCGGGGCGGAGCGGGGGGGGGGGGAGGGGGAGGGGGAGGGGAGGGGGAGGGGGAGGAGGGGGGGAGGAGGAGGAGGAGGAGGAGGAGAGGAGGAGGAGGGGGAGGGGGAGGGGGAGGAGGAGGAGGAGGGAGGAGGAGGAGGGGAGGGGGAGGAGCCGTCCTCCTCGGCCCTTAGCTGTGCCGCTCGACGTGTCCGACGAGCTGCCGGCGAAGCGGTGCTGCTCTGCCCAGCGAGTGCCGCTTTGCCATCCTCACCCCCTCCACGTTGCCTTCTCGCTTCTCCTCTCCTCGCTTCCCCTCTTCACTCCTCCTCCTCCTCCTCCTCCTCCTCCTCCTCCTCCTCCTCCCTTCTCCTCCTTTTTCTTGGCCGAGCTCGGAGCGGTCCAGCCGCTGAAGCGTCACCTCCTCCTCTCCTCCTCCTCCTCCTCCTCCTCCTCCTCCTCCTCCCCAGCAGTGTCCTCCCTCACCCATCCCACATCCCTTCCTCCTGCCGGCGCTAGCACTTGAAACAGCACCGCCTGTTGGCTAGGTTCCTTCCCAGAGCGCACCCAAAGTGGTGACTCAAGCGGCTCATTTTCGGCGTTCTGCCGACCCCCCAAAGGGAAGTGCAATTGCGTGACCATTGCAGAGGACGGCGAAGAATGAGGAAGAGCAAAAGGCAGAAGGGAAGGGAGACGGGAGGTGGTGGGGGAGCCTTAGAGGTGAGTGACGGTGGCCCAGTAGAGTGCGATAGGAATGGTGGGCTATTGTGAGCATCGCGGGGCCATGGTGGGTTACTTAGGTGTGGCCATGACACGCGTGCGCCAGAACACTTGGGGCCGTCTTGGGGCGCTCCTGGGGCTCTCTTGTGGCCATCTTGAGGCCATCTGTGGGCTCTCCAGGGGCCCGCTTCCACCTCCTCCTCCTCCTCGTCCTCCTCCTCCTCTTTGGTGGCCTTCGGAGTATCTTGGGGCCGTTTTGGAGGGTCACGGGGCCGCCTGGAACCAGTCTTTGGGCGGTCTCGGGTCGTCCTGTCGCTTTGGAGGCTGTTTTGGGGGCGTCTTGAGCCATGTAGGGAACATATGGGCGTGCACCACACAGGTTACACTTAAGTTGGGCCCGTCCCTCTACATGAGGAAAATTCCAAATTATCCCGGCAAAGCAACCTAACAGCGATGTGTAGGAGCATATCTGGAAGCATTCCCCTTAAGATTCAGATGAGAATCCAGTTGTAGAATTCTGCTGTTCTCGCAGTCGTAGTCGCATTCGCGATGACAGTCGCAGTGGCAACGGCAGTCGCAGTCACAGCCTCAGCCTCAGCCTCAGCCTCAGCCTCAGCCTCAGCCTGCCTCAGCCTCAGCCTCAGCCTGCTTCAGCCTCAGCCTCAGTCTGCCTTCAGCCTCGGCCTCAGCCTCAGCCTGCCTCAGCCTCAGCCTGCATCAGCCTCAGCCTCAGCCTCAGCCTGCCTCAGCATCAGCCTGCCTCAGCCTCAGCCTCAGCCTGCCTCAGCCTCAGCCTCAGCCTGCTTCAGCCTCAGCCTCAGTCTGCCTTCAGCCTCGGCCTCAGCCTCAGCCTGCCTCAGCCTCAGCCTGCCTCAGCATCAGCCTGCCTCAGCATTCAAAATGTGGCCCGGGAATGGAGTTCTGGGAACTCGAAGAACACGAAGTGGCCTACAGTTGGCTCCGGGCATTCAAAATCATGCCCAGGAATGGAGTTCTGGGAACTTGAAGAGCACGAAGTGGCCTACAGTTGGCTCCGGGCATCCAAAATGTGGCCCGGGAATGGAGTTCTGGGAAGTCGAAGAGCACGAAGTGGCCTACAGTTGGCTCCGGGCATTCAAAATGTGGCCCGGGAATGGAGTTCTGGGAAGTCGAAGAGCACGAAGTGGCCTACAGTTGGCTCCGGGCATTCAGAATGTGGCCCGGGAATGGAGTTCTGGGAGGTCGAAGAGCACGAAGTGTGTGACTGTTTGCGAAAAGCGTATTCGGACACGAGTTCGGACACAGATCCCCGGATGCCGCCCCGACCCCCCTGTGGAGTCATCTGCTGCTCTCTTTTGACCCCACTAGAAACCTATCAGCAAAAGCTGTTAGGTAATTCGCCAGTTTTTTTGTTCTAAAAGTAAAAAACATAAATGTATATATTAACACATTAATATATATATATATATATATATATATTAAAATATAATGTTTTGTTATATATATATATATATATATTATTAACATTCGTATCATTATTATATCACTTTTTATTTTATTATTACCATTATTATTATATACAAATATACAAAAAAGATGACATAACCTGTTTTTTATGATACATTTTTTTAGGTTTTCGTCCACACCAGCCTGTAGGGGGACAGGCCCGACTTAAGGTTACACCACATATGCTACACGTCCAGAGTGCAAGGACTCACTGCTTTGGGTCCGCGTTCGTAGACATTCGGCAGCGTTTTGACTGGTCGGTGGAACATCGAGCGCCATTTCTCGAAAGTCTCTCTTTTCCGCGCTCGCTTACGCATCTGCCGTGATTAAGACTCACATGCTGCTTCGTCCCCTCGTCGGCGCTCCACACTGTAGCAGCTAGAGGTGTCCGAGCGCCAGTGGACCACATCAGTACTTCACACAACCACACTTCTAGGAAGCTTGAGCCTTTTGTGGAAGAGTTGGCCAGCTGGACAGCATTACAGTGCACCGATATGCGCCTGGTCCTGCCGGGTTCGCAACCAAATGAGGCGGCGCTGGCTTCGTGCTTCTGAGAATATTTTCCCCGATCCATGGATCTAACGCCCACGCGCCAGACTCTCAGATCCGTAATCCGTTTTTTCCTGTGCTCGAGCTTCCCGTTCTTCCGCCCCCCCTCGCCCATCGCCCCCCCTTCACTCCTCCTCCTCCTCCTCCTCCTCCTCCTCCTCTTCGTCCGCCTCCTCCTCATCTTCATAGCGAGCCGATCTTCACAATATCGACTCGAGGACGGGGATTGGGTTCGCGAGAGTGGAGCACCCTTGCTGGTGTGCTCTCCGCGGACCTTCATTCTCTTTTGCTTCCCTGTCCTCTCTCTTTGTGGTGCCTGCGGGGCTCCGAGATCCTGTCTCTCGGGTGGGGGCCACCGTCTTTCTTGGCACCTCGGGTGGCTGCTCGGGCTGCCCCTTCGCCTGTGCACGCCTGGCGCCCGTGGCTTGACCTCGGAGCGCGGCGTCCGCCAGCCAGCGTCGTATCCTCCTCATCTTCATCCTCCTGCTCTTCCTCCTCCTCCTCTTCCTCCTCTTCCTTCTCCCGCTCCTGCCGCTCCTCCTCCTCCTCCTCCCCCTCCTCCTCCTCCTCCTCCTCCTCCTCCTCCTCCTCCTCCTCCCTCCTCCTCCTCTCCTCTCCTCCTCCTCCCCTCCCCCCCTCCTTCTCCCCCTCCTCCCGCTCCTCCTCCTCCTCCCCCCCCTCCTCCTCCTCCTCCTCCCCCCCCCTCTTCTCTCCCCCCCTCCCTCGACTTTTTCCTCTCTCGCCCCCCCGCCGGCGGGAGCGGCCGTGCCCCGTGCTCGCCGAGGTCCACGCGGTGCGCGCGGCGCTGGACGAGGGCGACGCGGGAGCCCTGGAGGCGGGCCGCCGCCCACGACGGCGACGGAGGAGGAGGAGGAGGAGGAGGAGGAGGAGGAGGAGGAGGAGGAGGAGGAGGAGGAGGAGGAGGAGGAGGAGGAGGAGGAGGAGGAGGAGGAGGAGGAGGAGGAGGAGGAGGAGGAGGAGGAGGAGGAGGAGGAGGAGGAGGAGGAGGAGGAGGAGGAGGAGGAGGAGGAGGAGGAGGAGAGAGGAGGAGGAGGAGGAGGAGGAGGGGGGATGGAGGAGGAGATGGAGGAGGAGGAGGAGGAGGGAGGAGGAGGAGAGGAGGAGGAGGAGGAGGAGGAGGAGGAGGAGGAGGAGGAGGGGATGGAGGAGGCGAGGAGGAGGAGGAGGAGGAGGAGGAGGAGGAGGAGGAGGAGGAGGAGGAGGAGGAGGAGAGGAGAGGAGGAGGAGATGGAGGAGGAGATGGAGGAGGAGGAGGAGGAGGAGGAGGAGGAGAGGAGGAGGAGGAGGAGGAGGAGGAGGAGGAGGAGGAGGAGGAGGAGGAGGAGGGAGGAGGAGGAGGAGGAGGAGGAGGAGGAGGAGGAGGAGGAGGAGGAGGAGGAGGAGGAGGAGGAGGAGGAGGAGGAGGAGGAGGAAGAGGGGGAGGAGGAAAACAGGGAGGAAGAGGAAGAGGACGACGACGACGACGACGGCGCAACGATCACGACGACGGCGACGGCGGCGACGACGACGGCGACGACGACGGCGACGGCGGCGACGGCGACGGCGGCGACGACGGCCCAGCGGAGGTACGTCCGACGCGGATCACCTCGGTACCTCGCTGCCCCCCTGGGGGGCTTGCGATCTGCGCAACTGTCGCCACTTTCGTGGGCTCCTGGGAGGCCCAGCGGAGGCACGTCCCACGCGGATCACCTCGGCACCTCGCCGCCTCCTGGGGGGCTTGCGATCTGCGCAACTGTCGCCACTTTCGTGGGCTCCTGGGAGACCCAGCGGAGGTACGTCCCACGCGGATCACCTCGGGACCTCGCCGCCCCCTGGGGGGCTTGCGATCTGCGTATCTGTCGCCACTTTCGTGGGCTCCTGGGAGGCGCAGCGGAGGTACGTCCCACGCGGTGACTGGGTGGTGGACCAGAGGCCACTGGAGTGCTCGTGGGGGGTCGTCTTTAGGGCCTCTTGGGGGCTTTCGGGGGCCTCTTGGGCGCAAGCGTTCGCCTCGGAGGCGGGCGTTCACGCAGGAGGCGAGCGTGCGCCCTGGAGGTGGGCGTGGAGCCCGGAGGAGGTCCCCTGGGCGGCTCCCACACCTGGAAGAGGCAGAAGAGGGGGAGGGAGGATGAGGGAGGAGGACGAGGAGGAGGAGGAGGAGGAGGCAGGGACGGCGGTGACGACGACGACGACGACGACGAGGACGAGGACGAGGAGGAGGACGACGACGACGACGAGGACGACGACGACGACGACCACGACCACGAAGACGATGCCGACGACGACGACGACGACATTGACCACGACGACGACGATGAGTATGGGTGCGAGCTGGAGCAGTGTTTTGGCGGACCTGGGGTCTTGTAGCTGTTTGTCGGAAGGCGTAGGGGACGCCCAGAGCGCCGTTCGCCTCATCCTTCTCCTCCTTTGCCTCATCATTTTGTCTGGCGCTGAACCCTCCGGGGCTCGTGCCTTTGGCGCTGAACCCTTCGGGGCTCGTGCCAACCGCGTTGAGAGCGCTGAGCCCTTCGGGGCTCGTGCTTTCGACGTCTACAGCGCTGAACCCTTCGGGGCTCGTGCTTTCGACATCTTGAGCGCTGATCATTGCTTTCGCTACCGTGCCCTTTTGTCTCCATTTTTGGGTTGCTTTATCTTTACTGCCGGTGCCGCGCCATTTTTGTCTCCACTTCTTCGGGAGGTCTCGTTGCTTTCGCTGCCGTTCTCTTTTGTGTCCACTTAATGGGTACTTTTTTACCGCGCCCTCCTGCGTCCATTTCTGGGTGCTCCTGCTTATCCTCGAGGCCGCGACCTTGTGCTTCCATTTTTGGGTTCTTTCCTCTGGGTTCGCTGCCGCGCCCTTGTTTTCTCCACTTTTGGGTGAGTCTCCGCCCCTCTTATGCAGCCCATGCATTTGCCTCTTTCAGCGCAGCGCGTTGCTGAGTTAAACCGATGTTCTGGTTTAGCCCTCGCCGCCCCCCGCTCTTGTGTTTCTTTCAACGCCCTTGTGCTTCCATTTTGTATGTTTGCTGTTCCTCTTTTTGATGCTGGCTCTCTTCTGATTTCATTCCTGAATGCTCTTCTTGCGCACTGCGGGTCCGTCAGAATGCCAGTCAGCATTGAGTGGTGCTGAATATAAACGCCACGTGTATAAAAAGGGTTGGGTACGTCGCAGGCTCATTTTTTCCCAACCCTCCTGTGTTGGGTTCTCGTTTTGAATAGAGCAGTGTGGTCGCCCCGTCCTTTCTCCTCCTTCCCTCTCCTCCCCTCTCCTCCCCTCCTGCTTCTCTCCTTTTTCCTGTGTTCCCCTCCCCGTTCCTCTTCTCTCGTGCCGTCGGGCTGCGATCTGCGCAACTGTCGCCACTTTCGTGCGCTCCTGGGAAGCCCAGCGGAGGCACGTCCCACGCGGATCACCTCGGGACCTCGCCGCCCCCTGGGGGGCTTGCGATCTGCGCAACTGTCGCCACTTTCGTGGGCTCCTGGGAGGCCCAGCGGAGGTACGTCCCACGCGGATCACCTCGGGACCTCGCCGCCCCCTGGGGGGCTTGCGATCTGCGCAACTGTCGCCACTTTCGTGGGCTCCTGGGAAGCCCAGCGGAGGTACGTCCCACGCGGATCACCTCGGGACCTCGCCGCCCCCTGGGGGACTTGCGATCTGCGCAACTGTCGCCACTTTCGTGGGCTGCTGGGAGGCCCAGCGGAGGTACGTCCCACGCGGATCACCTCGGTACCTCGCCGCCCCCTGGGGGGCTTGCGATCTGCGCAACTGTCGCCACTTTCTTGGGCTCCTGGGAGGCCCAGCGGAGGTACGTCCCACGCGGATCACCTCGGTACCTCGCCGCCCCCTGGGGGGCTTGCGATCTGCGCAACTGTCGCCACTTTCGTGGGCTCCTGGGAGGCCCAGCGGAGGTACGTCCCACGTGGTGACTGGGTGCTCCTGCTTATCCTCGAGGCCGCGACCTTTTGCTTTCAGTTTTGGGTTCTTTCCTTTGGGTTCGCTGCCGCGCTCTTGTTTTCTCCACTTTGGGTGAGTCTCCGCCCCCGTTATGCAGCCCATGCATTTGCCTCTTTCAGCGCAGCGCGTTGCTGAATTAAACCGATGTTCTGGTTTAGCCCTCGCCGCCCCCGGCTCTTGTGTTTCTTTCAGCGCCCTTGTGCTTCCATGTTGTATGTTAGCTGTTCCTCTTCTTGATGCTCTCTGCTGATTTCACTCCTGAGTGCTGTTCTTGCGCACTGCGGGTCCTTCAGAATGCTGCCGAACAGCATTGAGTGGTCCTGAATACAAGCGCCACGTGTATAACAAGGGTTGGGTACGTCGCAGGGTATCTGATTACACATATATATATATATATATCTGCCGCTGTTAATTCCAATTCAACCGCAATCACTCTACTACTACCACTACTACCACTGCTGTTGCTACTACTACGACTACTGCTTCTCCTCCTCCTCGTCCTCCTCCTCCTCCCCCTCCTCCTACTACTACTACTACTGCTACTACTACTACTACGGCTACTACTACTACTACTACTACTACTACTACTACTACTACTACTACTACTACTACTACTACTACTACTACTACTACTACTACTAACTACTACTACTACTACTACTACTACTACTACTACTACTACTACTACTACTACTACTACTACTACTACTACTACTACTACTACTACTACTACTACTACTACTACTACTACTACTACTACTACTTACTACTACTACTACTACTACTACTACTACTACTACTGCTGCTACTACTACTACTACTACTACTACTACGGCTACTACTACCACTCCTACTACTCTACTACTACTACTCCTACTACTCCTATTCCCACTACTACTACTGCTACTACTACTACTGCTACTACTACTAGTAGTTCTAGTACTAGTACTAGTACTAGTACTACTGCTACTACTATTATTATTATTATGACTACGGCTACCAATATGACACCGGAGAAATAACCCAATCATAATCTCTTTAGCGCTGTAGGGCAATAGGGCTATATGGGCTATAGGTCCATTGGGCTATAGGAAAATAGAGCTACAGTGGGCTATAGGGCTATAGGGCTAGAGGGCTATAGAGTATAGGGGTATAGGGCTATAGAGCTATAGGTCTATACGGCTATGGAACTATAGGGCTATTGAGCTATAGGGCTATAGGGCTGTAGAGGTAAAGAGCTGTAGGGCTATAGGGCTATGGGGCTATTGGGCTATAGGGCTTTTGGGCTATAGGGCTATACGGCTATAGGGCACCCCTGGGCACCCGGGCACCCTGGGGCACGCCCAGGCACCCGGGCACCTGGGCACCCGGGCACCCGGGCATCCCCGGGCACCCGGGCACCTCCGGGCACCCGGGCACCCGGGCGTGCGGCGAAAAACTGCGGCAAACCTAACCTAGCCATATGAGTCCGCTAGGACCCCTACAGAGGCAAGCTCTGATTGGGGAACTACTACTACTTCTACTACGTCTATTATTACTACTACTACTAGTACTACTACTATTGCCATTACTACTGCTATTACTACTATTTCTTCTTCTATTTCTATTTCTACTGCTACTACCGCTGCAACTATTATTACTACTTCTAGTATTCGTAGTAATATTTGTTATCGTAGTAGTATTAGTAGTATTAGTAGTAGCAGTAGTAGTAGTAGTAGTAGTCGTAGTAGTAGTCGTAGTAGTAGTAGTAGTAGTAGTAGTAGTAGTAGTAGTGGTAGTAGTAGTAGTAGTAGTAGTAGTAGTCGTAGTAGTAGTAGTAGTAGTGGTAGTAGTAGTAGTAGTAGTAGTAGTAGTCGTAGTAGTAGTAGTAGTAGTTTTAGTAGGTAGTAGTAGTAGTTACGTAGTAGTAGTAGGTAGTAAGAGTTATGGAGTAGTAGTAGTAGTAGCCGGTGGTAGTGGTAGTAGTGTGAGTCGTAGTAGTAGTAGTAGTAGTTAGTTAGTAGTAGTAGTCGTCGTAGTAGTTCGTCAGTTCGTGTTAAGTCGAACAGTAGTAGTTGTAGATAGTTAGTAAGGCAGTATAGTTAGTTAGTAGTAGAAGAAGAAGGAATATATATAGTATTAGCAGTACTGTACTCCCACGACCGACTACTACTACTACTAACTCTTACTACTACTGACTATTACCACTACTACTACTACTCATTCACTTACTATACTCACTACTACTAGTAACTACTTTAATACTACTACTACTACT
>CAUYUJ010014678.1:371506-385017 GCA_963575745.1 Prorocentrum cordatum
GGCTCGGCATGCTCTGCTGCGTTTCTTAAGAGACGTTCTGGCGGCTTTCGCCTAGGATGAGGCAGTATCATAGAGACGCTAGTTGGCACCATCCCCAGCAGTCAAGTGCACGATAATTTGTGACGACGCGGATCCATCCGCCGCCTGTGCATCCCTCCGAGCTGCGACCCCTGCTCTTACTCCTCAGTTCTTCTCTTCTTTCCCCTTCTCTCTCTCAGCCCTTGAGTCATCCCAGCGCGGCCATCGCCTCGTCTTCCTCCTCCTCCTCTTCCTCCTCTCGTTTAAGGCAGCCCCTCGTCCAAGGGCCTGGCCCCCGCTACTTGTTCTTTGCTGCTTCCAACCCTCTCCCCCAAGCATGGAACGGTCAGAGTGCCACCCCGTTGCCGGCGCCACCCTGGATGGGGCAGGCTTTCTTCTGCTCGCGTTGGGCTTGGATTCCCCAGAGTGCTGCCTCTACACAGCGGTTTCCATCGCTGCTTTTCTTTCCCGGCATCCTGGACGTGGTGGGTTGCGAAATCTGCTGAGCACGCCTGGTTTTCGGCTCACCTTAGTCTTCGATGCATGACCGATCCTAGATTTTTTAGCCGCCAGACAAGAGTCTCAGCGGGCCGAAACGATAGGCATTTGAAGCGAGGCACCGCTGTATCCCTCGAGTCTGGGCATATCCTGCATTATTGTTCGGCTTACGCCACACCGCCGACCCCTTGGGGAAATGGCGGTTGTTGTGAGTTGCTCCTGATTGCCTCTTGTGCTCGTTTTGGGGGTTTCTTGGAGCTCTTTTTGGGCTTATGGGGGCCTCTCGGGGGCCTTTTCGGGGCCTCTTGGGCTGACATTCTCAGTATTCGCCGTGCACGCATGGGGAA
Organism: Prorocentrum cordatum; assembly: GCA_963575745.1. Classification (NCBI taxonomy): domain Eukaryota; class Dinophyceae; order Prorocentrales; family Prorocentraceae; genus Prorocentrum; species Prorocentrum cordatum. Next base: position 372,370 of record CAUYUJ010014678.1, read on the forward strand.
ACGGGCGAGAACCTACGTATACAGACGGCGGGCATCCGACGAATGATTATCGAAGACGCCTACGGCGAATCACCGCCGCCCCCTGCCTTTTTGGAAGCGCCTTTGTGGCCGAACGTTGAGGCCAGACCTGGCAAGCTATCGGACCATGTGTTCCTCGAATCGGTTTGGAAAGCCTTCGGGGAACACGTGGGCATCTTGAAGGTCATCGCTGCCGTCTGGAGGTTATTTTGACCCTTTCGGGCCTTCTTGGAGGACGTCTTGGAGGGCTCTTGGGCTGTCTTGGAGGCCATTTTGAGCGTCTTGGAGGCCTCTTGGGCCGTCTTGGGGGCCTCTAGGGGCCGTCTTGGGCCTCTTGGGCGATCTTTGGGGGCACTTAGGCCGTCTCGGGCCGTCGGAAGGCCGAACAAAGGCCTTTTCGGGCCTTCCTGAAGGCCCTCTTGGAGGCCTCTTGGGCCGTCTTGGGCCATCTCAGGGCCATCTTCGGCCGTCTTGGTGGGCTCCTGGCCTGTCTGACGCCGTTGGAAGCCGTTTGGGGGGCCTCTCTGGGCCGACGTGGGGCCCTCTTGGAGTGCTCCAGGGCCGCCTTGGAGGCCATTTTGGGAGTCTTGGAGGCCTCCTGGGCCGTCCTGGGGGCCTCTAGGGGCCGTCTTGCGGGCCTCTTGGGCCGTTCTGGGGCCATCTCGGAGGCCTCTTGGGCGATCTTTGGGCGATCTTTGGGGGCTGTTGGGCTGCCTCGGGCCGTCGGAAGGCCGAAAAGAAGCAAATGTCAAAATCCTTCAAAAACCTCAGGAACGTCAGTGTTTTTGGCCTTTTCTGGCCTTCCTGGAGGCCCTCTTGGAGGCCTCTTGGGCCGTCTTGGGCCAGCTTCGAGCCACCTTCGGCCATCTTGGTGGGTTCCTGGCCCGTCTGACGCCGTCGGGAGCCGTCTTGGGGGCCTCTCTGAACCGGCTTGGGGTCCTCTTGGGGCACTTCGGGGCCGTCTTGGAGGCCATCTTGGGCGTCTTGGAGGCCTCTTGGCCCGTCTTGGGATCCTCTTGGGGCCGTCTTGGGGGCCTCTTGGGCCGTCATGGGGCCATCTTGGAGGCCTCGTGGGCGATCCGGGGTCGATCTTGGGGCCTCTTGGGCCGTCTTGAGGCGTCGGAAGGCCGAACAGAAGCAAATGCCCAAATCTTTCAAAACCCTATGGATAATCAATGATTTTGGCCTCTTCGAGCCCTCCTTGAGGCCCTCTTGGAGGCCTCTTGGGTCGTCTTGGGCCGTCTTGGAGGCGTCTTGGGCGAACTTGGAGGTATCTTGGACTCTCTTGGGCCGTCTTGGAGGCCGTCTTGGACTATCTTGGGCGGACTTGGAGGCCATCTTGGACCATCTTGGAGGCCATCTTGGGCCCACGTGGCCATCTTGGAGGCCATCTTGAGCCGTCTTGGAGGACCTTTTACGGGATTGAGCTCCTGGGCAATCCTCCCGGGACCCCAGCGGGACCCGCCGGAGGCGAAGGGGATATCTTTTGGAAAAGAACCAACATCCAAACCGAAATCATCTAGCACGCAAGGCACCCCTGCGATGAATCGACAGGGGGCGGCGGATCGAATGGCCTTCGGCACATCTCGCCACCGTGCCTGGGCTGCGGGTCTGAGGCCACTCGGATGGCTGATGGGGTCTCGTGGGAGGCGTCTCGGGGGCGTCTTGGAGGCAGTTTTTGAACCTCTTGGGGGCCTCCTGGGGCTTTTTGCGGCAATTTTGGGGCTCCCTGGGGGCTTGTTGGGGGCTTCTTGGGGCAACCCGGAGGCGTCTTGGGGTTGATGATTGATGACTCGAAATGTCCGTTCGGGTTCCCCCTCTGGGCCCCCTCTTGGGGCTGTCCTGGGGCCCTCTTCGGCCGTCCTGGGTGCTTCTTGGGCCGTCTTGGGGCCAACTTGGGTCGTCTTGTAGCCCTCTTGGGGGCCTCTTGGCCCGTCTTGGGGTGACCTTGAAGGCCTCTTGGGCCGTCTGGGACGTTGTGAACGCCTAAGGGGCGAATGTGCTAAATATGTACGGTTTCCAACAGGGAATGGGACGATTTTTTGCTTCCGGAGGCCCTCTTGGGACGCCTCTTGCGGGCTTCTTGGGGTGTTTTAGGGGCCTCTTAGGCCGCCCGGAGGCCAGCGTGGGCGTTTTGGATCGATCTTTCAGCGACTCGTGGGCCTCGTGGACCGCCCCAAGGGCCTCTTGGGGCCCTGTTGGCCTGTTTTGGGGCCCGCTGCCCCCCCAGATGCGTTCACCCGGATCCCGGGGGACACCCCCTCTCTCCAAAACGACCTGATCAGGCTCCCGGGGGAGGGGTTTGGGGAGAGGGAAACATCTCACACGCCGATGAACTTCAAGGCGTCGGCGGATTTTCTGCTCTCTCGGTCCCAGGGCATCTCGTCACTATGATCGGGGGCGTCCATGCGGGGGCTGAGGACTACACCTTAGGCGATGCTTAAGAAAACCTAAGTTTTCGGCCAGAGTCTCGATTATTCTTAACGTTTCAATGTAAATCCTAAGATTCTTAGGCTTACGCCACACCGCCGACCCCTTGTTTATGCCAATCGGGGGGCAGTAGAAGCTGCGAAGGGGTGAAAAGGCGAGTGATATTTGTTTGGTGTCTGTTCGCCGCCACTGCCAGAGGGTCTCGGGCAGTTCCGCGGGGGTGTCCGAGCGGACGGCGACACCGCGGGCGGTCGTGGTCTCATCTGGGGCCATCTGAGAGGCATAATGGAGCCAGGTTGGGCTCGGGAATGTCTTCGAGCCGTTTCGGTAGCGGTCGGGAGTTTTTTTGGGGGACTGTCCAGGAGTCATTATGGGTCAACTTGGCCATGTGCGAGGCCACGGCGCGTGCAAAGGGTGTGCCGGCATGGGGTATACTTGCATGCGAATCTTCCCACTGGGCCCCACGGTGGACGTATTCTGGAGCCACGACACGATCGACGTGTGTGTGCGCTTGGGGTTGGAAGTTTACGGGACCGCGGGTACTGGGGCTATGGTTGGAGCGCGCCGTGGAGCCACGAAATCTATGAGGGACGTGCCCAATGTTCGCGGGGAACCGCGCGTATACTCGGGTTTTGGGGCCTTTCATTCAAGTTGCCGCGTGCGGGGTGTGCCAAATTGGAGGCATGTTCACTAGATGGAAGCGCCACGGCACCTCGATTTCTGCGGGGTCGGCGGATGCTGGACGTAAGTTGTGGATTTCGAAACTGGGGCTGATCCGTTATTGGGCAGGCTGGGGTATTCGGAGGAGTGGGAGGAGGAGGATGAGGAGGAGGAGGAGGACGAGTGACGCTGCGAGCGTAAGAGCGGGGCGAAGGAGACGGAGCAGGAGAAGGAGGAAGAGGAGGAAGGGGAGGAGAAGGGGGGACGAGGAGGAGGCGGAGGAATTAGGAAATGACATTGAGCTTCTCGTTCCTCTCTGGGATTGGCCGCCTGCGTGTGCGGCTCGAGCGGCGGTCTTGTGGGCCCGCCGCGGCCCGGGCGCGGCGCGCGCGAGCCCGTGGCTGGTCCGCCTCGAAGCCTTCGTGGGCCGTCTTGGAGGCCTCTTGGGTGCTTCTTGGCCCTTCTTGAGGCCCTCGTCGACCCGGAAAAGCTCTGGAACCGCTCGTCCCGGCCGTGCTGCGCTCGTCCCGGCTCCCCCCCCCTCCAAGGCGGCCCTCTTGGGCCGTCTTGGGGACCTCTTGGGCCGTCTTGGGGCCGTCTTGGGCCGTCTGGAGGCCGTCTTGGGGGCCTCTTGGGCCATTTTGGGGCTATCTTTGGAGCCTTTTTGCCCGTCTTGGAGCGTCGGAAAGCCGGAAAGGCGGAGAAGCAAAAAACGTCGAAAAACACTCTGGAAAATCAACAATTTTAGACTCTTTGGGCCCTCTTGGGAGGCTTGTTTGGGACCTCGGGGGCCGTCTTGGAGACCTCTTGGCCCGTCTTGGGGCCATCGTGGGCGTCTTGGACCGGTCGTTTGGCGTCTCGGAGCCTTCGTGGGCCGTCTTGGAGGCCTCTTGGGGGCTTCTTGGCCCGTCTTGAGGCCCTCTTGGGCCCGGAAAAGCCCTGGAACCGCTCGTCCCGGCCGTGCTGCGCTCGTCCCGGCCCCCTCCCCCCCTCCAAATCGGCCCTCTTGGGCCGTCTTGGGGACCTCTTGGGCCGTCTTGGGGCCGTCTTGGGCCGTCTGGAGGCCGTCTTGGGGGCCTCTTGGGCCATCTTGGGGCTATCTTTGGGGCCTCTTTGGCCGTCTTGGAGCGTCGGGAAGCCGGAAAGGCGGAAAGCAAAAAACGTCGAAAAACACTCGGGAAAATCAACAATTTTAGACTCTTTGGGCCCTCTTGGGAGGCTTGTTTGGGACCTCGGAGGCCGTCTTGGAGACCTCTTGGCCCGTCTTGGGGCCATCGTGGGCGTCTTGGACCGGTCGTTTGGCGTCTCGGAGCCTTCGTGGGCCGTCTTGGAGGCCTCTTGGGGGCTTCTTGGCCCGTCTTGAGGCCCTCTTGGGCCCGGAAAAGCCCCGTGAGTCGCTCGTCCCGGACCCCCCCCGCTCGCGCCGGACCCCCCCCCCCCTCCAAATCGACCGGACCGGGCTCCCGGGGGAGGGGTTTGGGGAGGGGGAAGCATCTCACACGCCGATGATCCCCAAGGGGTCGGCGGATTTGAATGGAAATTTTGGATTTTTATTTAAATTCTGAGACTCCCAATTTCTTAACCCATGATTTCTAAAGCATTTCGCAGGGTGTAGGGGGCTTGCGGATATCATGGCCAGGGGTTGCAGATTTCATGGCCTCCTCTCTGGCTTTCAAGGCGTTCCCTAGCCCTCCCCCCGTCTGCGCCCACGATTGGGCCGCGATGCGCCAACCTCCCTCCCCTGGCCCCGCTCTGCGGCGCATCCGATACCTTTCGTTGTAGCTGAGTAGTCGCCGTCTTCCTCCTCTTCCTCCTTGTCGAGTTCGTGACACGATGCGCCAGGCGCTGGTAGGCACGCTCGCTTCTCGGGCATCCTGGAGCCGACGTGCTTCCTGCGCTCTGGCGCCACCGCCGCTTTCTTGTCGGGGCCGCCCTCCAGGAGGGACGCCTTCCGGCGTCCTGTCCCGTCCCCCCCCCATCTCCTCCTCCTCCTCCTCCTCCTCCTCCTCCTCCTCCTCCTCCTCGTCCCCTCCCGCTCGCGAGGAGCTCGCCTTCCAGCGCCACGGCTTCTGCTCGGCGGACCTGCGGCGGGCCGCGTGGCTGCTGCTGCTCGGGCGCGCACGGGCGCGCGCGCGCGCGCGTGCGAAGGGGGGACGGGCTGGGGCCAAGGGTCGGGGGCGACGACAGCGGGGGGACGGGCTCCCCTCAGGAGGGAAAGAAACACACAGACACAATTAATCGTCGACTCCCAGGAAAATATGCAAAAATATGGGAAGTGGTGGGGAAGACAAAAACCCAGAAAATATGGGGAAATATGGGGGATATTTTTATTTGTGTGTATTTATTTGTGTGTTCCAGTTCCCCTTCATCCCCAGAGGTCCAACGTGTTGGACGAATCAAGAAGGAGGTGTTTCGCAATTTCCGGCCTCGAGCTGCCCTCGCCGGGCCTCGGGACCGTCAACAAAAAGAAAAAAAGGAAGGGAGATAGGAGAGGGGGAAGAGGAGGAGGGATGACGCACACACGCCACTCATCTAGAATCGCTCGGGGTGAAAGACCGGTCCTGGGGAATACAGTCGGGGCGCTGAAGAAGGAACCCTTCTCGTTGGGGAGGGGCTCGGTGTTCCTTGATTGTTCCAGAGTTTGCCATGGGAAATCGAGGTTGAACCTGTGGGAAGAAGGGGCCTCGTTCCTTATTTGGGGTTCCTTAGGTCAACGCCTCGACTGTAGGTCGAGACTTCCAGGGACCCCGTACTTGGCATCGCTCGGACGTGTGCATTTTTCCTTCGGCGAGGACCATCGAGGAGCATCCTTGATCATTTGGCGAACAAAACCACGCACGAAACCGAAAAAAACACAGGGAATGGACATCCGAGCGATGGCGAGCGTATGGAAAACATCACGACATCGGATCTCGCGGGTCGGGGGGGAGAGGCATCGATCCTCCACCGCCCACTCATCGCCGGCGGGGGCCTGGCAGGCCAGCCGGCCCGTGAACGTGCGGTTTCGCCATCGGGGGCCTATGGCCGATCTGATGGCGATACCCATCGGTCGTTGAAAGTAGGTATTTTTGGATTCCCAGATTCCAATCTACTTTCAGCGCCTCCCCACTTCAAGAGTCGAGTGGTTTTCCCTCTTCCTTCCTCTTCAGGAGGCGGGCGGAAACCGAATGTATTTCCAACGCCTTCCTGCTTCATGTTCCTACCCACTTCTTCCGACCGATGGGTAAGGGGGCGAGGGGTGGAGCGAGGGGGGCGGGTCTGGGACTGCTACGGGCGTCCCCGGCCCATGCTGTCCCGAGCTGTGCGCTCCATTCTCGAGCCCCCGTGGCCCTCTGGACCTCCAGGTGTGTTCTGGCAGCCGTGGGGGGCCTCCCTGGGAATCCCGGGGGCACCTTGGACCAGGGACGCCTCCAGCAACACCCGAGAGGGGGGACGGAGGGACGGAGCTGTGGCGGGCCGCGTGCGGCCTCAGCTGGGCGGGGGCGGGCGGGCGCGCGCCGGTGATGAGGGGGGACCGCAGGGGGCGAAGGAGGGAGCGGGGGGACAGGCTCAGGTCAGGAAGGGAAAAAACACACAGACACAATTAATCGCGATTCCAAGAAAATATTGGAAAATATGGGAAGTGGGGGGGAAGACAAAAACCCAATAAAATATGGAGGATATTTTTATTTGTGTGTATTTATTTGTGTGTCCCAGTTCCCCTTCATCAGGGGGGAAGGCATCGACCCCCAATCGTCCATGCATTGCCGATGGGGGCCTGATGTCTGAGGTCGCTAGACCTGCTCTGACACGCCGATCGGCGAACTGACCGTTTTCGGTTCGCGAGAGGGCGTCGTGGCCGTCATGTTTGCGGGTCCAGGTCCGTCGGTTTCGGTCCGAGGCCGTTTTCACTAAAGGGCGGTTTACTAAAGGGAGGTTTGTCCACCGCCGATACATTTAATAGCCCACCGCGCCCAGCAACGTTCGGATTCGCCATCGGGGGCCTGTCGCCGATCGAACGGCGATGTATCGCCGATTCTAGGGTGCATGTTCCCGCTGTGCGGTGCGCTGCTCCCCCCGACTTCCTCCATCGTCCTGCGCACGGAGGGGCGGCGAGTCAGCCATGTACCGTCATAGCTTTCGAAGACATCTACGCGCTGTGTCTCAACTCGCAAATCGAGGACACGTAGAAACAGGTCGACCATCCCTCCAGTTGTTTTGCGGCAGGTGGAAAAGCAACACCTTAATGAAGGCCTCCTTTATTCTTAGAGCGAATGGCGCCCACATCGACGAGAGGAAACGTATTGAAGACAAACGGAGCGACGAGGGACATGAGGCGAGGGAGATGGGTGGGAGACGGGGGTGATGGGAACGGGATTGGGAATTGAGGCAACTAGTGGAGGGCTGGGGAGAGGGACCAGGAGTATGGATGATGATGATGACGATGATGATGATTATGATGATTCTGATGATGGTGATGCTGATGATGCTGATGCTGATGCTGATGATGACGACGATGATGATGACGATGGTGATGATGATACTGATGATAATGCTGATGGTGATGACTGTAATAATTATGCTGATGATACTGATGCTGCTGATGCTGATGCTGATGCTGATTACGATTATGTTGCTGCAGCTGATGATGATGATGATTATGATGATGGTGATGATGGGGATGATGCTGCTGATGATGATAGTGCTGATGATGAATGTGATGATGAGGATGATGATGATGATGATGCTGATGCTGATGATGATGATGATGATGATGATGATGGTGGTGGTGATGATGATGATGATGATGATGATGATGGAAAGAACGTGTTCTACCGCTGCTGGCGGAAAACCAGGGGGGGTCACTACTGGTTCGAACCCCTCCCCCCCCCTCCGAAAAACCGGGGGGGGGTCACTACCGGTTCGAACCCCTCCCCCCCCTCCCAGTCCATCATGAAAAGGGGGGGGTCACTACCGGTTCGAACCCGCCCCCACCCCCCCCCCTCGAAAACCGGGGGGGTTCACTACCGGTTCGAACCTCCCCCCCCGAACACCGAGGGGGTGTGCGGACAGTGGTGGGGACGGTGGTGGTGGGGACAGTGGTGAGGGGACAGCGGGACAGTGGTGGGGGCAGTGGGACAGTGGTGGGGACGGTAGTGGTGGGGACAGTGGTGAGGACAATGGTGGGAACAGTGGGGACAGTGGGACAGTGGTGGGGACGGTGGTGGTGGGGACAGTGGTGTGGGGACAGTGGGGATGTGGTGGAAACAGTGGGACAGTGGAGGGTACAGTGGTGGGGACAGTGGTGAAGGCGGTGGCGAGGACGGCTGTGGGACAATGGGACAGAGGTACAGTGGGGACAGTGGTGGGGACAGTGGGGACAGTGGTGGGAACAGTGGGACAGTTCAGTGGGACAGCGGAGGAGTCAGTGGGACAGTGGGGACAGCGGGGATAGTCGGGCAGTGGTTGGGGCCGTGGAGAAAGTGGGGAGAGTGGAACCGTGGTGGGGACAGTGGGGACAGTGCGACAGTGGTGGGGGCACTGGTGGGGACAGTAGGGACGTGGTGGAATCAGTGGGGACAGTGGTGGTGAGGACAGTGGTGCTGGGAACAACAGTGGGGGATGTGGTGCGGACGGTGGTAGGGACCGGGAGTCGTTTGCTGGCGGTGAGGGGGGTGTTCGAACCGGTAGTGACCCCACCTCCGGTTTTCGAGGGGGGGGGGTTCGAACCGGTAGTGACCCCTCCCGGCTTTCGAGGGGAGGGGGGGGGGAGGGGTTAGGGGAGGGGGGGGGGTTTTGCCGGGGGAGGGAGGGGGGGGGGTTCCAGCAGGGGGGGGGATATTTTCGGAGGGGGGGGGGGACCCCCGGGTTCTGGAGGAAGAGGGGGGGGAATTTTCCACAGTAAAGCGGCGGTGGATCACGCTCTTTCTGATGATGATGATGATGATGATGATGATGATGATGATGATGATGATGATGATTCTCCAAACAGGCTTGCATTGGTCTTTAGCACCCTCCCTTCTTCCAATGCCCCCCCTCCTTTTGCCAATGACACCCCGCCTTATTTCCAATGACACCCCCCATCTATTTCCAATGCCGAGTCCTATGTATTCCTATCGATTCCTATGAGTCGCTTGCCCTTGCTTGCTCTTGCGTGCTCTTGCTTGCTTGCTCTTGGTTGCTTGCCATCGCTTGCTTGCTCTTGTTTGCCCTTGCTTGCTTGCACTTGATCGCTGGCTATTGCTTGCTTGCTTGTTATTGTTCGCTTGCGCTTGCTTGCTTGCGCTTGCTTGCTTGCGCTTGCTTGATTTTGCTCCTCCCGTCCTCCTCCCGTCCTGCTCCCGTTCTCCTTTCGTCCTCCTCCCATCCTCCTCTCGTCTTCCTCCTGTCCTCCTCTCCATTTGGAGTCAACGCTGGCTGATATGATGATGATGCTGATGATGATGATGATGATGATGATGATGATGGTGATGATGATGACGATGATGATGATGATAATCATGATCATGGTGGATGAGCAGCACGAGCGGGAGGAGGCGGAGGAGGCGGGGTGGGAGTCTGGTGAGGAGGACTGAAAGGAGAGGGAGGTGGTGGAGGCAAAGGATGAGGACGCCCTGTACAGATGGGCTTGTCTTCCATTCAGGGTCTGGCGAGTACCCCGTTGTTCTCAATGAACTGGCCAGACGAGCGCGATAGGACCAGAATGTTCAAGGAAGGGTCAACGAGAGTCCCGTCTCGGAAAGGGACCGCCCTCCATCCGTGTAGCTGTTGCACTTTGTTGAACGCCGGGTCGTACATTTTGAGGAACTATCAACGGAGAGTCCAATTCAGACAAGGAACCGCCCTTTATCCCTGCAGCTGTTGCACATTTTCACATTTCGTGCCGTACATAGATAGGACGTCTGAACTAACATCCAACGTGCAAATGAGCCGTCGCCCATCCTTATACATGTGGCACCTGTGTGCACTTCGGGAAATACAGGTTGAGGAAATCTGACGCGAGAGCCACCTTTTGAAAAGAAGCAACCCTCCATATCTGGGGCAGTTTTCAGACGAATGTGCGCGGCGCTAAGACGAGAGCCACATCAGAGAAAACCGCAGTTGAAAACTCTTCGACCTGCATTCCTCATGAATGATGGTTGCTTGCTTTGAAGACAAATTTGCGCGGCGCTAAGGCGAGAGTGACATACCTCTCTCCATCCGTGTAGATTCTGGGATTTGTGAGCTTCGGGGTCACACATTGTGAGGAAGTCTCATGCGAAACGCCCAGACCGCTGTACCGACACGTCTGGTGATGCGACGAGAAGGAAATTATTCAAGTGGCTTACGCCATTCCGCCAGCCCCCCGAAGAGTCAGAGTTTGCGACGATCCTGGCAGTTTTTTGAGTGGCCTTCGGTCCAACCCGCCACTGTGCGTGGGCTATCTGTCAGGAGCCCCTAGGATGAATACGAAGGTCTCTTCGGGTGCCTCTCAGGGCCTCTTGGAGAGGTCTTGCGTGTATTTGGGAAGCTTTTTAAGGCCTCTTGGGTGCCTTTTGTGGGCTTTTGGCGGCCTCTTGGGGACGCCTCGGGGGTCTCTGAGGGGCTCTTGGGGCCATCTTGGGGGGAAGCTCGAAATATCAGTTCGTATTCCTCCTCTTGGGCTCTCTAGGGGCCCTCTTGGGGCCCCCTTGGGCCGTGTTGGGGGCACCCCGGGCCATCTCGGGGCCCTCTTGGGCTGTCTTGGAGTCCTCTTGGGGGCCTCATCGGCCGTCTTGAGACGATCTTGGGTGTCCCTTGGGCAGCTTGAGAAGCTCTCAAGACGAAAAAGGCTAGTGTGCTAAACAGGCATTTTTTCCTGAAGGGGATGTGACGATTTTTACCTCCGGGGGCCTTCTCGGTAGTCCTCTTGAAATACTCGTGGGTCGTCTTGGGGGCCTTGTTGGCCGTCTTGAAGTCGTCGTGGGGCCACTGGGCCGTCTAGACGCTCTCTTCGATTGTCTTGGCGCTCTGTCTGGGCTCTCCTTGGGCTGTTTGGAGTCTCCAGATTCTCCTCCTCCTCCTCCTCCTCCTCCTCCTCCTCCTCCTCCTCCTCCTCCTCCTCCCCCTCCCCCTCCCCCTCCTCCCCCGCCCCAGGGGTGCGTTGGCGAGCTCGTGCATTTTGGACCACAGGGGAGGTAGAAAGGGGGAGGGTGATAGCCAAATGTTTCATACGCCTTTTCACCCCTCCGGCAAGCGGGGGTCGGCGGATAAGGACGAGGATAAGGGCGGATACGGACCCCAATTTCGGCGAAGCAGTTTATTCAGATGTGCAGATTCGTGAGCTCCTAGGCCGCCCGTCCATAGACTGCTTCTTGCTGCGCAAGAGACTGCTATACTTCGGTCGCCTGACGCATTTCACCCCAGGCCCGCTCCAAGCCGTGTTACAGTTTCGCTTTCAGGAGCAGGCCCTCGACTGGGTATGACAGATTCAGAGCGACCTGCAGCTTGTTTGGAAGCATGTTCCTGCCTTCTCCTTGCTGCCCGACCCCATCCTCCATGCTGACGTCTGACGTGAGTTTATCTTGCACGATATCTCGGCCTGGAGAGAGAGAGAGAGAGAGAGAGAGAGAGAGAGAGAAAGAGAGAGAGGGAAAGAGAGAGAGAGAGAGAGAGCGAGAGAGAGAGAGAACAAACAGAAAGACAGAGAGAGTCCAGCGTATTTGTTTCATACCTCTGTTCGTGACTCGTCGTCGGAGTGCAGCAAACCGAAGAGCCCACCAGAGAATGCCCCGAGCCTCTTTGTGTGTGGTCTCTGTCCTGAACGCCCTGTGTTTCTTACAAGCAAAGCACTGTCGATGCATCAGATGATGTAACATAAACTCCGCTGTCCTGCTCGATTGTATGTCGATGAGCTCGGCATTTGTCCAGTGTGCAAAACATATTCAAAGCACCGGCTGCGCTGTATTGCACATCTCTCGGGCAGTCGGCGTCAGAAGTACTGGTCACAGTGGATGCTGGATCCTCCTCCCCCTCCCGCCAGAAAGAGTTTCAGCGCTAGACCTCGCCGACCGTGAGGCCAGGCGCACGGCGCGGCGAGGAGGCCACACACACCCGCTTGCAGTATCCAGTGCATGTAGACGCGATGGCACATGTATAGGCTTCGTCAGACTGTGACATGATATGTGATACTCTTCGAACTGCTTGAGACACCTTCATGGTAGCCTTGCTAAATAAAAAAGGATGCAGGACGAGATGGTGGTGGTGGTGGTGGTGGTGGTGGTGGAGAGGGTGGCAGCACACGAGGAGGGAGAGAGGTGGAAGGAGGAGGAGGAGGAGGGGGAGGAGGAGGAAGAGGAGGAGGAGGAGGAGGCAAGAAAAGGATGAGGAGGTACAGAGGCAAAAACACGATCCGCAGGAAGGTGGGGAGGGGGCAAGGACGAGTGCCGCGCCTCCCTTCCGCAGGCTGACCCCGGGGAAGGCGAGCAGCAGCAGCTGGCGAGCTTCGCTCCAAGACCTGGAGGGGAGGGAGGTGGCAATAAGGGTTCATGGAGGAGGAGGAGGAGGAGGAGGAGGAGGAGGAGGAGGAGGAGGAGGAGGAGG
>CAUYUJ010014679.1:0-40000 GCA_963575745.1 Prorocentrum cordatum
TTTTGGATGGTTTTGCGATTTTTTGAAAGATATTTGACTGTTTATTTTGAGAAAGCAGATTTTTCGCACCTGTAAACGACTATGAGGGCCTCACTGTCTTGGTATAAGCTGCGTAGGCGCTCTTTTACTATCAAAACACTTGGCGAAACCATCTTCATGTCGACACGAAAAAAATCATGTTTTCTTTTTTTTCGAGAAATGCTTCTGGAAGCTCTCTCGTTCGACTCCGAGCACTCTTACGCATGAAATGAGCTCTACGAGGTTCCCGGCGGTGACCAGGTTGACGGTTCACCGCCGGCGCCAGTTACTATCAAAAGACTTGCGGGAACCGACTTTGCCCGCAGTACAGTTTGGCAGGTGACGGTGGTGGTTGGCTTTACTTAACTCGAGCTGTCAGCAATCTACAGACCTCTCACGCACACCAGTTGATGCAGAATGTTCTGACGCGTCACACTGGAAGCTCGAGAGTTCCTCGAAATGGCTGAGTCAGGAGTTATGATCGAAATACCGTCTCTATGTATGCGTGTTGCGAACGGTGTTTCGATGATAATTCGAGCTGAGTGCATGCTATGCATGCCAGGTGCATTCCAATCGAAGCAGCGACATGCGTGACATCGAATGAGCCTCGAGAGTGCCCAAATTGATTAGAATTTTCAAAATTAATGAAAAATATCGATTTGTACAATTTTACATTTTTTGTGTCGGATGATTTTTTCTAATTTATATCGATCTATGGGTGACCTAGAGAGTTCTGGTGCATTTTTGTCGACGCAGAATGGTCTCGCGCTCTCACTGAGAGCGCGAGACTTCATATGAATAGCTTCGCTGGGAGTGAGAACTTTGGTCCAGCCGGCCGAGGCGGACAATGTGACAACTTTTGGGTGGTTTTGCAATTTTTTGAAAGATATTTGACAATTCATTTTGAAAAAGCAGATTTTTACTCCGAGCATTGAGATATAAACTTCGTTCCCTGATCAGCTCGGCCATCTAGAGTCATTTTCAGTACCAGTTCACTTGAAGGAACCGACTTCATGTTGACTCCGAAAAAATCTCAACTTGAAGTTTTTGTAGAAAAGCTCCCAGAAGCTCCCGCTTTGATGCTGAGCTTTCTCACGGATTCAAGGAGCTCTACGAGGTTCCCGGCGGTGACCAGGTTGACGGTTCACCGCCGGCGCCAGTCGATGAGCTAGAGGAATTCCGGCGCGGGGTGGAGCTAGTTGGTCGACCCGGCAAGAAAGGACAAAGTGATAACTTTTGGTTGGTTTTGCGAATAACTCGTAGAGCTTCCCTTAGCTAGTTATAGCTGGAAGCTAAAGAGTAATTCCGGCGCGCCCCAGAGCTAGTTGGCAAGAAAAATCTCGACGGAACTTTTGGTGACTTTTGGTCGGTTGAAAATTTTGTTCTCGAAATTTGACAATTCGTTAGAGCTAGTATTTTTTCCCGTGATATTCGATCTTATTCCCGCTTTCCATCTTGATCTCAGCTCGATCGGGTAACTTTGAAGGCCAAAAAGCACAGTGGCGGGATCGGCCGTTTCGAGTCATCTTGATATGCGCTGACGGTTTTCTGAACATAACTCGAGCTCTAGGGCAGCTACAGAGCTGGTAAGCACAGCTAATGCATGCAGAATGATCAGGCGCGTTCGCCTGTTGAATCCAGAGGTCTGAACTCGGTCTGTGAGCCGAGCTAGGTCCGCAAACCTGTTTGTATTATTCGAGTCATCTTGATAGACACTCTCGGTTTTCTGTACTTGACTCGAGCTTTAGGGTCGCTACAGTGCTGGTAAGCACACCTATCGCACTCAGAATCATCACGCGCGTTCGCCTGTCGAATCCGGAGGTCTGAACTCGGTCTGCTAGCCGAGCTAGGTCCGCAAACCTATTCGTATTATTCGAGTTATCTTGATAGACGCTCTCGGTTTTCTGTACTTAATTCGAGCTGTAGGGCAGCTACAGGGCTCATTGTCACAGACATCGATGGGGAATCACCAATGGCGTTCGTCGTATTGAACCGAGAGGTCTGAATTCGGCCTCCTGCCCGAGCTAGGTTCGCGAAACTGTTCGTATTGTCCGAATGATTTTGAGAAATACTCTCAATTTTCTGCACTGAACTCGTGCTGGGGGAGGGCTACAGTGCTGCAGGTCACATATATCGATTTTCACACATCAGGCGCGTCTTTTGGTCGATTCCAGAGCTCGGAACTCGGTCTGCTGCTCGAACTAGGTTCGCAACACTATTATATTATTCGAGTCGATAGTGTCGGTTTTCTGCATTAACTCGGGCTGTAGGTGGGCTTTAGGGCTGGGAATCGCATGAGTGGATTTGCAGACATCAGACGCGCCCGCCTGTCGCATTCAGAGGTCTGAACTCGGTTTGATACTCGAACTGGGTTGCGAAACTGTTTGTTTTTTGTTAGCGTTATCTTGAGAGATCTGAAATCGCTTGGGCTTAAAACATAGTCATTCTTTGGAGTTTTTTCCCACAGTATATATTGTCAGGAAGCTCTACGAGTCCCCCGGCGGTAAGAAAGGTTGACGGTTTACCGCCGGCGCCCAGTATTTGAAAGATATTTGACCATTTATTTTGAGAAAGCAGATTTTTCGCACCTGCAGTGGGTTAAGGCGCGTCTGCCAGTGAAATTTTCAGGCCGATAGGTGCAGTATTACTATCGAAACACTTGGAGCAACCGACTTTGAATGAAAACCGAAAAATTGTGATTTTTCGAATTTTCCGGCTCTCGCTTCAGAAGGTTCCTTCATATGTTCCGAGGAGCGCTGTGCAAGAAAAGAGCTCTACGAGGTGCCCGGCGGTAATCTGGTTGACGGTTTACCGCCGGTTTCTATGTATGAGAGATAGAGGAATAACTCGTAGAGCTTCCTTTAGCAGTTATACCTCGTAGAGCTCTTCGGCAGCGATGAGCTTGAGGAATTCCGGCGCGGGGTGGAGCTAGTTGGCCGACCCGGCCAGAACGGACAAAGTGTTAACTTTTGGTCTTTGTAAGATTTGAAAGATATTTGACCATTCATTTTGAGAAAGCAGATTTTACTCCGAGCATTGACATATGAACTTCGTTATCGGAGCAGCTGAGCTCTCTAGAGGAATTTTTAATACCAGTTCATTTGCAGCAACCGACTTCATCTTCACTCCGAAAATCTCAACTAGAAGTTTTTGTAGAACTTTGATCCTGAGCTTTGTCACGGATGCAAGGAGCTCTACGAGGTTCCCGGCGGTGACCAGGTTGACGGTTCACCGCCGGCGCCAGTTTCTGGAAGCTTAAGAATAATTCCGGGCGATGACTTTTGGTCGGTTGAACATTTAGTTCTCAAAATTTGACCATTCGTTAGAGCTCTATTATTTTTTTCCGTGATATCGGATGTTATTCCCGCTCTCTATCTTGATCTCAGCTCGATCGGATAACTTTGAAGGCGAAAAAGCACTGTGGCGTGAACGGCCGTTTCGAGTCATCTTGATACGCGCTGTCGGTTTTCTCAAGATAACTCGAGCTCTAGGACAACTACAGAGCTGGTAAGCACAGCTAATGCATGCAGAATGATCAGGCGCGTTCGCCTGTTGAACCCAGAGGTCTGAACTCGATCTGTGAGCCGAGCTAGGTCCGGAAACCTGTTCGTATTATTCGAGTCATCTTGACAGAAACTTGGTTTTCTGGTCTTAACTCGAGCTGTAAGACAGCTACAGAGCTGGCAAGCACAGATATCGCAATCAGGACCATTAGGCGCGTTCACCTGTTAAATCTAGAGGCCTGAACTCGGTCTGCTAGCCGACCTAGGTCTGCAAACCTATTCGTATTATTTGGGTCATCTTGATATGATAGGCGCCCTCGGTTTTCTGTACTTAACTCGAGCCGTAGGGCAGTTGCAGAGCTCGTAGTCACAGAAATCTATTGGAAATCACCAGGCGCCTTTGTTTGTCGACTCGAGAGCACTGAACTTGGCCTGCTGCCCGAGCTAGGTTCGCAAAATTATTCGTATTGTTCGAGTCATCCATTTCGTGCTTGGGGAGAGGCTACAGTGCTGCTGGGGACAGCAATCGATTTAGAGACATCAGGCGCATCCGCCTGCGGGGACCAGAGCTCGGAACTCGTCTGCTGCCCGAATTAGGTATGCGAAACTACTGTATTGTTGGAGTCATCCGAGAGGTGCTGTCATTTTTCTGCACTCAACTCGGGCTGTAGGGAGGCTGCAGGGCTGGTAATGATAGAAATCGACTCGCAGACATCAGACGCGTCCGCCTGTCGCATTGAGAGGACAGAAAATATTTACTATGAGTCGGAATGTTGGTAGGTCCTTGGTGTTCTCAACTTCAGTCGAGCTGGAAGCTCTACGAGTCTCCCGGCGGTAACCAAGGTTGACGGTTTACCGCCGGCGTCCAGTTATTGCTGGAAGCTTAGGAGTAATTCCGGGGAGCTGGAGAGCTAGTTGGCAAGAAAAATCTCGACGGACCTTTTGATGACTTTTGGTCGGTTGAAAATTTTGTTCTCAAAATTTGACCATTCGTTAGAGCTCTAGTATTTTTTCCCATGATATTCGATCTTATTCCCGCTCTCGATCTTGATCTCAGCTCGATCGGGTAACTTTGAAGGCCAAAAAGCAGGCAGGCGGGAACGGCCGTTTCGAGTCATCTCGATACGCGCTGTCGGTTTTCTCAAGATAACTCGAGCATCAGGACAACTACAGAGCTGGTCAGCACAGCTAATGCATTCAGAATGATCAGGCGCGTTCGCCTGTTGAATCCAGAGGTCTCAACTCGGTCTGCTAGCCGAGCTAGGGTCGCAAACCTATTCGTATTATTCGAGTCACTGTAGCAGACGCTCTCGGTTTTTCGTACTTAACTCGATCTGTAGGGAAGCCACAGAGCTGATAATCACAGAAATCGATTGAGAATCATCAGGCGCGTTCGTCTGTTGAATCAAGACCTCTGAACTCGGCTTGCTCCCCGAGCTGGGTTCGCGAACCTATTGGTATTGTTCGAGTCATCTTGAGAAGTGCTCTCGGTTTTCTGTACTTAAATCGTGCTGGGGGAGGGCTACAGTGCTGCTGGTCACAGGAATCGATTTCGAGACATCAGGCGCGTCCGTTCGTCGAACCGAGAGCTCGGAACTCGGTCTGCTGCTCGAACGAGATCCGCGAAACTGTTCTATTATTCGAGTCATCCTGAGAGGTACTCTCGGTTTTCTGCACTTAACTCAGGCTGTATGGGGGGCTGCAGAGCTGGTAATCACAGGAATCGATCCGCAGACATCAGACGCGTCCGCCTGTCGCATTCAGAGGTCTGAACTCGGTTTCATACTCGAGCTCGATTGAAAAACTGTTCGTTTGTTTTGTTAGAGTCATCTTGAGAGGTCTATAATCGCTTGGGCTGAAAAAACTAGTCGTTCTCTGAAATTCTTTTCCACATTATATATTGTCAGGAAGCTCTACGAGTCCCCCGGCGGTAAGAAAGGTTGACGGTTTACCGCCGGCGCCCAGTTTGGTGACTTTTGGTAGGTTGAAAATTTTGTTCTCAAAATTTGACCATTCGTTAGAGCTCTAGTATTTTTTCCCATGATATTCGATCTTATTCCCGCTCGCCATCTTGATCTCAGCTCGATCGGGTAACTTTGAAGGCCAAAAAGCAGGCAGGCGGGAACGGCCGTTTCGAGTCATCTTGATACGCGCTGTCGGTTTTCTCAAGATAACTCGAGCTTCAGGACAACTACAGAGCTGGTCAGCACAGCTAATGCATTCAGAATGATCAGGCGCGTTCGCCTGTTGAATCCAGAGGTCTGAACTCGGTCTGCTAGCCGAGCTAGGGTCGCAAACCTATTCGTATTATTTGAGTCATTGTAGCAGAACCTACTTCGATATTATTTGAGTCTGAGAGCTAGAGAGTCGCACTTAACTCGTCTGTAGGGCATCAGAGCTGATAATCACAGAAATCGATTGAGAATTATCAGGCGCGTTCGTCTTGAATCAAGAGCTCTGAACTCGGCCTGCTCCCCGAGCTAGGTTCGCGAACCTATTGGTATTGTTCGAGTCATCTTGAGAAGTGCTCTCGGTTTTCTGTACTTAAATCGTGCTGGGGGAGGGCTACAGTGCTGCTGGTCACAGGAATCGATTTCGAGACATCAGGCGCGTCCGTTCGTCGAACCGAGAGCTCGGAACTCGGTTTGCTGCTCGAACGAGATCCGCGAAACTGTTGTATTATTCGAGTCATCCTGAGAGGTACTCTCGGTTTTCTGCACTTAACTCAGGCTGTATGGGGGGCTGCAGAGCTGGTAATCACAGGAATCGATCCGCAGACATCAGACGCGTCCGCCTGTCGCATTCAGAGGTCTGAACTCGGTTTCATACTCGAGCTCGATTGGAAAACTGTTCGTTTGTTTTGTTAGAGTCATCTTGAGAGGTCTATAGTCGCTTGGGCTGAAAAACTAGGAGTTCTCTGAAATTCTTTTCCACATTATATATTGTCAGGAAGCTCTACGAGTCCCCCGGCGGTAAGAAAGGTTGACGGTTTACCGTCAGGGTGCAGCTAGTTGGCGGAATTTCGAAAAGAGACGCAATCATACCATCCGCGGCCTGGCTCAGCCGATTTTGCAGCTCTAATCATTCGTTTGGGCCGAGAATTGCGCAGAGCGAAGCTTTGCATCAGAAAAGTTGCCTCTGAAATTCTCAGCTCATTCTGTCGACAAATTCTTCTGAGCAAAGCCGGAACCCTGAGCTCAGGTTAGACAAAAAAATTAAAATTTAAGATTTGAAGGAAATCAGCTGCGAATTTCTCGGCTTCGATACTAGGCGCTCTTAAGGGTGAAATGAGCTCTACGAGGTTCCCGGCGGTGATCAGGTTGACGGTTCAACGCCGGCGCCAGTTCCGAAGCGCTGGAGAGCTAGTTGGCGAGAAAAATCTCGACGGAACTTTTGCTGACTTTTGGTCGGTTGAAAATTTTGTTCTCGAAATTTGACCATTCGTTAGAGCTCTAGTATTTTTTCCCGTGATATTCGATCTGATTCCCGCTCGCCATCTTGATCTCAGCTCGATCGGGTAACTTTGAAGGCCAAAAAGCACTGTGGCGGGAACGACCGTTTCGAGTCATCCTGATACGCGTTGTCGGTATTTTGTACTTAACTCGAGCTGTAGGGCAGCTACAGTGCTGGTAAGCACGCCTATCGCACTCAGAATCATCAGGCGCGTTCGCCTGTTGAATCCATAGGTCTGAACTCGGTCTGCTAGCCGAGCTAGGTCCGCCAACCTATTCGTATTATTCGAGTCAACTTGATACGCGTTGTCGGTATTTTCTACTTAACTCGAGCTGTAGGGCAGCTACAGTGCTGGTAAGCACATCTATCGCACTGAGAATGATCAGGCGCGTTCGGCTGTTCGAACCAGAGGTCTGAACTCGGTCTGCTAGCCGAGGCAGGTCCGGAAACCTATTCGTGTTATTCAAATCATCTTGATAGGCGCTCTCGGTTTCCTGTACTTAACTCGAGCTACAGGACAGCTACAGGTCTGATAGTTACAGAAAACGATTCAGAATCATCAGTCGCGTTTGTCTGTCGACTCCAGAGCTCTGAACTCGGTCTGCTGCGCGATCCAGAATCACGAAACTGTTCGTATTCTTCCAGTCATCTTGAGAGCTACTGTCGGCGTTCTGCACTTAACTCGGGCTGTAGGGAGGCTGCAGGGCGGGTAATCACATGAATCGATTCGGAGACATCAGGCGCGTCCGTCTGTCGCATTCAGAGGTCTGAACTCGGTCTGATACTCGAGTTGAACTGAAAAACTATTCGTTCTCTGCAATTTTTTTCGACATTATATGTTGTCAGGAAGCTCTACGAGTCCCCCGGCGGTAACAAAGGTTGACGGTTTACCGCCGGCGCCCAGTTGACCCACCCAGCCTAATAACTTGTAGACCTTCCCTTAGCAAGTTATTGCTGGAAGCTTAAGAGTAATTCCGAGGAGCTGGAGAGCTAGTTGGCAAGAAAAATCTCGACGGACCTTTTGGTGACTTTTGGTCGGTTGAAAATTTTGTTCTCAGAATTTGACCATTCGTTAGAGCTCTAGTATTTTTTCCCATGATATTCGATTTTATTCCCGCTCGCCATCTTGATCTCAGCTCGATCGGGTAACTTTGAAGGCCAAAAAGCAGGCAGGCGGGAACGGTCGTTTCGAGTCATCTTGATACCCGCTGTCGGTTTTCTCAAGATAACTCGAGCTTCAGGACAACTACAGAGCTGGTCAGCACAGAATGCATTCAGAATGATCAGGCGCGTTCGCCTGTTGAATCCAGAGGTCTGCTAGCCGAGCTACGATCGCAAACCTACTCGTATTATTCGAGTCATTGTAGCAGACGCTCTCGGTTTTTCGTACTTAACTCGATCTGTAGGGCAGCCACAGAGCCGATAATCACAGAAATCGATCGAGAATGATCAGGCGCGTTTGTCTGTTGAATCAAGAGCTCTGAACTCGGCCTGCTCCCCGAGCTAGGTTCGCGAACCTATTGGTATTGTTCGAGTCATCTTGAGAAGTGCTCTCGGTTTTCTGTACTTAAATCGTGCTGGGGGAGGGCTGCTGGTCACATGAATCGATTTCGAGACATCAGGCGCGTCCGTTCGTCGAACCGAGAGCTCGGAACTCGGTCTGCTGCTCGAACGAGATCCGCGAAACTCTTGTATTATTCGAGTCATCCTGAGAGGTACTCTCGATTTCCTGCACGTAACTCAGGCTGTATGGGGGGCTGCAGAGCTGGTCATCAGAGGAATCTCGATCCGCAGACATCAGACGCGTCCGCCTGTCGCATTCAGAGGTCTGAACTCGGTTTCGTACTCGAGCTCGATTGGAAAACTATTCGTGTGTTTTGTTAGAGTCATCTTGAGAGGTCTATAATCGCTTGGGCTGAAAAACTAGTCGTTCTCTGAAATTCTTTTCCACATTATATATTGTCAGGAAGCTCTACGAGTCCCCCGGCGGTAAGAAAGGTTGACGGTTTACCGCCGGCGCCCAGTGTAGCTTCGGTTTTTCCAAGATTATGAGAGATTTTCAAATTCGCGTTGGAAATGGAAACTGGAAGCCGGCGGTAAACCGTAACTCGTAGAGCTTCCCTTAGCAAGTTATTGCTGGAAGATTTAGAGTAATTCCGGAGCGCTGGAGAGCTAGTTGGCAAGGAAAATCTCGACGGAACTTTTGCTGACTTTTGCTCGGTTGAAAATTTTGTTCTCGAAATTTGACCATTCGTTAGAGCTCTAGTATTTTTTCCCGTGATATTCGATTTTATTCCCGCTCCCCAGATTGATCTCAGCTCGATCGGGTAACTTTGAAGGCCAAAAAGCAGGCAGGCGGGAACGGCCGTTTCGAGTCATCTGGATACGCCCTGTCGGTTTTCTCAAGATAACTCGAGCTTCAGGACAACTAGAGAGCTGGTCAGCACAGATATCGCACTCAGAATCAGCAGGCGCGTTCGCCTGTTGAATCCAGAGGTCTGAACTCGGTCTGCTAGCCGAGCTAGGTCTGCAAACCTATTCGTATTATTCAAGTCATCTTGACAGGAACTCTCGGTTTTTTGTACTTAACTCGAGCTGTATGACAGCTACAGAGCTGATAGTTACAGACACCGATTCAGAATCATCAGTTGCGTTTGTCTGTCGAATTCAGAGCTCTGAACTCGGTCTGCTGCCCGATCTAGAATCGCGAAACTATTCGTACTGGTCGAACCATCTTGAGAAGTGCTCTCGGTTTCCTCCATTCAACTCGCGCTGAGGGTAGCTACAGTGCTGGTGGTCACAGGGATCGATTTGGAGACATCAGACGCGTCCGCCTGTCGAATCCAGAGCTCGGAACTCGGTCTGCTGCCCGAATTAGGTCTGCGAAACTACTGTATTGTTGGAGTCATCCTGAGAGGTGCTGTCAGTTTTCTGTACTCAACTCGGGCTGTAGGGGGGCTGCAGGGCTGGTAATGACAGAAGTCGACTCGCAGACATCAGACGCGTCCGCCTGTCGCATTGAGAGGTCGCAAAATATTCACTATGAGTCGGAATGTTGGTAGGTGCTCGGTGTTCTCAACTTCAGTCGAGCTGGAAGCTCTACGAGTCTCCCGGCGGTAACCACGGTTGACGGTTTACCGCCGGCGTCCAGTCAATCAGGTTTTTTGAGTTTGAGTCAGGGCGCGGACAGCTGTGACAGCTGAGCCCTAAGACTCCCAAACGGAGCACAGAGTAGCAAGAGAGAGCATCTCTTATCAGCATACTGCCGAGCCACTGAGGGATAGGCAACGGAATAAGATGCGGGAACAAGGAAAAGGATGCAGTAGAATCGTGAAATAGTGAAAGTGTTGGGGAGCTCCAAGCAAGATGAAATAAGTCAGCTGCTTGGATGAGAGATGCTACCCAAAATATGCTCCACGGCCTTACAGAGCCGTCGCGCTGCAATCATTTGAGAAAACATGACAGAAGCAGAGGCATCACGCGAGAAAGCTTCCTCCGCCACCAACTGCCACGTCCCGTCTACACACAAATCTAGACATCATCCCGCAACACATCCCTCCACAGAGCGACCTCCGTCGAAAAATCCACGGAGGCCGTCTAGTTTTGTAAAACTCGCATGTTCAATAAGTGAGGTGTAAAACGTAACGAACTTATTTTTGGTTCTGGCCAACCATGTCAGCCTGTGAACTCTTTCGTTTCCTCTTCGATAGATCCACTTGAGCGTATTGTGGCCCCAACTCGAAGGCCTCATACCATACAACGCAGAGATATGCTCCAGCCTGTTTTGAATGTCGCCAAGAATGTGCTTGTAGATAATATTGGATGTTGCCCAGAGACCGTTAAATCAATTCACCCCTATGGAGGAGTCACGAATCAATTCCCGAAGAGCTCGCTGAGAGCTGAAGGGTAAAAGATTAGAAGCCGGACGGTGGTGGTGCCCGCCAGGAGCTCTTCCACGGCGGTCCACGTTCCCCGCAGCAACTCGCCCGGCCGGGCAACGGGTCCGGGAGAGGTTCTGGCAAGCCTCCTCGCGTGCTTGCACGCGTGCAGGCACGTGTGGAAGCGATTCTGGGCTGCAGGGGAGCTTCCCAGAGCTCTCGAGGAAAGATATTCCGTCCCGAAAGTGTCTCTTCGCTCTTCGGGTTTTAGACGCTACGAAGTACCTCGTAGAGCTCTTCGGCAAGATAAGCTAAAGGAATACCTCGTAGAGCCCTTCGTCGTCGATAAGCCAGAGGAATTCCGGCGCGGGGTGGAGCTAGTTGGCCCAGCCGGCGGAGGCGGACAATGCGAGAGCTTTTGGGTAGTTTTTCCCGGAGAGCTCTCTGAGAGCTAGAGGGTTTGGGATTAGAAGCCAGACGGTGGTGGTGCCCGCCAGCAGCCCATCTCCGCCGCTCCACGATCCTCGCAGCACCTCGCCTGAGCTGGCAGCGGGTCCGCAGCAATGTCGGATCGCTTCAGAAGGGTTCGAAAGAGCTTTCCAGGCGTTCCAGAAGGATTTGACAGAGCATTCAAGGACGGCGCGCGTTCTGCGCACGTGCAGGCACGCATCGGAGCGTGCCTGGAAGTGCTTGCGAAGCGCTTCAGGAGAGCCCCAGCGAGCTTCCCTGTCCCGAGGGTCTCCTCGCTCTCCGGGTACCTCGTAGAGCTCTTCGGCATCGATTAGCTAGCGGAATTTCGGCGCGGGGTGGAGCTAGTTGGCCCAGCCGGCCGAGGCGGACAATGTGGCAACTTTGGGGTGGTTTTGCAATTTTTTGGAAGATATTTGACAATTCATTGTGAGAAAACAGATTTTTACTTTGAGCATTGAGATATAAACTTTGTTCTCTGAGCAGCTCAGCCCTCTAGAGTCATTTTCAGGAGGAACCGACCTCATGTTGACTCCGAAAATCTCAACTTGAAGTTTTTGTAGAAAAGCTCCGAGAAGCTCCCGCGTTGATGCTGAGCTTTCTCACGGATGCAAAAAGCTCTACGAGGTTCCCGGCGGTGACCAGATTGACGGTTCACCGCTGGCGCCAGTTCCGGCGCGCTGGAGAGCTAGTTGGCAAGAAAAATCTCGACGGAACTTTTGCTGACTTTGGGTCGGTTGAAAATTTTGTTTTCGAAATTTGAACATTCGTTAGAACTCCAGCATTTTTTTCGAGTCATTCGATCTTATTCCCGCTCGCCATCTTGATCTTAGCTCGATCGGGTGAATATTACTATCGAAAAACACGGTGGCGGGATCGGCCCTTTTGAGCCATCTTGATACGCGGCGACGGTTTTCTGAACATAACTCGAGCTTTAGGACTGCTACAGAGCTGGTAAGCACATCTAATCGATGTAAAATGATTAGACGCGTTCGCCTCTTGAATCAAGAGGTCTGAACCCGGTCTGTTAGTCGAGCTAGGCTCGAAAACCTATTCGTATTATTCGAGTCACTTACCGGAAACTCTTGGTTTTCTGTGCTTAACTCGAGCTGTAGGACAGCCACAGGGCTGATATTCACAGAAACCGATTCAGAATCATGAGTTGCGTTTGTCTGTCGAATCCAGAGCTCTGAACTCGGTCTGCTGCCCGATCTAGAATCGCGAAATTATTCATATTTGTCGAGTCATCTTGAGAAGTGCTCTCGGTTTTCTTCACTCAACTCGCGCTGAGGGGGCTACAGTGCTGTCGTCACAGGAATCGATTCGCAGACATCAGGCGCGTCCGCCTGTCGAATCCAGAGCTCGGAACTCGGTCTGCTGCCCGAATCACGTCTGCGAAACTACTGTATTGCTCGACTCATTCTGAGAGGTGCTGTCTATTTTCTGCACTTAACTCGGGCTGTAGGGGGGCTGCAGGGCTGGTAATGACAGGATTCGATTCGCAGACATCAGACGCGTCCGTCTGTCGGGTTCAGAGGTCAAAAAATCTTCACTAAAAGTCGGAATGTGGGTAGGTGCTGTCGGTTTTCTCAACTTAAGTCGAGCTAGGAAGCTCTACGAGTGTCCCAGCGGTAACCAAGGTTGGTTTACCGCCGGCGCCCATTGGCCCACCCGGCCGAGGAGGCGGACAATGTGACAACTTTTCGGTGGTTTCGCGTATTTGAAAGATATTTGATCATTTATTATGAGAAAGCAGATTTTTCGCACCTTGGCGCAACCAACTTTCTATCGACATGAAAAAATCGAAGATTCAATTTTTCGAGAAATGCCTCGAGAAGCTCTCTCCTTCGACTCTTAGCACTCTTACGCGTGAAAAGGGCTCTACCAGGTTCCCGGCGAAGACCAGGTTGACGGTTCACCGCCGGTGCCAGTTTTGAACGCTACGAAATGCAAATATTTGAAAGATATTTGACAATTCATTTTGAGAAAGCAGATTTTTCGCACCTGTAGACAGCTTCGAGGGCCTCTGCAACTTAATATGAGCGCTGAAGGCACACTTTTACTATCAAAGCACTTGGCGCAACCAACTTTCTATCGACATGAAAAATTTGAAGATTCATTTTTTCGAGAAATGCCTCGAGGAGCTCTCTGCTTTGACTCTTAGCACTCTGACGCGTGAAAGAGCTCTACGAGGTTCCCGGCGGAGACCAGGTTGACGGTTCACCGCCGGTGCCAGTTCGGGCGCAGGTGGAGCTAGTTGGCCGACCCGACCTTAAGAGACAACGTGACGACTTGGGGTATTCTATCTTTGTGCAAAATACCTCGTAGAGCCCTCATGATATGAGAGATAGAGGAATTCGGCGACAGGGTGGAGCTAGTTGGCAAAATTTCGAAAAGGGACGCAATCATATCATCCGCGGCCTGGCTCAGCGAATTTTGCAGCTCTAACCATTCGTTTGGGCTGATAATTGCGTTGAGCGAAGCTTCGCATCACAGAAGTGACCAGGTTGACGGTTCACCGCCGACGCCAGTTTGAAAGTTCGTTTTACAAAAAGGTATTTTTCCCACCTTCAGCGGGTTATGCCGCGTCTGCCAGTTAAATTCCCCGGTCTGTAGCTGTAATATTACTATCAAAAGACTTGAGGGAACCGTCGGCCGCTTCGAGTCATCTTGACACGCGTTAACGGTTTTCTGTACTTAACGCGAGATTTAGGACAGCTACAGAGCTGATACTTAGAGAAACTCGCATCGAGAGGCAGAACTCGGTCTGGCAGCTAGGTCCACGAAGCGAAGATGCAAAATTTAAAACCATATTTTCCGATATTTCTTCTTCACGCTTGAGAAAGCTTTCGTGTGCTTCGAGCGCGCCAGAATAGAGCTCTACGAGGCTCCCGGCGGCTACCTGGTTGACGGTTTACCGCCGGATCCCAGTTCCATCGGTATCGAGTCCCGAGGCTCCGCATTCCACTCCGATGCATGTTTATTAATGTACGCAAGGCGTTTCTCCATCTTCTCGTCCTCCTTTGTTTGCTGCTACTATGAAAACACTTGGAGCAACCGACGTTGAATAAAAACAGAAAAATGCGAGTTTTTCCTTTCTCCAGAAGCTTTCTCCATGTAATCTGACGATCGCCGTGCAAGAGAAGAGCTCTACGAGTTCCCTGCGGTTCCCAGGTTGACGGTTTACCGCCGTATCCAGTAATTCCGGGGCGCTGGAGAGCTAGTTGGCAAGAAAAATATCGACAGACCTTTTGCTGACTTTTGGTCGGTTGAGAATTTGTTCTCGAAATTCAACAATTCGTTTGAGCTCTAGCATTTTTCCTGACCATATTCGATCTTATTCCCGCTCGCCTTCCTTATCTCAGCTCGATCGGTAAATATTTCTGCAAAAAAGCGTCGCGGCGGGATCGGCTGTTTCGAGTCATCTTGATACGCTTGTCGGTATTTTGTACTTAACTCGAGCTGTAGGGCAGCTAGAGAGCTCATTCGAACAGAAATCGATTGAGAATCATCAGGCGCGTTCGTCTGTTCCATCTAGAGGTCTGAAATCGATCTGCTGCCCGAGCTAGGTTCGCGAAGCTATTCGTATTATTCGAGTCATCTTGAGAGGTGCTTTTAGTTTTCTGCACTTAACTCGGGCTGTAGAGGGGTATAGGACTCACAGGAATCAATTCAGAGGCGTCCGCCTGCTGAATCGTGAGCTCAGAACTCGGTGTGCTGCCCGAGCTAGGTCCGCAAAACTATTCGTATTCTTCGAGTCATCTTGAGAGATGCTGTCCGTTTTCTGCACTTAACTCGAGCTGTAAGGGAGCTGCAGGACTGGTGATCACTGGAATCGATTCGGAGACATCAGTCGCGTCCGTTTGTCGCACTGAGAGCTCTGAACTCGGTCTGCCGCCCGAGCTAGGTCTGCGAAACTATTCGTATTGTTCGAGTCATCTTCAGAGGTGCTGTCGGTTTTCTGCACTTAACTCGGGCTGAAAGGGAGCTGCAGGGTGGTAATCACAGGAATCGATTCGGAGACATCAGGCGCGTCCGCCTGTTGCATTCAGAGGTCTGAACTCGGTCTGATACTCGAGCTAGATTCGCGAAACTATTTGTATTGTTCGAGTGATCTTGAGAGGTGCTGTCGATTTTCGCACGTAACTCGGGCTGTAGGAGAGCTACGGAGCTCGCGCGCACAGAAAACGATCCAGAAGCATGAGTGGGGTTTGGCTGTTGCATCGAGAGGTCTGTAATGGCTCAGGCTGAAACACTATTCGTTCTCTGCATTTTTTTTTTCAAAATTATATATGGTCAGGAAGCTCTACGAGTCCCCCGGCGGTAAGAAAGGTTGACGCTTTACCGCCGGCGCCTAGTTGGCAAGAAAAATCTCGGAGCTCTACGAGGTTCCCGGCGGTGACCAGGTTGACGGTTCACCGCCGGTGCCAGTTCCGACGCTCTGGAGAGCTAGTTGGCAAGAAAAATCTTGACGGAACTTACCTCGTAGAGCTCTTCGGCATCGATGAGCTGGAGGAATTCCGGCGCGGGGTGGAGCAAGTACCTCGTAGAGCACTTCGTTATCGATGAGCTCGAGGAGTTCTGGCGCGGGGTGGAGCTAGTACCTCGTAGATCTCTTCGTTATACCTCGTACCTCGTAGAGCTCTTCGGCATCGATGAGCTAGAGGAATTCCGGCGCGGGGTGGAGCTAGTACCTCGTGGAGCTTTTCGTTATCGATGAGCTAGAGGAATTCCGGCGCGGGGTGGAGCTAGCACCTCGTGGAGCTCTTCGGCATCGATGAGCTAGAGGAATTCCGGCGCGGGGTGGAGCTAGTACCTCGTAGAGCTCTTCGTCATCGATGAGCTAGAGGAATTCCGGCGCGGGGTGGAGCTAGTACCTCGTAGAGCTCTCATGATAAGAGGGCTGAAGGAATTCGGCGACAGGGTGGAGCGAGTTGGCAAAATTTCGAAAAGGGACGCGATCATACCATCCGCGGCCTGGCTCAACCGATTTTGGAGCTCTAACAATTCGTTTGGCCTGATAATTGCGCAGAGCGAAGCTTTCCATCACAGAAGTTGCCTCTCGAATTCTTAGCTCATTCCGTCGACAAATTCTTCTTAGCGAAGCCGGGGACCTGACCTCAGATTGACATGCAAAATTGGAATTTGAAGATTTGCAGAAAATCTACTGCGAAGTTCTCTGCTTCGATTCTGGGCACTCTTCCGCGGGGAAGGAGCTCTACGAGGTTCCCGGCGGTGACCAGGTTGACGGTTCACCGCCGGCGCCAGTTGTCGACCCGGCCAGAAAAGAAGATGTGACAACTTTGGGTGGGTTTTGCTAAGATTTGAAAGATATTTGACAATTCGTTTTAAGAAAGCAGATTTTCGCACCTGTAAACAACTGTGAGGGCTTCTGCGTCTTAATATGAGCTCTCTAGGCGCACATTTACTATCAAAACACTTGGCGCAATCAACTTCATCTCGACATGAAAAAAAAAAAAAAAACAATGTTGAAATTTTCTAGAAATGCCTCCAGAAGCTCTCTCTTCCGACTCTGAGCACTCTCACGCGTGGAAGGAGCTCTACGGGGTTCCCGGCGGTGACCAGGTTGACGGTTCACCGCCGGTGCCAGTTGGTCGACCCGACCAGAAGAGACAATGTTACAACTTTGGGTCGGTTTTGCGAATATTTGAATGATGTTTGACAATTCATTTTCGAAAAGCAGATTTTTACGCCGAGTATTGGAATATAGAATTCGTTCCCAGAGCAGCTGAACTCTCTAGAGCCAGTTTTACTATCGGAAGTTGAGAACCAAAAATAAAAATTGAACGGTTTTCTAGAAATGCTCCAATAAGCTGTCTGCTTTAAATCTAAGCACTCTTACGCGTGTGAAGAGCTCCACGAGGTTCCCGGCGGTGACCAGGTTGACGGTTGACCGCCGGCGCCAGTTGGTCGACCCGACCAGAAAGGACGCAGTGGTGACTTTGGGTCGGTCTTGCTCATATTTGAAAGATATTTGACAATTCATTTTGAGAATGCAGATTTTTACGCCGAGCATTGGCATATAAACTTGCTTTTCTCCGCAGCTCAGCCCTCTAGAGTCAGTTTTAGTTTTAGTTGACTTCCGGGAACCGACTTCATGTTGACTCCGAAAAATCTGAATTTTGTTTTTTTCTAGAAGAGCTCCCAGAAACTCTCGGCTCCCATCCTCAGCTTCTTTACGGGTGCAAGGAGCCCTACGAGGTTCCCGGCGGTGACCAGGTCGACGGTTCACCGCCGGCGCCAGTTGGCCGACCCGACCAAAAGAGACAATGTGGTGACTTTAGGTCGGTTCTGCTGAAATTTGAAAGATATTTGACAATTCATTTTGAGAAACCAGATGTTTCCCACCTGTAGTGGGTTATGCCGCGTTTGCCAGTAAAATTTTCAGGTCCGTAGGTGCGGTATTACTATCAAAACACTTGGGGGAACCGACGTTGGATAAAAACAGAAAAACGTGATTTTCTGAGTTTTTCGATTCTCGCTCCAGAAGCTGTCTGCATGTGTTCCGACGATCGCCGTGGAGGAAAAGAGCTCTACGAGGTTCCCGGCGGTAATCAGGTTGACGGTTTACCGCCGGTTCCACTAGAGCTCTTCGGCATCGATGAGCTGGGGGAATTCTGGCGCGGGGTGGAGCTAGCTGGCCGACCTGGCCAAAAGAGACAAAGTTGTGACTTTGGATCGGTTTTGCTAAGATTTGAAAGATATTCGACAATTTATTTTGAGAAACCAGTTTTTTCGGACCTGTAGTGGGTTATGCCGCGTCTGCCAGTCCAATTCTCAGGTCCGTAGGTGCAGTATTACTATCAAAACACTTGGGGGGACGGACGTTGGATAAAAACAGAAAAATGTGATTTTTCGATTTTTTTGTTTCTTGCTCCAGAAGCTTTCTTCATGTGTTCTGAGAAGCGTTGTGTGAGGAAAGAGCTCTACGAGGGTCCCAGCGGTAACCTGGTTGACGGTTTGCCGCCGGTTCCCAGTCGATGAGCTAGAGAACCCGACCAGAACGGACAATGTGGCTACTTTTGGTGGGTTTTGCCAAAAAAGGAAAGATATTTGACCATTTATTTCGAGAAAGCAGATTTTGCGCACCTGTAGTGGGTTGAGGCGCGTCTGCCAGTAAAATTATCAGGCCCCGAGGTGCAGTATTACTATCAAAACACTTGGCGGAACCGACGTTGGATGAATGCCGAAAAATCGTGGTTTTGCGAACATTTGAAAGGTATTTAACAATTTATTTTGGGAAAGCAGATTTTTACTCCGAGCATTAGTATCTAAACTTCCCTTTGCGAGCAGCTCAGCTGTCTGGAGGGAGTTTTAATATCTAATCGTTTGGAGGAACCGACATCATGTTGATACCGAAAAATCGGAATTCGGTGTTTTTCTAGAAATGAGAAGATCGAGCTGAAATTAAGATGGCGAGCGGGAATAAGATCGAATATCACGGAACCGGCGGTAAACCGTCAACCAGGTTACCGCGGGGGCGTGGGGCTCTTTTCTCACACGGCGCTCCTCGGTAGACATTAAGAAAGCGTCTGGAGCAAGACCGGAAAAACTCGATAATCACGTTTTTCTGTTTTTATCCAACGTCGGTTGCTCCAAGTGTTTTGATAGTAATACTGCAGCTACGGACCTGAAAATTTGACTGGCAGACGCGGCATAGTCCACTACTGGTGCGAAAAATCTGGTTTCTCAAAATGAATTGTCAAATGCTCTTCAAATCTTGGCAAAACCGACCGAAATGTGCCACATTTTCTCTTTTGGTCGGGTCGACCAACTAGCTCCGCGCGCCGGAATTCCTCTGCCTCGTCGATGCCGAAGAGCTCTACGAGGTACGAATGGTTGAATTTCGAGAACATAATTTTCAATCGACCAAAAGTCAGCAAACTGGCGCCGGCGGTGAACCGTCAACCTGGTCACCGCCGGGAACCTCGTAGAGCCCCTTCCAGGTGAGAGTGCTGATTGTCGAAAGAGAGAGCTTCTGGAGGCATTTCTCGAAAAATTGAACATTCATTTTTCTCATGTCGAGATGAAGTTCGTTCCTCTCATTGTTTTGAAAGTGAATGTGAGCCTACAGAGCTCATATTAAGACGCAGAGGCCCTTTTATTGCAAAAAGCACACAGGCGGGATCGACTGTTTCGAGTCATCTTGATACGCGTTGTTGGTATTTCGAGCTTAACTCGAGCTGCAGGGCAGCTACAGAGCTCATAGTCACAGAAATCGATTGAGAATCATCAGGCGCGTTCGTCTGTTGAATCCAGAGCTCTGAACTCGGTCTGCTGCCCGAGCTAGGTTCGCGAAACTATTCTCATTGTTCGAGTCATCTTGTGAGGTGCTGTCAGTTTTCTGTACTTAACTCAGGCTATGCAGTGGCCAGAGGGCTGGCAATCACACGAATCGATTTGGAGACATCAGGCGCGTCCGCTTATCAAATCCAGAGCTCGGAACTCGGTCTGCTGCCCGAGCTAGGTCCGCGAAACTATTCGTATTGTTCGAGTCATCTTGAGAGGTGCTGTCGGTTTTCTGCACTTAACTCGGGCTGCAGGGTGGCTGCAGGGCTGGTAATCACAGGAATCGATATCGGAGACGTCAGGCGCGTCCGCCTGTCGCATTCAGAGGTCTGAACTCGGTCTGATACTCGAGCTGGGTTCGCGAAACTATTCGTATTGTTCGAGTCATCTTGAGAGGTGCTGTCGATTTTCGCACGTAGCTCGGGCTGCAGCAGAGCTACAGAACTCGTACGCACAGAAAACGATCCAGAAGCATCAGGGGCGTTCAGCTGTTCCATCGAGAGGTCTGAAATTGCTTGGCCTGAAACAGTATCCGTTCTCTGCGTTTATTGTCGATATTTTATATGGTCTGGAAGCTCTACGAGTCCCCGGCGGTAAGAAAGGTTGACGGCTTACCGCCGGCGCCCAGTTGGCCGGCCTTAAGAGACAATGTGATGACCTGGGGTCTTTTGCGAATATTTGAAAGATATTGAACAATTCATTTTGAGAACCGGTTTTTTTGACGTGCAGTGGATTATGCCGCGTCTGCCAGTTCAATTCTTAGGCCCGTAGGTGCAATATTATTATCAAAAGACTTGCAGGAACTGACGTTCGAACAAAAACAGAAAAACGTGATTTTTCGATTTTTTCGTTTCTCGCTTTAGAAGCTTTCTTCATGTGTTCCGACGATCGCCGTGCAAGGAAAGAGCTCTACGAGGTTCCCGGCGGTAAGCAGGTTGACGGCTTACCGCCGGTTCCCAGTTGAACATTGATTTTTTTCATCTCGACATAAAGTGGGTTCCGCCAAGTGTCTTGACAGTAAAAGTGCGCCTGCAGAGCTCATAATGAGATGCAGAGGCCCTCACAGTCGTCTACAGGTGCGAAAAATCTGCTTTCTTAAAATGTCAAATATTTTTGATATCTTAGCAAAACCGACCCAAAGTTATGACATCTTCTTTTCTGGCCGGGTCGACCAACTAGCTCCACCCCGTGCCAGAATTCCTCTAGCTCATCACGAATAGCTCTACGAGGTAAACCGACCCAAAGTTGTCACATTGTCCTTTCTGGTCGGGTCGGCCAACTGGTCGCCGGCGGTAAACCGTCAACCTTTCTTACCGCCGGGAGACTCGTAGAGCTTCCTGACAATGTATAATGTCGGAAAAAAATTGCAGAGAAAAACTAGTTTTTCAGCCCAAGCGATTTCAGACCTCTCGATGCAACAGCCAAACGCCCCCGATGCTTAGCTCTGTATCTCTCCCAGCCCGAGTTACGCGCGTAAATCGACAGCACCTCTTAAGATGACTCGAACAATACCAGTATCAGATGGAGTTTAGACCTCCCAATGCGACAGGCGGACGCGTCTGATGTCTCCGAATCGATTCCTGTGATTACCAGCCCTGCAGCACCCCTACAGCCCGAGTTAAGTGCAACAAACCGACAGCGGCGGTAAACCGTCAACCAGGATACCACCGGAAGCCTCGTACACTTTGAAAGGAGCTCTACGAGGTTCCCGGTTGTGTTCAGAGCTCTAGAGGCTTCAGCCGAACGTCACTGATGATTCTCGATCGGTTTCTGTGCGTACCAGCTCTTGAACTCTGCTACAGCTTCAGTTAAGTACAGAAGACCGACAGCGTCTGCAAAGAGAACTTGAAGAATACGAATAGTTTTGCGGACCTAGCTCGGGTACCAGACCGCGTTCAGACCGCTCGATGCAACAGGCGCGCGCATCTAATGATATAGAATCCTCGGATGTGCGTGCCAGCTCTGCAGCTATTCTACATCGTGATTTCAGTACAGAAAACCGGCAGCACTCGTCAAAATGACTCGAAGAATACAAATAGGTTTGCGGACCTAGCTCGAGCAGCAGACCGAGTTGAGAGTCTAGATGGGACAGACGAACGCACCTCATTATTTCCCATTGCTTTCTGTGAGTATGAGCTCTGTAACTGTCCTAAATCTCGAGATAAGTACAGAAAACCGTCAATGCGTGTCAAGATGACTCGAAACAGCCGTCGGTTCCAGCAAGTGTTTTGATAGTAATATTTCAGCTACGGACCTGAGAATTTAACTGGCAACCGCGTCATAATCCACTACACGTGAGAAAAATACCGGTTCTTGAAACGAGTTTTCAAATTATAGATTGAAAAACGGACCCAAAGTTAACGCATTGTCTCTTAACTGGCGCCGGCGGTGAACCGTCAACCTGGTCACCGTCTGCTACCCGAGCTGGGTCTGCAAAACTATTCGTATGGAACCGATTTTCTTTGAAACTGATGGTGATTCTTTCCACTTAACTCGAGCTGCAGATGAGCTTGAGAGCTCTTCCGCGCAGAACTCTTGGAGGAAACTCCCTCAATGTGTCACGGGCAGCCCCGCACGAGAAAAGAGCTCTACGAGGCTTCCGGTGGTATCCTGGTTGATGGTTTACCGCCGGCTCCCAGTTGGCAAGAAACATTTCGACGGACCTTTTGCTGACTTTTGGTCGGTTGAAAATTCTGTTCTCGAAATTCAACCATTCGTTAGAGCTCTAGTTATTTTTTTTCCCGTGATATTCGATCTTATTCCCGCTCGCCATCTTGATCTCAGCTCGATCGGGTACCTTTTACAGCCAAAAAGCGTCCAGGCGGGATCAGCCGTTTCGAGTCATCTTGATACGCGGTGTCGGTATATTGGACTTAACTCGAGATACAGGACAGCTACAGAGCTGGTCAGCACACCTCATCGATTCAGAATGATCAGGCGCGTTCGTCTGTTGCATCCAGAGGTCTCAACTCGGTTTGCTAGCCGAGCTAGGTCCGCGAAACTATTCGTATTGTTCGAGTCATCTTCACAGACGCTCTCGGTTTTCTGTACTTTACTCGAGCTATAGGACAGCTACAGAGCTGATGCTTACAGAAACCGATTCAGAATCATTAGTCGCGTTTGTCTGTTGGATCCAGAGCTCTGAACTCGGTCTGCTGCCCGAGCTAGGTCCGCAAAACTATTCGTTTTGTTCGAGTCATCTTGAGAGGTGCTGTCGGTTTTCTGCACTTAACTCGGGCTGTAGGGGGGCTACAGTGCTGGTGGTCACAGGAATCGATTTGAAGACATCAGGCGCGTCCGCCTGTCGAATCCACAGCTCTGAACTCGGTCTGCTGCCCGAACTAGATCCGCGAAACTATTCGTATTGTTCGAGTCATCCTGAGAGGTGCTGTCGGTTTTCTGCACTTACAGCTGTAGGGGGGCTGCAGGGCTAGTAATCACAGGAATCGATTCGGAGGCATCAGACGCGTCCGCTTGTCGCAGAACTCGGTCTGATACTCGAGCTGGGTTTGCCAAAGTATTTGTTTTCTTCGAGTCATTTTCAGAGGTGCTGTCGATTTACGCACGTACAGAGCTCGTACAGAAGACAATCCAGAAGCATCGGGGGCGTTCGGCTGTTGCATCGAGAGGTCTGAAATCGCTTGGGCTGAAAAACTATCCGTTCTCTGCAATTTTTTCCGACATTATATATTGTCAGGAAGCTCTACGAGTCCCCCGGCGGTAAGAAAGGTTGACGGTTTACCGCCGGCGCCCAGTTGGCCGAGCCGGCCCCGACGGACAATGTGTGAACTTTGGGTTGGTTGGACGAACTTTGTGAGAGATTTGAACATTCGTTTCGAGAACCGGTATTTTTCGCACCTGTAGTGGGTTGTGCCGCGTCTGCCAGTGAGTTCTCAGGTCCGTAGCTGCAGTATTACTATCAAAACACTTGGGGGAACCGTCTTTGGGCGACAACTAAAAAAACGTACTTTTTCGAGTTTTTGGCTCGCGTACAAAAAAACTCCCCCCACGTGTTCCAACCAGCGCCATGCGAGGAAAGAGCTCTACGAGGCTTCCGGCTTGTGTTTGTCTCAGTGGTGTTGAGACGGTAATCGCTGTATAAACCAGTGGTTACTGCATTGTCTCCCACTGCTTTTATTTTCAGTGGTGCTGAGACGGTAATCGCTATATGTGGTTACTGCATGGTCTCGCACTGCTTTGCTTCCATCAATCTTTGAGTGGCATTCTCGTGTATTGTATACTTGTGCATTCCTGTACAGCTTCGCTGTTTGTGCACTTGTACTCAATCTTTGCAGCTTCGCTGCTTAGGTTCTTTGTGTTTAGGCCTGCTCCCATGGGAGCTCGAACCGGCCTTCGCAAAAAAAGACGCAAAAAACCTGGTTGACGGTTTACCGCCGGCTCCTAGTTGGCCGACCCGACCTTAAGAGACAATGTGGTGACTTGGGGTCGTTTTTTTTTTTTTTTTTTTTTTTTTTTGTTGTTAAATAAAAAACTTTGTGCAAAATTTGAAAATTCGTTTTTGGAACCGGTATTTTTTCCACTTGTAGTAGGTTATGCCGCGTCTGCGAGTTACATTCTCAGGTCCGTAGCTGCAATATTACTATCAAAACACTTGCTGGAACCGGCGGCCGTTTCGAGTTATTTGAGACGCGTTGACAGTTTTCTGTACTTATCTCGAGATTTAGGACAGCTACAAAGCTGATACTTACAGAAACGTCAGGCGCTTTTGTCTGTCCCATCTAGAGCTCTGAACTCGGTCTGCTGCTCGAGCTAGGTCTGCAAATCTATTCGTATTTCTCGAATCAGTTTGACGAGTGGTGTCGGTTTTCTGTACTTAACTCACGAGTCAGAATAGCTACAGAACTGCTACGCACGTGGGAGGATTCTGTATTATCAGGCGTGTCCATGTGTTACATCGAGCGGCCTGAACTCGGTCTGCTACCCGAGCTAGGTTCGCAAAACTATTCGTATTCTTCAAGTTCTCTTTGCAAGCGCTGTCGGTCTTCTGTGCTTAACTGAAGCTGTAGCAGAGTTGCAGAGCTCATACGCACAGAAACCGATCCAGAATCATCAGGGGCGTTCGGCTGGAGCATCTAGAGCTCTGACCATAGTCTGCTACCCGAGCTAGGCTTGCAAAACTATTCGTATGCGACCGATTTTTTTTCAAACTGTGGTCATTTTTCCACTTAACTCGAGCTGCAGATGAGCTTGAGAGCTCTTTCGCACAGAAATCTACAAGAAAACTCTCTTAATGTGTACCGGGCAGCCCCGCACGAGAAAAGAGCTCTACGAGGCTTCCGGTGGTAACCTGTTTGACGGTTTACCGCCGGCTCCCATAATTCCGGCGCGCTGGAGAGCTAGTTGGCAAGAAAAGCTTGACGGACCTTTTGATGACCTTTGGTCGGTTGAAAATTTTGTTCCTGAAATTCAACCATTCGTAGAGCTCTAGTATTTTTTTCTGTGGTATTCGATCTTATTACCGCTCGCCGTCTTGATCTCAGCTCGATCGGGTACCTTTTATTGCCAAAAAGCACACGGGCGGGATCGGCCGTTTCGAGTTCTCTTGGTACGCGCTGTCGGTATTTTGTGCTTAACTCGAGCTACAGACAGCTACAGAGCTCATACTTACATAAATCGATTCAGAATCATCAGGCGCGTTCGTCTGTTGAGTCGAGAGCTCTGAACTCGGTCTGCTGCCCGAGCTAGGTTCGCGAAACTATTCATATTGTTCGAGTCATCTTGAGAGGTCCTTTTCTGTATTTTAATCGGGGGAGCTACAAGGCTGGTAATCACAGGAATCGATTTGGAGACATCAGGCGCGCCCCCCTGTCGAAGCCAGAGCCTGCAACTCGGTCTCCTGCTCGAGCTAGCTCCGCGAAGCTATTCGTATTGTTGGAGTCATCTTGAGAGGTGCTGTCGGTTTTCTGCACTTAACTCGGGCTGTAGGGGGGTTCAGGGCTGGTAATCACAGGAATCGATTTGGAAGATCAGGCGCGTCCGCCTGTCGCATTCAGAGGTCTGAACTCGGTCTGATACTCGAGCTAGGTTCCCGAAGCTATGCATATTGTTCGAATCATCTTGAGAGGTGCTGTCGATTTTCGCACGTAACCCGGGCTGTAGGAGAGCTACAAGCTCGTACGCAGAGAAAACGATCCAGAAGCATCAGAGGCGTTCGGCTGTTCCATCGAGAGGTCTGAAATCGCTCGAGCTGAACAACTATTCGTTCCTTTTTTTTTTTTTTTTTTTTTTTTTTCTTCTTCTTCTCGACATTGTTTATTGTCAGGAAGCTCCGCGAGTCCCCCGGCGGTAAGAAAGGTTGGCGGTTTACCGCCGGCGCCCAGTTGGTCGACCCGAGCAGAAAGGACAATGTGGCAACTTTTGGTCGGTTTTGCTAAGATTTGAGAGATATTCGACCATTTATTTTGGGAAAGCAAATTTTTCGCACCTGTAAACGACTATGAGGACCTCTGCGTCTTAATATGGGCTCTGTAGGCGCACATTTACTATCAAAACACTTGGCGGAACGAACTTCATATCGACATGAAACAAGACATAATTTTTTCTTTTTCGCGAAATGCTTCCAGAAGCTCTCACTGTCGATTCTAAGCAGTCTCACGCGTGAAAGGAGCTCTACGAGGTTCCCGGCGGTGACCAGGTTGACAGTTCACCGCCGGCGCCAGTTGGCCGACCCGGCCAGAAATGACAAAGTGTTAACTTTTGGTCGGTTTTGCTAAGATTTGAGAGATTGGACAATTCATTTTGAGAAAGCAGATTTTTCGCACCTGTAAACGACTATCAGGGCCTCTGCGTCTTAATATGAGCTCTGTAGCCGCACTTTTAATCTCGACATGAAAAAGATGAATGTTCAATTTTTCGAGGAATGCCTCCAGAAGCTCTCTCTTTCGACTCTGAGCACTTTACGCGTGGAAGGAGCTCTACGAGGTTCCCAGCGGTGACCAGGTTGACGGTTCACCGCCGGCGCCATCGATGAGCTAGAGGAATTCCGGCGCGCGGTGGAGCTAGTTGGTCGACCCCGCCAGAAAAGAAGATGTCATAACTTTGGGTACCTCGAAGCTTCGTTATCGATGAGCTAGAGGAATTCTGGCGCGGGGTGGAGCTAGTTGGTCGACCCGACCAGAAAGGACAAAGTGGTGACTTTGGGTCGGTTTTGCTCAGATTTGAAAGATATTTGACAATTCATTTTGAGAAAATAGATTTTTACGCCAAGCATTGGCATATAAA
Source organism: Prorocentrum cordatum (assembly GCA_963575745.1). Classification (NCBI taxonomy): domain Eukaryota; class Dinophyceae; order Prorocentrales; family Prorocentraceae; genus Prorocentrum; species Prorocentrum cordatum. The sequence continues at coordinate 26,873 of CAUYUJ010014679.1, forward strand.
CTTTCTTCCCTCAGCAGCTCAGCTCTCCAGAGCCAGTTTTAGTATTAGTTGACTTCCCGGAACCAACATCATGTTGACTCCGAAAAATCTCAATCTTACGTTTTTGAAGGAAAGCTCCCAGAAGCTCTTTGCTTTGATCCTGAGTTTTCTTACGGATGCAAGAAGCTCTACGAGGTGCCCGGCGGTGACCAGGTTGACGGTTCACCGCCGGCGCCAGTCGGTTTTGCTAATATTTGAAAGATATTTGACAGTTCATTTTAAGAAAGCAGATTTTTCGCACCTGTAGACGACTGTGAGGGCCTCTGCATCTTATTATGAGCTCTGTAGGCACTTTTACGATCAAAAGACTTGGCGGAACTACTTTATGTCGAGATGAAAAAAATCAATGTTCAATTTTTTGAGAAATGCCTCGAGAAGCTCTCTCCTTCGACTCTGAGCACTCTCGCGCGTGGAAGGAGCTCTACGAGGTTCCCGGCGGTGACCAGGTTGACGGTTCACCGCCGGTGCCAGTTCGGGCGCGGGGTGGAGCTAGTTGGCCGAGCCGACCAAAAGAGACAATGTGGTAACTCTGGGTGGGTTTTGCTAAAATTTGAAAGACATTTGACAATTCATTTGGAGAGCCGGTATTTTTCTCACGTGTAGTGGGTTATGCCGCGTCTGCCAGTTAAATTCTCAGGTCCGTAGCTGCAATATTATTGTCAAAAGACTTGCAGGAACCAACTCCGTTCCGAGTCATCTTGACACGCGTTTACGGTTTTCTGTACTTAACTCGAGATTTCGAAGCTACAGAGTTGATATTTACAGGAACCGATTCAGAATCATCAGGCGCGTTCGTCTGTTGCATCCAGACGCCTCAACTCGGTCTGCTACTCGAGCTAGGTCCGTCAAACTATTTGTGTTTTTCGAGTCATCTTGACCAGTGCTGTCGGTTTTCTGTACCCAAGATTCAGAGGAGCTACAGAGCTGGTGCGCACATAAACTAATTCAGTATCACGAGGCGCGTGCGTCTGTTGCATCGAGAGGCCTGAACTCGTTCTGCTACTCGAGCTAGGTCCACAACACTATTCGTCTCAATTTCTTTGTAGAGGCGCTGTCGGTATTCTGCACTCCTCTGGCTGTAGCACAGCTACAGAGCTGGTGCGCACAGAAACTCATGCAGAATCATTGAGGGCGTTTGGCTGAAGCATCTAGAGCTCTGATCAGAGTCTGCTTCTCGAGCTAAGTCCGCACAAATATTTGTATGCAACCGTTTTTTTTTTTTTTTTTTTTTTTTTTTTTTTTTTTTTTTTTTTTTTTTTTTTTTTTTTTTTTTTTTATTTATTATATATATATATATATAAAAAAAAAAAAAACAGTTTTTTGGCTCTGGCTTCAGCTTGCTTCACTTCCGAGGAGCTGGGCAAGAAAAGAGCTCTACGAGGTTCCCGGCGGTAGCCAGGTTGACGGTTTACCGCCGGCGCCCAGTTGGTCGACCCGACCAGAAAGGACAAAGTGGTGACTTTGGGTCGGTTTTGCTCAGATTTGAAAGGTATTTGACAATTCATACCTCGTAGAGCTCTTCGTTATCGATGAGCTAGAGGAATTCTGGCGCGGGGTGGAGCTAGTTGGTCGACTCGACCAGAAAGGACAAAGTGGTGTCTTTGGGTCGGTTTCGCTCAGATTTGAAAGATATTTGACAATTCATTTTGAGAAAACAGATTTTTACGCCGAGCATTGGCATATAAACTTTATTCCCTCAGCAGCTCAGCTCTCTAGAGCCAGTTTTAGTATTAGGTGACTTCCTGGAACCGACTTCATGTTGACTCCGAAAAATTTCAATTTTACGTTTTTGAAGAAAAGCTCCCAGAAGCTCTCCGCTTCGATCCTGAGCTTTCTTACGGGTGCAAGAAGCCCTACGAGGTGCCCGGCGGTGACCAGGTTGACGGTTCACCGCCGGCACCAGTCTTGAGAAAACAGATTGTTACGCCGAGCATTGGCATATAGACTTTGTTCCCTCAGCAGCTTAGCTCTCTAGAGCCAGTTTCAGTATTAGTTGACTTCCTGGAACCGACTTCATGTTGACTCCGAAAAATCTCAATTTTACGTTTTTGAAGACAAGCTCCCAGAAGCTCTCCGTTTCGATCCTGATCTTTCTTACGGGTGCAAGGAGCTCTACGAGGTGCCCGGCGGTGACCAGGTTGACGGTTCACCGCCGGCGCCAGCTGGTCGACCCGACGAGAAGAGACAATGTGACAACTTTGGGTCGGTTTTTCTAAGATTTGAAAGATATTTGACAATTCATTTTGAGACCAGAGTTTTTCGCATCTGTACTGTCTTATGCCGCGTCTGCCAGTCAAATTCTCAGGTCCGTAGGTGCAGTATTACTATCAAAACACTTGGCGGAACCGTCTCTGGATAAAAACATAAAAACGTGATTTTTCGAGTTTTTCGGGTCTTGCTCCAGACGCTTCCTCTATGTGTACCGAGCAGCGCCGTGCGAGAAAAGAGCTCTACGAGGGCCCCGGCGGCAATCTGGTTGACGGTTTACCGCCGGTTCCAAGTGAAGATTGTGAGCGATCTGACCGTTCGTTAGGGGAACTCAGATTATGAGTTTCCGTCGTCGATTTTGGCGCTTTGATTTGTGGAATCCTCAGGGCTGTAGCTGCAGCGCAGCTCTCGAAAATTAGGGGGAACCGTCGATGATCGGAATGCATTTTATGATTATGATTTCGTGAACTGTGAAGCAGAAAGCAAGCTACAGAGCTTCGGCATTTTTTTGCAGCCGTAGTAAATTATGGCGCGTCGGCCTGTTGAATTCTGAGAACCTTAGCTGTAGTATTGTTGTGAAAACACGGAACAAACTTTGTATCAAACCAAAAGGTTACATTTCCCGAGTTCGGAGCTGATATTCAAGAAAGCTTTCTTGTCATATCTTGAGCACCACTGCGCGCGCCAAGAGGTCTACGAGAGTCCCGCTGCACACGCACAGAGAGGATCATGCGTATATTCCTTTGCTTTTGCCTGAGCATCATATTGAAGCAGCTACGTTTGGTAGCCGCGAACGTTCGACGTGGAACAGACATCATACGGACTCACCTGCTTTGTTGCCTTGTTATATTCCGACAGCTACTCTGCACACTCACAGTACACACCTTACGCATTCTCGTGTGCCTTCTTGTGCTTCACCTCAGATTGTTTCGCCTGAGCCCCAAGAAAGAGCGGCTATGTTTGGTGGCCGCGAGAGACTGACGTCGAACAAACAACATTGTCAACGTTCTTCTTCCGTTTCCATGGCGCCTTGTCCTCGGCGGATCTCTGTGGTCGTGTGTCGTTTGCGTCCAGAATAAGAGTTCCTTTGAGCACTGACCGCCGCGATGTGAACGATCCACTCCAAGTGGCGCATCTGTTTGAGTGCGCCAGATTCCTGGAGCAACGGAGTTTGCAGTGTAAATCGCAGGGTGTTTCTAGTCCTGCGGCCACAGCCCCCCCAGACAACGGTGAGAGCGAACCCACGCCTGTGGTCAAGAATCGTCGCAAGCAGATTGTGGATGCCCGTCTTGCCGCCAGGGGAGAGAAAAGAAGCATTGGACCGACCCCCACCGCGAGCCAGGAGGAGCTCGCAAAGCGTGTCAGGCAACCCCCGCGCCCTTGCGACAAGAGAGTTCGGGATGAAGATACTCGTCCGCGTGGCAGCCAAAAGAGACGCTGTGTTGCAGCTGTGAGTGACGACCCCATCGCTTCCGCCAATAGTCCGTCTGCTGCTCCACAGGGGAGCAAGCGACCCCGTGCCCCTCCTCCTCTCAGTTATGCTAGCGAGCCGCGTGATGCACGACCCTCTGGCGCACATGTGAATGCCTTCAAACTCAACGCCTACTCTGAGGCGCGGTTGGGCATGATGCATGCGTCGGGTGATTGGTCAGCTCATCGTCGTGCGTTTGCTTCGCGCTCGGTAGACACCCAAGCTGCTCTTCTCCGATGGCGTGGCGGTACTCTATATGTCGGCTGGAGAAAATGAGAATATTTTTTCATTGCTGATCAAAATGGCAGTGCGAAGTGGTGGGAGACAATGCAGTTCGGAAGAGAAGATTGGTCGGTCTTCATTGAGAAGTTACTCACAAGTCTGCACCTTCCTGCCATCCTGGACTGTCTGGCAAAACCTAGAGTGACTGTTGCCCGTTCAGAGGAGGAAGAGACTCAAATTAATGATGATAAAAATTGCGCGTCGCATTGCTTATAAGTTTGAAACTGAAGCGGTCTTTGACTACGATTTGGATAAGATACCGTTTGAAATGCTGGGTGACAGCTTGTGTGTTGTCCAATGGATAAGAGGGCTTTGGAGGTGTACCAACATGGGGTATAACAATGCCCTGGAGGCTGCGCAAGACACCCTTGATGCGCTAACTGACACCTGTTTGAGAACTGCGTGTGCGGGGGCTGGCCCGAATAAGCGCCTATTTCGGGAGGGTAACTCTTATGCTGATGAACTCACGTGGGCCTGCCGAGCATGCGCGCACACATCGAAGAGAAACGAGTATCTAGCTCCATTATTTACTTCGAAAGTTTTAGGATTGAGGGGTTACATCGACGGAGGTACTTCTGATATAGGGGCTGGGGGTGGCCGGTGGCTGCAGGCTTTCGTAGAACGCCACAATGAAATACAGTGTCATGTGATTGCCGAGGAGGCGTTTGGCCTCGATAGGGAATCAACCGTGACTGTCTGTGAGTTAGCTGCCGCCTCAAAGCTTATCCACGCAATCTCACAGATTGCGTCTATTATAGATAGCGTCTCACACGCTCGGTAGTGCCACTTGCGCCTGGTGGCCGCGGGGAGCACCGCTGCTTGCATGTGCTGGAGGACCCCGCCGCAAAGCCCGCAAAAAGCCTGGTTGACGGTGTGCCGCCGGCTCCCCGGTGGCCCGAACAATCTCGACGGTCATTTTGTTTTTTGGGGGCCTTTTTCAAAATCATGTTCTCGAAATTTGACCATTCGTTAGAGTTTTAAAATTTTCTCCAAATCTTCGATCTAATTTCCGCAGGCAATCTTGATCTCAGGTCGATCGTGTGGATACTACTATCAAGCAGCAGTCTGACGGGATCGGCTCTTGAGTGTCATCTTGGCAGGTGCTGTCGGTTTTCTTTACTTAACTCGAGTTGCAGATCAGCTACATAGCTCTTCGGCACAGCAATCGAAAGGACATGATCATGAGCGCTAGTCTATCTAGATGCCTGAGATGGGTCTGCTACAAGAGCTGAGACAACAAACTGTTCATTCTGCTGATTACTTAGGATATCATGATAGGTTTCTCTACTTCTATTTGAGCTGCAGGCAAGTTATGAAGCTGAGAAGCACTTACTGAAACAGAAAACCATTAGGCACATGCGTCTATGGTATCGAGACGTCTCAATCCGACCTGATGCGAGTGGAACACTATTCGAACTGCTTACATATTTTAGAGAGGATGTGCGTTTCCTTGATTAAATTCGAGGTCTAGGCCAGCTACGGAGCTGAGATGGGCACACATCCACAGGGAATGCTGAGAAGCACCAGTCTGAACATCGACGCCTAGGATCGGTCTGCTACCAGAGCTGCGATCAAGTAATCATTTGTACCCTTTTCAATTTTCAGAGAGATGGGGTTGGATTTCTGTATTAAATTCGGCTTAGAGGCAAGGTAGGGTGCTGAGGAGCACGCCGCTCGACGCTGCATTTTTTTGTGAGAGACGGTGCTAGTTTTCTGTAGTCACTCCGAGCTGTAGGCTAGATAGAGAGTTCAGATATCCACTCATCGACAGGAAATGCTGCGAAGCGCTAGTTCAAAGCATCTAGACGGGTGAGAATGGTTTGTTAGCAGAACTGCAACCAAAAAGTATCAACGCACTTCAATTTTTAGATAGGCATTTTGGTTTGCCCTACTTAATTCGACCCGTAAGCAAGCTGCAGAGCTGGGAAGCAGACTCTTCGAATGGGAATGATCACGGGCGCTAGTCTGCAGTCGAGGCGAACTCGAGCTGTGGACAGGCAAGGAGCTGTGAAGCACATTTCTATGCAACCGCACCCTCGCGCGCGCGGAATGCGAGATTGCTGCGCTCGCGTGCCATTCATGTGCATCGCGAGGAAGCTCTGCGAGTTCCCGGCGGTAGCCGAGGTTGACGGTTTACCGCCAGCTTCCGGTTTAAAAAACCGGTGGCGAGGGGTGGGGGTAGCTCTCCTGGACTGAGCATGGGTGGCTCGCCTCCGTGCGTTTTGTGCTCGAGACGTTGCGGATCTCTGAGCTGTTACAGCACTGTGTCCTAGAAGAGCCAGGTGTCGTCAGGGCGGGAAGGCGGTGAGGGAAGGAAGGCTTCTTCGGAGGAGGCCCCCGCGCGACCTGGGCGCGACGCCCCGCGCGCCCCGCAGCCGCCCCGCGCAAAAGCAAGCAGGGGCGCATAAGCGGCCGCGCGCAGAGCAGCACCATCACCCCTTCCTACCCGCGGCCCTGCACCCCGAGCCCCCCCCGCCACGAGGACGAGGAGAAGGCGGGGGGGCGCGGCAGACGCATGAGCGGCATGCGTGCAAGTCCACCAGCGCAGCGACAGTGCGAGCACTGTCCCCGAGTTTGTGGGCTCATCACGAGACCTGGTCTGACAGGTCCTTTGATGGCCGACTTGTTGGCGCATGCGTCACAGTTGTCTATTGTTCAAGAAAGAAACGATGCGCACTCCCAAGATTTTTTGGGGAATTCGTATGGCGTCTCAGTTGTCTGAGTGCTGGAAGCATTCTTCCTTCTTTCCTTCTGCCACGTGTCTCTCTCTATCTATTCTTTGGTCTGTTTTAATTCGCGCAATCGAGGCTATTGGGCTTGCGACTGGGGGCCGGCGGTAAACCGTCAACCAGGTTGCCGCCGGGGCCCTCGTAGAGCTCCTGACACGCGAAGTAGGCTGATAGTTTGACGAGGAAGCTTACTTCAATATCAGCTTGAAAACTCGAGAAATATATTCTCTCGGTCTTATGCGAAGCTGGTTCCGCCAAGTGATTTGATAGTAGTGCTACAGCTATAGGCCCGAGAATTCGAGATGCTCACGAGCCATGCTCAACTACATGTGCAACACAAGGTGGAGCTGTGTGTTTGCTTCCTCGTTATGTTAAGTTCATCAAAACATTATCATCTGGAAATACGCATCCCGACGGCCGACGGTTCTCCCTAATTTTCGAGAGCTGTGCTGCAGCCGCAGCTCTGAACATTCCATCATGAAGCGCGTCATGATCCATTACAGGGAATACAAATCTGGGTTCCCAAAACGAACGGTCAAATCTTTTACAATCTTCAAAACGCCGACCCCACGTCACCACGTTGTCCGCCCGGCCCGGGTGGGCCAAGTAGCTGCACCCCGCGCCCTGCACCCCGCGCCGGAATTCCAGTGGCTCATCGATGCCGAAGAACTCTACGAGGATCGAGGTTATGTAGCTCGCGATGTCATTTTTTTGCTCGTTGAATATGGCTGGTACTGATTGCAAAAGGCTTCCGCGTAGGATTGTAGTGTTCTGACGTGGCCGGCGCATTCGACAGAGTAAACTCAGCGCGGCTAGTGTCTAACATGCGTGCAGTCGGCCTGTCTGATCGTTTCAATGATGTGTTTGCAAGCTGGCTGGAAGCCCGCAGTGCTTGCGCCGCTGTGGCAGGAGCTCGTTCGAGAGATGTAGCTATGACAGACGTGGTCTTCCATGGCACTGGCTTAGGCCCTCCATTTCGTTTTTTTTTTTTTTTTTTTTTTTTTTTTTTTTTTTTTTTTTTTTTTTTTTTTTTTTTTTTTTTTTTTTTTTTTTTTTTTTTTTTCTCTCTCTCTCTCTCTCTATATATATATAGATAAGTGTATGTATGTGTATATATATATGCATCAGTTATATCAGTGGCGGAGAATCTACGGCGCACATGCAGAGCAGATGCTTAATACTTGTTGGGTCTGAAAAAAGGACTCGTGCCCAGGATGCGGAGATAGCGTGGGCTGGCCCGCAACGGGCTAAAGGCATTATCCGTCAAAGAGGCCAGTTGGTTGGCCAGGCTGGAACCGCCCCATGGTTGACCCTGTGACTCGTAGAGCTTCCCTAAGAGCGAAGCGGCAAAGCTAGCGAGCGATTCCGGCGCGCTGGCTGGCTAGTACCTCGTAGAGCTCTTCGGCGTCGATGAGCTAGAGGAATTCCAGCGCGGGGTGGAGCTAGTTGGCCCACCCGGCCTGGGCGGACAATGTGGTGACGCGGGGTCGGTTGTTTGAAGATTGTGAGAGATTTGACCGTTCGTTTTGGGAACCCAGATTTTTAGCCCCCGTAGTCGATTATGGCGTGTTTGATGGTGAAGTTCTCAGGGCTGTAGCTGCAGCGCAGTTCTCGAAAATTCGGGAGAACCGTCGGCGATCGGGATGCATTTTCCCAGGTGATAATGTTTTGTGAACCAGAAAGCAAGCTACAGAGCTCCAGCATTTTTTTGCAGCTGCAATGTATTATGGCGCGTCGGCTTGTTGAATTCTCAGAACCTTAGCTGTGGTATTACTATGAATACACGGAACGAACTTCGTATAAAACCATAGGTTTACATTCTCCGAGTTTCGAAGCTGATATTCAAGAAAGCTGTCTTGTCATATCCTCAGCACCACTTCGCGTGTGCAGAGCTCTACGAGGGTCCACGAGCGTCTCATCATCGGCACGCGAGGCGGTGGAGGGCGTTCGCCAAGATATTTAAGCAGTTGGCAGTAAAGTAACGGCAGTGGCTCTGCGGGAGGAGCAGTCTGGCTCTGCCAACTTGTTGGGTGAATTTCAGAAGATGATGGCTCATCAGACGCAGAGTGTGACGACGGCGGTCGCAGCGGTAGATAGTAAGGTGGATGCCGTCAGGACGACGAGCGCCCATGACATGCAGAGATTGACTGAAGGAGTACGCCAAGATATTGAATACGTAGGAAGTAAAGTAACAGCACATGCACAGAGACTTATGGAGCTTGAGCAGAAGATGCAAGGTCTTCCTGCGGGATGTTTCAGTGCTGGTTCAACATTGACTCGGTGCTAACTGATTACTTCGAGTACGAACTATTGTGATCTGGGACTGCGTTGCTTCTCTTCATGCCTGTGTGTGGTTGTGCATGCACGTGTGTTGACTAAGAGCTTCGCTTGATCCCAAAGTAGGTCATTCGTTGCTTCCTTGATTTGAGTGCTCATTGACCTTTGAACGTGACTTTCCGTGATTTGTCACGTGGTGCCTCAAAGTAGGCCTTTGATCTGGTCGACACTACGGTTGCCTCAAAGAAGGACGACACTACGGGTACCTTGATCACTTGCATGTTGTGATTGTTTCTTGGTCTGTGATGCTCCCTCTCGTTGCTCTTCGCTTCATTTGTAGCGGCGACGTGAGGTGTAGTATATACTTCAAGAGTATCACGTTTTTCAGGGTACCTCCAGCCCACAGGGGATGGCTGCACCAACCCGACCGCCCTTGTAGGGCCCCGTGGTCGGACCGCAAACCGCAAAAAAAAAACCTGGCTGAACTAAGAACTTAGCAGATACCCGTAATATTTGTCTTGTACCACTAATGTCCAAATTTTATAGACTGTGTTTCACTATCCTGGCTGAACAGCATCTAGCTAGTTTGGATACCAGTGTTGGATTTTTTGGGTTTCGCCAAGGGTCGTCGGCCATATGAGATCACAGGAGCCATAAAACGAATCACACAGCATGCGGCACTGTGGGGGAAAGGAGATGCCTTGTATCTTGGCTCCGCCGATGTGCTGCAATGTTTTGATCATGTCACGATAGCCATTGCACGGGAGGCCTTGGTGCACTTAGGTTTCCCCCCCGGCGCTGATCTTTGAAATGTTGGAGCCTCTTGCGCGTATTGCGTGTAGAATGACGTGGGAGGGTGTCGTGTGGGAGGACTGGATATCGTGGGATCGTTCAGTGCGCACTGGGGGGGGGTCGAGAGTCCCTTCTTGTTCAAGGCTGTCTCGGTGTATCTCTGGGACAGGGTGGTGAAGGAGTGGTTGAGGAAGGGCGTGGGGTACGAACTGGAAACGCCGATCCAGGGTAAACACAAACATATCTCACATACTCTGTGGGCTGATAACATGTATATCTTTGCAAAAACGAAGGTTGAGCTCATCTGTATGATGAAAGATCTTACGTTGCCATTGGTTCGGTCAGGCCTGAGCTAGAAACCGTCATCACTCATGTACCTTGCGTGTGGAGTCCCATGGCGTCGAGATGTGGATAGTGAAACCATTCGCGTGCAGTTCTCGGTGGCGGAGGTTGCGCTGCTGGAGACTCATAGTCCATTTGATGAGCTTATGTTACAGGAGGTCAGATTACCGCGGGAAAAAAAGATGTCAGCTCTGGGTGTGATGGTCCATGATGAGTGGACGGAACGCTGTGATTTAATGGACTGCCCCACGATGCGGCCTATTGTAGATGTAGAAGTATTCCCTACAGAAACAGGTGTTGGAGGTATACCAGTTGTGCGCAGGGTGTTGTTTTGTATGCGTGCGAGGAAGAGCACTGGATAGGGTTACGGTTGAAAAGTTTCACGTGTGGGAAGGCATCTTGTTGGCTATACTGACGGAAAGGAGAAAGAGGAAGGAGGAGGAGTGGGCCTTGTACACAAACTCACGTTTGCTGATGGGAAGGATGAGATTCCATGAAGGAGATTTGCAGACGGTTGTTCAGAGGTTCATGAAACACCAATGGGGCTGGGCCATGGATGTTGCGCAGTATGCTGTACCACGGTGTTGTTCCAAAGCGCCAGAGCGGCCGCAGAGCGTGGGGCACGCATCCAGCCAGGAGGAGAATTCGCTGAGCAGAAGACAGTGGATGCAGAGGGCGGTTCAGGGGGCGCAGGGAAAGAGGTAGTGTGTCGAAGCGGGCGGGACTTCCAGTCAGGGGGTCGGGGAGAGTGTGGGGGGGCCCTCGAAGGCCGCGCGTCAGGGGGGGCAGGAGAGCCCGATTGACGCCCAGGAAAGTGGTAGCAGTTGTGAGGGGGTGGCGTATGCGATATCGCGGGCTGCTATGTCGCATGGTCTGGGTGAGTGGACGCATGATCGTGATTGCCTTATCGCGTCGGAGAACAACTGGCGGAGAAGAGCACAGATCACACGATGCACGTACAGTAGCGTGAGCCACAGGTTCGTGCCGTGGGATCCCTGGTTTACGCAAGTGGGAGGGCCACATTGGTGGCACAATATCAAGTGGTCGTTTCAAGGTTACAAGGAGTTTAAGACGGCCTGTCTATTGAAATTTGAGTTGCGTCACATTTTAGATCTACTTATCTTTCCTGAATACAGGCAAGGCAGAGGTGGAGGAGAGAAGGTGGCGGAGGAGACTCATATCAACAGTAGGGAGGGGGGGAGACAAGCTAAACGCCTCGCAGCAAGCCTGGAGAACGAAACCGTGTTTGAGTATAGGGATGGGGTGGCGGTTGAGCTCAAAGGGGACTCGATGACGGTGGTAAACTGGATGAGGGGAGTATGGAACGTACGCAGTTTGGGTTATCAGTAAAGGGTGGCTCAGATTATTGATTATCTTAACAACGCATGTGAGAGAAACAGTTGTAGAGCACCAGCACATTGTAGTGACAGATGGAAGCATTTCTTTCGAGAAGGCCGCAAGCGAGCTGATGAATGGACGTGGGAGATGCGAGACAAACCAGGCATTTCGAGAACGCATGTGGAACGGCAGAATCTAGGTATTGAAGGTGAAACACTCATCGCGATCCGTGGTTCATTCGACAGCGGCGTTTCCTCTATCGGTGCTGGTGGAGGGTGGTGGCTGGATGGAGAATTTGTGTTGTCCAGTGGGGGAGAGAGAGAAGGCGAAAAAAGTTGATAGTTCGTGGAGATCATGGTGTCGGCCGATTGCGGAGGAGGCGTTTGGCCTGGACCCGCGATCGTCTGTGACAGAGTGCGAGCTTGAAGCTGCGACCAGGCTCGCGATCATGGTCTGTGAAATTCTTCATCACGTTGCTGCTGGCTAATATTATCCTGTTCTTTTGTGCTGCATATACCTGATACCCAAGCCAGCCTGGCTCGGCATTCTCGGGTAACCTCCATTTTCGATCCTCTTTTGGAGGGTCGACTTTTGATGACTTGCGTGATGAAATGTCGTTTTGATGTCGTTCTCGACTTGGAGCTAATTTCGACATGCCTAAGCTACACTGGCTCGGCACTTGTCAATCCAGATGCCTCGGCCACCCTGGCTCGGCAGTCCCGCTGCGCCGTGTTCAGTTTCTGACTTGATTTTGCGGGGCTGTGTTTCGCCCATTCTGTTTTCGGCCTCGTTTGGAGTGCCACTTCTGATCTCATTCGCGGTCTTGTGTTCGATTCCGACATGCCTAAGCCACATTGGTCCGGCACTTGTCATTCCAGATGCCTCGGCCACCCTGGCTCGGCAGTCTCGCGGCACGGTGTTCCGTTTCGGACTTGAATTGCGGGGCTGTGTCGCCCATTCTCTTTTTCCGGCTTCGTTTGGAGTGCTACGTTCTGATTGCGTTCGCGACCTTGTGTTTGATTTCGACATGCCTAGGCCATGCTGGCTCGGCCCTTCTCAATCTAGATGCCTAGGCCACCTTGGCTCGGCAGTTTCGCTGCAGGGTGCGCTGCTTCGAACTTGATATTGCTGGGCTGTGTGTCGCCCTTTCTCTTTTCGGACTCGTTTGGAGTGCCACTTTGACGGAGTGCTGCTCGGACTTGTTTGCGTCGTGCTTCGAAGGTGATGCTTTGATTGAGTTTCTGGCCGCGTCAGTGTCTTTCTTTGCACTTTCATTCGGCATGCCTAAGCCACCTGGGCTCGGCAGTCTCGTTACTTGATGCCCAAGCCTCTGGCTCGGCAGTCTCGGGATTCTTGTGCGTGTTCTCGGACTCGTTTGGATTTTTTTTTCTTTCTTCCCCCTTTTGGCCTCGGTGGGGGTTGCCTGTCGAGCTGTTACTGCGCACGGTGTATTCGGATGCCTCAGCCACCTTGGCTCGGCACTATGGGCGCTGTTCACTTTTCGGTCTCGTTTGGGGTGCCTGACGTTGCGGGGCTACGTGACGGGCCCCCTGTTTGTGGGGCCGCACAGGCTTGTGTTTGGAGATGGTTGCGGGGCGGTTTTGCCGCTGCGTATCGTCTCTCTCTCTCTCTCTCTCTCTCTCTCTCTCT
>CAUYUJ010014679.1:45000-50000 GCA_963575745.1 Prorocentrum cordatum
CCAGAACGCCTGCGTTACGCAGGCGTTCTGGCCCAGAACGACCGCGTTCCGGTCCAGAACGACTGTGTCCTGGAGGGGGCCTTGGGGCAGATATGACGGAGGGGGCGGGGGCAGGGGCAGGAGACGCGGGGGAGGAGGTTGGGGTGGAGGAGGAGGGGGGGGGCGACGACGAGAAGAAACGTCGGCGCCATGATATGCCACCGCTGCGCGCGGAGGGCGCGCTGGCGGATCCGCCTCGAGGACGTCTTCGTTCACGACCATCCCCGCCGGGGGCGAACGGCCTACCTGCAGTGCCCTTTGTACGACGGCTCCTTCGCCGGGCTCGGCCCGGTGGACGCGGCCGCGGCGTGGCGCGTGGCGGGCGCGGTCCTCCAGGCCGTCGACCACCTCCACTCCGCCGGTCTGCTCCGCGGGGACGTCGAGCCGCATAATTTGCTGCGCCGACGCCCGTGGCCGCAGGCGGGGGGCGACGTAGATGTCGTCTTAGCCGACCTCGGGTCGGCGGAGCCGATTGATCCGCGCCTCCGCGCGCCGGCTTCGACAGCGCCGGTTACTTTGTGGTACAAAGCCCCGGAGCTCCTGCTCGGCGATGAGCGCTGCGGCGCAGGCGTCGGGGTCGAAGAGGGGAGGGGGCTGGCTCAGGGGCGGGGCATCGACCCCAATCGCGCATTCATCGCCGATTTGGGCCATTGCCCGTTGCTGGTTTATCGGCGGTGCAATGTCGATTGCAAGTCAATGTCCCCCCCCCCGAGCCACCGCCCCCCTTATTTCCCCCCTCGAGGTGTGGACTCGTGGGCGTTGGGATGCACGCTGTGCGAGCTCCTGGAAGGAGAGCGGCCGCCTTCGCGGGTTCGGGGCCCACGGGGTCGGCGGGCCGCGCGGGCTTCGGGGGCCCCCGGGGGCCGTCCTCGTCGCCGCGGCTAACCGCGGCTAGAGAAACTGGCGCGTTTGGACTTGGAGAAGGGTCAGTGGGCCCGCCCGGAGCGGACCTCTCACCCAGGGGGGGGGGCGGCGGCGGCGGCGGCGGCGGCGGCGGCGGCGGCGGCGGCGGCGGCGGCGGCGGCGGCGGCGGGGGGCGGCGGCGGCGGCGGCGGCGGCGACAGGGCGCGGCCCGCCGGCCGCGTTCGCCCCGAACCCGCGGGAGTGGCCTCGAAGGCCCCCCCCTCTTCGCGGGGGACTCGCAGGTGGGTGTGATGTTCATGCGCTGGGACTTGCTCGGCGCCCCTGCGGCGGCGTCGCCGCTGCGGGCGCCGCCTCACGCTTCGCAATCGATGCCCGCTTGCAGGCTGGAGGAGGAGGAGGGGGAGGAGGAGGAGGAGGAGGAGGAGGAGGGGAGGAGGAGGAGGAGGAGGAGGAGGAGGAGGAGGAGGAGGAGGAGGAGGAGGAGGAGGAGGAGGAGGAGGAGGAGGAGGAGGAGGAGGAGGCGGAGGAGGAGGAGGAGGAGGAGGAGGAGGAGGAGGGAGGAGGAGGAGGAGGAGGAGGAGGAGGAGGAGGAGGAGGAGGAGGAGGAGGAGGAGGAGGAGGAGGAGGAGGAGGAGGAGGGGGAGGGTGTCGGGCGAGGAGGTGGAAGTGGGGGAGAGCGGGGGGAAGGAGGAGGGAGAGGGGGAGAAAGAGGAGGAGAAAGAGAGCACGATGGGGGCCCCATTGCGATGCATCGCGGGGCGGCGCCCTCTTGGGGGTCGTATCGGGCTGCCCCGGGCGTTCTGAGAAGGACGCTGGACCGTTTTACACCGGAGACTCGAATCCACTCAGGGCCGCCGACGCCCGCCCACCGCGGCCCCCCACTTCAGCCAACCAGGGCCGTGAAGGACCATTTGGCCCTTCAATTATGTTGTTTTCTTGGGGCGGGCTCCGCCCAAGGGGCAAGTGGCCGCCGGCGTGCCTGCTGAAGCTCCCCCCCCGGATGCTCCTCCTCCTCGAGGGCCTCCTCCAGATCGAGGCGTCCTCGAGGGCATCGCCGAGGTCGGCGTTCGAGCAGGGCCCGGCCAGGCACGCCGACCTGTTCCAGCTCGGCGTGGAAGTCCCCTTCGTGAAGTGCACGCGGGGCCACCTGTCGATCGCCCAGGGCCGCGTTTCGACCGCCCTGCTCGAGTGGCTGCAGGTCGGGGGCGATAACGGGCGTCGACCAGACTACACCCCTGCAAGCCAAGGGCCCCGCGGCGAAGGAGGGGGCGGAGGAGGAGGAGGAGGACGAGGGGGTGGAGGCGACGGAGAGGGAACGCAAGGCGGATATCAAGGAAGAGGAGGAGGAGGAGGAGGAATACGACGACGAGGGGGGAGGAGGAGGAGGAGGAGGTGTAGGAAGAGGGCGCGGAGGAGGAGGAAGAGGAAGAGGAGGAGGAGGAGGAAGGGGGAGGGTCGGGTCGGGCGAAAGGGGGGGATTGGGAAAGGGAGGGTTACGAAATTTGCTGCGTGCAGCTGGTTTCGGCCTCGCCGAGGGGCCCATTCCTCGATGCATAGCCGCCTCCGGCGCCGGGAAAATCAGCTACGTGAGCTGATTCTCAAACCCCCCCTTTGCTATCCCCCCCTTTCGCCCGACCCGAGAGGGGGAGGGGGGGGGGGGAGTGCGATCAAATGATTTGTCAAACTCGCATATGATCGCCTGTAGGAGTTATTCGTCGGCGTTTCTAGCACTGGTGCCGCGCCGGTTGCCAGCGTTTGCAATGTATCGTAGTTTTGGAATCAGCGTCGGGACCGCGTTGGAGGACTCTTTGGGTCATCTTGGGGCCGTTTTTTCGGAGGCCTCTGGATCCCTCCTGCGCGTAGCCCTCGCTTCAAAATGTTTGTTGCGGGCCCTCGCGGGCCGCTCTGGGCGGGTCTTTCGGCGCCCTCGAGGTCATATCGAGTCTTTGCAGTGGGCCCTGCGGGCCTCCTGGGCCGTCCAGGAACCGCCGGGAAGCATCGAAAACCAATCGGAAAACGACAAGGCTAGGAGGCAAACGGCGCTGGAACATCACAGCGATCATGATGGGTTGGTCTTCTTGGGGGCCCCCTCTGGCGTCCCGCGGGCGCGTCGGTCCCAGTGCGGGGAGCTTAGGGGGGCAAGTCGGAAATCATATCGCTCAATTTCAGGTTTTCCCCGGCTATATGAGAAGCCGCGGTTGGTGTTCTGGGGCCTTTTGTTTTTTTCCGGGGCCCTATGTGGCCATTTTGGGTTTTCCGGGGGGCTCCGACAACGCGCAGGGGGGCCGCTGGGCCGCTCCCGACCCAGCGGGGGGAGGGCGAGGGGGGATCCCTCCCCGAAGCGGAACGAGCAATTTCGGCAGAACGACCCCCCGATACCGCTCACGCCCCGGAAGGCGGTTGGGATTGCGCCACACCCCCAACCGCCACCAGGGCGACCCCTTCATCTCCACCTGCGTCGATGCCTGGCTCTCCGAGTCTGCGGCGGCACGACAGAAGCGGCGCAAGTGCATGGGCTTGGACGAGGTCGGCCGCAAGCACGAGGATCGGCGGATGAACAAATCCCGATACCGCTGTTCGTCCTGGAAATTCCTTTTCTCGCGATTAGATTCGCTCCGGCGTTCTGGCTTGGCCGCGCGCCCGGGGAGGGCCGGGGAGGTGCGGTGTCGATGGTGCGCCAGGTGTTGCTGGAGGTGTCCTCAGCCGAACGGGGCCCTTTATCTTTTGGCCATTTTGGAGCCTCCGTGATTTCTCGGGCTTCTCGCGGGGCGCTTTGGACGCCGCGGGCGGACTTTCTTGGAACTCCGGGGGCCGTTTTTGACCAGGCGGCACCATCGGCGACACTTGGCTTCACATTTTCTGAGAGGTGTCCGGATACACGGGCGTGGAGCCGCCGAATACCGCGGTGATCAATTTGTTGCCCGCCGATAAGCCGATGGGCGCCGGGCGCATTTCCGCTTTCGCGCGGGCCTTCAAGCAGGTGAATCGCGTTTTCTTCGACGACCTGACCGACGACGTGAACCGGGCGCTGACGCTCGTCCCATCCAGCCTCCGGGGAGATCCGGGCCGTCGAAATCTACGCCGCCACCACCTCCCCCCCATTCCCATTCCCTCCAGGGAGGAATTCCAAGAAGAGGAAGGAAAGGGGAAAGTGGGGGAGGTGGGGGTGGCGCATTTTCGTCGGCCCTGGAGGCGAAAACGGTAACGATTTGATGGGGGGCCATTTCTCGGACACGGCCTTGAGCTACGGAGTGCTGCAGATCATGACGGCATCGAGTAGGGGCGACCCCGCTCACATGGACGGGGCGGCCAGCCTCCTCTGTTCAGCTGGCGCTGCCTGCCGACCCTCGGGGGCCCTCCTCGTCGCCGCGGCTGGACGCGGCTCGAGAAACTGGCGTACTTGGACTCCGGGAGGGGCCCGGGCGCCCGTCTTGAGCGGACTTCTGGCCCGGGGTGGCCGGGGGTGGCCGGGGGGGGCGACGACGACGACGACGACGACGACGACGACGACGACGACGACGGCGACGACGACGACGACGACGACGACGACGACGGCGACGGCGACGGCGGCGGCGACGGCGACGACGACGACGACGACGACGACGACGACGACGACGACGTCGTCGACGTCGACGTCGCGACGACGACGACGAAGACGGCGACGGCGGCGGCGGCAACGACGACGACCTTAAGAGCGACGGCCCTTGCTCGACGAGGAACCGCGCGGCCCCCGCGCAGAACCAGATGCTTCCGTCGGCCCGAATCGCGCGCGCCTCTGGGGGGCGTGAGTCGCTCGGGAATCCAAGCCGGGGTCCTGGGCAGGGGCGCGCAGCGGAAAAAAAGAAAAAGGCGCCGCGCCCGAGGGCCTCCGAAGGGGGCGGCGTGTTCACGGCGGCCTCACGTTGTGGGGGGGCCGCGAGGTCCGGTGGACCCAGGGACCTCGCGAGTCCAGCGAGTGGGAAGCCCCGCTCGTCCAGCGGCCGGGCGATTTCTACCCAGCCGCCTGCGGCAAGTCCGAAAGCCGCTCCTGCCCAGCAGTCTCGGCGGCAACTGCTCGAACCCATGAGGATGGTGAGATGCGTCCCCTGTCGTCTTGA
>CAUYUJ010014679.1:55000-79318 GCA_963575745.1 Prorocentrum cordatum
GACCTGCGGGGAGCCGAGGTCGCGGTCGTCGTGCTCCGACGACGACGACGACGACGACGACGACGACGACGACGACGACGAGGATGACGATGACGATGACGACGACGACGACGACGACGACGACGACGACGACCGACGACCGACGACGACCGACGACGACGACGACGACGACGACGACGACGACGACGACGATACGACGACGCGACGACGACGACGACGACGACGACGACGACGACGACGACGATACGACGACGACGCTTCGTGCCAATGGCTCTGGACATGGTACGAACGCCAAACGCAATCCGCGAGATACTTTGCTGTTTGGCCCGGGCGCGTCCCCGACGCCGCGCATCCACGCCGCCCTCGCGCGGTCGCCCTCGATGCACCGCGCTGTTTCGCCGAGCCCCAGCGACGACGGCGTGGAGTTGGGTGGCCCGCCCGTCGCCCCGGCGCCCGCGGAGCCTCGCGCGTCGCGCAGCAGCAGCGAGGAGGGCGTGGAACTGGTGGGCGGGCCTTTCGCCGGGGTGCCCCGCCGAGGCCGCCGCCGCGCGCGCGGGGGCAGCGTCGCGGAGGGCGTCTTGGCCCAGAAGCGCGCGCGGCGGGAGGTCGCCGAGGTGGGCGCCCCGCCCGCGGCGGCCGACCCCTGGGCGGCGGCTTCTGACCGTGGCGATTCGGAGGGCGAGGGGGGCTTCGCTTTGCCCGTGGCCTTGGACCGCGCGATCTCCGAGGGCCTCCGCTTCAGCGATCCGGAGGCGGAGGAGGCGGATTTGTCGCCGCCCACAGCCCCGAGCGACTCAGGGGCGGGGGCGGGCCCTGGGGCGCTGCAGACGTGTTTCCGATGGGCGTTCCGCTTGTGGACGGCGGCGGAGGCCGAGGTGGGGCGGGGCGCTCTGCATTCGCGCCTGCTTGCGCGGGCTTGGGATTTCAGCAGCCACTTCAGCGGCGTGGGCACGCTGGAGGCTGCGGTAGAGATGCTCGCCGCGGCAGGCCGGGCGCTGCACGGGGCCCCGCTGCGGCTGGGCACCGCCTTCGCGGTCGAGCGCGCCGCGGGCTGCCAGCGCGTGCTGCTGAAACGCCTCGACGGCAGCAAGTGCGTTTTCACCGACATGTGGGACCGCTTCCCCGACGGGGTCAGCACGGGGCATTGTTGCAAGGAGGGCCGCCTGGATTTCGACCGGGCACGCCGCGTCATTTGCGGCGCCCCCCTTCAGCCTGGTGCGCGCTGCCTGGGTCACGGGGGTCGCATGTGCGACTTGCGAGGCGGACCTCCAGGCGGACGTTCTCGCGCGTCGGGCGAGGCGGTCACGTGCGAGTTTCCAGCGGTGCAGGCGGACGTGAGCGGTTCGCCCTGCATGCCGTGGAGCCGCGCGAGCGGTCGCAAGCGTCTCGGGCGCTCTCGCCCTCTGGTCGGGCTGCTCGTGGCGTGGTGCGCAGCTCTCCGTCGTCGCCCCGTCCTCGTCGCCTTGCACGAGAACGTCGTCGGCTTCGACGGTGGGGTATTGTGGGAGCTGCTGGGCGACATGTGCGAGATCGCTCAGCTCAGCGTTTCGCCCGACCACGCGGGCTTCGGCTTCGTGGAGCGCCGGCGCCGCTACCACATTCTCGTGCTCAGGTCCGGCGCCCGCTTCGTCCGGGACATCCAGGCCCTCTACGACGCGGTCAGCCGGGCGTTGCAGACGACGCCGGTGGCGGATGCAGGGCGGGCTCTGTGGCGCGCTGACTCGAGGGGGCTCTTGGCGGAGGAGAACGCGGCCCGCCGTCTACAGGGTTTGCCGCCCATCGTGGAGGAGCGCGGCCCATCGGGCGACTGGACTTATCTTCTCACCGAGCAGCAGCGCCAGTTCTTGCTGGCGTACAAGGCGTCGGCCGCCGCGGCGCGGCCGCGCGGGGGCACTGACGTCGCCTTCACCTGCGACCTCGGGCAGTCCCCGTCGCGGGGCCACGTCCAATCGGACGTTCGGTTGCCCACTTTCAAGCGAAGCAGCGGTCGCATATGGTCCTCAGCCCACCGACGTTGGCTACTTCCACGCGAGCGCGCGGCCGCCATGGGCTACGCCGTGCACGGCGACCTCGCCAGCGCCGCGGGCGTGCCGCTGGACGAGGCGATGCTCAGGGCGCCAGCGTACACCACGGGCAACGCCATGCATGTTGCCAATTTGGGGTGCGTCCTCGCGTGCGCCCTGCTGTGCGTCGAGGTGGCGTGACGGCGGGCGCGGAGGCGCTGGGGGGGCCGTCGCGGGCACGTCGCGCGTGGGGCGCGCTTCGTGCCAGCGGGCTTGGAGAAACGACGGGGGAAGAGCGAAGGGGGAAAGGGGGGCGACGACGACGACGACGACGGCGACGGCGGCGGCGGCGGCTACGACGACGACGGCGGCGACGGCGGCGGCGGCCGGGACGACGGCGACGGCGGCACCGAGGTAGGGTGATGCCAAACATGAGGACAGGGATGTGTTTCGAATTGGTAAAGTATGAAGACAGGGATCTGGATATCCCAAAAGACTTTTCTCGGAAGCCCATCGTCGCCCCCGACAGTGCGTCCCTCTGTGCCCCAGCAGCTGGTTTCGGCCCTGCCGAGGAGCCCATTTCTCGATACATGGCCGCCTGCGGCGCCGGGAGGCGCCGGGAAAATCAGCTACGTGAGCTGCTTCTCAACCCCCCCCCCCTTGCTATCCCCCCCTTTCGCCCAGCCCGATAGCAGCCCTCGCCCAGCTTCCTACCATCGTCGCCCCCGACAGTGCGTCCCTCTGCGGCCCGTCAGGGATGCTCTCGGAGGTGGATAGACCTCCTACCCTGACACGTCGATTAGCGGATTGGCCGTTTTCGGTTCGCGAGAGGGCGTCGCGGCCGTCCTTTTCGCGGGTCCAGGTCCGTCGGTTTCGGTCCCAGGCCGTTTTCGCTGAGGGGAGGTTTACGAAAGGGAGGTTTGTCCACTGCCGATACTCGCCCCCATCGTCGCCCCCGACAGTGCGCCCCCCTGCGCCCCGGCAGGGGCGCCAGCTTCCGGGAGCACGTCGAGGCGTACGCCGGCGACCAGGGCGCCTTCCGGCGCCCGGCCGCCGGGGGCCCCCGCCCCGCGCATCTGTCAGGAGGGGAAAAAACACGAGGAGGAGGAGGAGGAGGAGGAGGAGGAGGAGGAGGTGGAGGAGGACACACACAATGAATCGTCCATCCCCAGGAAAATATGAGAAACTATGGGAAGTGGGGGGGAAGACGATAACCCAGAAAGTATGGGAAGATGTGGGGAATTGTTACCTGTGCGTATTTATTTGTGCGTCCCAGGGCCTCTTCAGCATCTGGCAGCCAGGTGCGGGCTTGGGGAGCAGGAGCGCGCTGCGTGGTAGCCGGCTCCGGGCCACGCCGCCAGGTCGGTTCTCGGGCCGGCGCGAACGAAATGGGTACGGAAAGACGGGGTACAATGCCCAACAGCAGTTCCTGTCCGTTCTGAGCAGGACTCGCCGTCCGCGCCGCTGCGGCTGTGTCCGTTTGAGACAGATGGCCGCCTGTCCAACAGCGGCCGCTGTTGGCTTGGGACAACATCTGTTGTTGGGCATTGTGCCCCTTTTTTCCGGCACCCATCTGTCAGGAGGGGAAAAACATGAGGAGGAGGATGATGATGAGGAGGAGGAGGAGGAGGAGGAGGAGGAGGGGGAGGAGGAGGAGTACCCACTTTTTCGGTACCCGTTTCTCTGGCACCCGTTTCTCTGGCACCCATTTTTTCCGGACCTCACCGCCATGGGTCGGGTCTCTGGAGGTCTCCGCGGGGACCTCGGCGGCCGCGGCTCGGAGCAGGGTTCTGCGTCGAGGGGCGGCGTGCCCCTTCCCGCGCGACGCGGGCGTGGGCCACGAGCAGCTGTCTGGCGCCGCAGAGAGTTGTCAGCTCATGTCCGGCACGGGCAGTCTTTCTTTAGGGTTGGGGTCGGCTATCACTCGGGGAAACGCAAGACCGGAGTCTGCCGGAACTCGGGTTTGCCGACGTTTTTTTTGACGAGCGCGTCCTGGATTCTGACGGTCCCGTTTTCGTGGGATGTCTGCAGCGGGAGCTCGCGTCAAATTTCAGATTGGGCCTCGTCATTTTAATGTGGCCCCGTCGGACCAACCCGAGTCCCCCATACCTGAGTCTTACTTCGCGGTCGTTCTTGGGCCGCTGGGGGCTTCCTGGGACCATCTCGGGCGGCCGTTCTGGACCAGAACTCGGGCGGGGCGACCCCAGGGGTCGCGGTTCTGGACAAGAACGGGGGGGGCCGATCCCAGGGGCCGCGGTTCTGGACCAGAACGGGGGCCGTCTTCGGGCCCCGGGACCCCGAAAAATCGATCCGGGGCGGGAAACCGCGTCAGGGGGGTCAAAGGAGGTGTCCAGGAACCGATTTTGACCGGATTTCGGTCGACGGCGGCGGCGGCGCTTTAGCAATCGGGAGCGTCGCTCACCATCCAGTTTTCTTCGAGGCCCACTGTGGTACTTCGCCTTTGTTTGCTCCCCCCTCCCCTCTGGTCATCATATCCTGCCCCCGCTCTTGCTGCTTCTCGCCCTCTCCCCCTGGTATTGCCCCTCCACCTCCACCTCCTCCTCCTCCTCCGCCTCCTCCTCCTCCTCCTCCTCCTCCTCCTCCTCCCCCCCCTCCTCTGCCTCCTCCTTCTCCTTCGCCCTTCGCAACTTGGAGGCGTTCCGAGGCCCAGTCGCTCGGGTATCGCATGGGGGCAAGGGCGCCCTGGGTTCGACGCAGCCGGGATTAGCCCAGCGAGCAGGACGGAGGAGGGAGGGTGGGAGGGATGGAGGGAGGGGAGGACGAAGAGGAGGAGGAGGGGCAGAAGGAAGGCGGAAGGGAAGAGGAACCACTCGTTGCCATGCTGCTGTCATCATACCGTTACCATGCAGCCATGCAGCGGCCATGCCGATGCCATGCAGATCCCGCGCTGTTGCCATGCCGTTGCCGTGCTGGCGCCCTGCTGCTGCCATGCCGTTGACGAGCAGATGCTATGCAGTCGCCATGCCGTTGCCATGCCGTCGCCCTGCTGATGCCATGCTGCTGCCGCGCTGTTGCCGCGCAGCTGCCGTGCTGCTGCCGCGCCGTTGCCAGGCTGATGCCAAGCTGCTGCCGTGCCGCTGCCATGCCGATGCCACGCCTTTGTCATGCCGTTGTCATGCCGTTGTAATGCCGCTGCCATGCTGTTGCCACGCTGCTGCCATGCCGAAGCCACGCTGCTGCCGTGCCTGGGCATGCCGTTGCGATGCAGTTGCGATGCAGTTGCCATGCCGTTGCCATGCCGTTGCCGTGCTGTTGATGACGACGACGACGACGACGACGACGACGACGGCGGCGGCAACGTCAGCCCACCCGGGGGGTCATTCGACCAAGATGTTCGGAGGGAATCGAGCGGACACGAGTGCGCAATCGTCGCTAGCCCCCCTCGATTCCCCAGAGCGGCCGCTCGCGCGACCAGAGCGGAGCAGCCCCCACCGGACTCTTTTTTTCCTCATCTGGGGGGTCGGATCTTGGGGACCCCCGAGATGACCCCGTTCGGGCCGAACGGGGTCATCTCGGGGGTCCCCAACATCCGACCCCCAAGATAAAGACGACGCCTGGACGACTCCTGGAGCGTCGTCTTTATCTTGGGGGTCGGATGTTGGGGACCCCCGAGATGAGGAAAAAAAGAGTCCGGTGGGGGCTGCTCCGCTCTGAGGCCTCTTGCGGCCGCTATGGATTCTTGTTTCGCTCCTTCGGGGGGCCGAGGGTCCCCCTCGAGATGTCCCCGTTCGGCCCGAACGGGGTCATCTGGGGGGGGGCCCCCCCGCCCCCCCGAAAAAGGAAAACGAATGTCTGCCGCTCGGGTGCCTCCCGCGGCCGCCCTGGATTCTTGTCTTCCCCTTTCGGGGGGCCGGGGGGTCCCCCCCCAGATGACTCCGTTCGGGCCGAACGGGGTCATCTGGGGTGGGACCCCCAGGCCCCCGAAGGGGGAGAACAAGAGTTCGGTGGGGGCTGCTCCGCTCCGGTGCCTCCCTCGGCCGCTCTGGAAAGTCGTCAAGTGCGGCATGCGAGCACGTCCCGCCGGGTTCTGGCCATGCTCCTGCCACGCCGTGGCCGTAATGAGGCCGTGCCGCTGCCATGCTGCTGCCATGCTGATTCAGGGCTGCTGCCATGTCGTTGCCGCGCCGTTGCCATGCCGTTGCCATGCTGTCGCCATGTTGTTGCCATGCCGTTGCCGTGCCGGGGCCTCGATGCTATACTGTTGTTGCCATGCTGCCTCTTCGCCGGTGCCGTGCAATGCCGTGGCGATGCTGCTGCCATGCTGTCGCTATGCCGTTGCCGTGCTGCTGCCTAGCGGTCGCCATGTAGTCACCACTCGGATTCCGAGCTCGGGCCGTGCCGCCGCCAGGCTGCTGCTGCCATGCTTTTGCCTGGCTGTGGCCATGCTCCTGCCATGCCGTGGCCATCCTGATGCCATGCTGCTACCATGCCGCTGCTGTACGTTCGCCATGCCGTTGCCATGCAGTTCCCGCGCTGATGCCATGCCACGGGCATGCCGCTGCCAGGCTGCTGCCATGCCGCTGCCACGCAGTTGCCACGCAGTTGCCGTGCCGTTGCCAGGCCGTCGCCATGCCGTCGCCATGCTGCTGCTGAGCTGCTGCCGCGCTGCGAGCAATGCCGTGGCAACAGGCCCTGGGCTAACATGGGACAGGCGTCAGAGCTAACAGGTGACAGGCCTCAGGGCCGACGGGTGGAAAACATTAGGGCTAACATGTGACAGGCCTCCAGGCTAACGGGTGACAAGCCTTAGGGCTGACAGGGGACAGGCGCCGGAGCTGACAGGTGCCAGGCCTCAGGGCGGTTCGACCCCCCGGGGCGGCGATCCTGGGGTAGAACGGTCCGTCTCGGGGTGCCCAGAGGTGCTCCCTGGCCGTCTCGGGCGTTGCCTGGCCGTTGCCATGCCGCCGCCATGCTTGCGCCATGCCGTTGCCGTGCATTCGCCATGCCGTTGCCATGCAGTTCCCGCGCTTCGTGTCATGGGCATGCCGCTGCCAGGCTGCTGCCATGCCGCTGTCATGCAGTTGCCATGCAGTTGCCGTGCCTCTGCCATGCCGTCGCCATGCCGTCGCCATGCTACTGCCCTGTCGCTGCCGAGCTGCTGCTGCGTTGCTGCCATGCCGTGGCGACAGGCCTCTGGGCTAACACGCGACAGGCGTCGGGGCTAACAGGTGGCAGGCCCCAGGGCCGACGGGTGGAAAGCATCAGGGCTAAAAGGTGACAGGCCTCATGGCTAACAGGTGACAGGCCTCGGGGCTGACAGGGGACAGGCGTCGGAGCTGACAGGTGCTAGGCCTCAGGGCGGTTCGACCCCCCGGGGCGGCGATCCTGGGGTGAAACGGTCCGTCTCGGGGTGCCCAGAGGTGCCCTCAGGCCGTCTCGGGCCCCTCGCGGAGGGGCGTTGCGCGCGGCTGCGAGCGACCCTGGAGAGCGGGCCCCTCCTGCCAGACAGCGCTGGGCAGTCTACCACGCTTCGACGTGCCCGGAGGCACGGCGGCGGATCTCGTGGCGGATCTCGAAGTCATCCTGGATGGGTGCTATCATGGCATTTCGGGTGCCCCGCCGTCGCCAATCTCAGGCCAATTGCGGCGTTCCTAACGACCCGCGGGGAGAGCCGATCCCGATCCAAGAGGGGGCCGCTTCCCCGAAATGGACAGGGGGATTCGTCATGGGTGCAGCGGACATCCCCCAACTTCCGCTCGTCCCTGTGCTGTTGCCGCTCCTGCTGCTCCTCTTCCTCCCCCTCCCCTCCCTCTCTCCCTTCCGTAGCCGTTTCGGTTCCAGACCTCTCGTCGCCCCACTCCGGCGACGCGGAGACCGCTGGCCCTCGGACGTATTCTTGCCGCCGCGGTGTCCGTCATGTCCTGCGCCTCTCAGAGCAGCAGCGACGAGGGCGTCGAGCTTGCGGGCGAGCCCGTCCCCGAGGCGCCTGTGTCCGTCATGTCCTGCGCCTCTCAGAGCAGCAGCGACGAGGGCGTCGAGCTTGCGGGCGAGCCCGTCCCCGAGGCGCCTGGCCCAGGCTTGCGTCGCACCCAGGCTACGGGCATCTCCTGTTGCCCAGAGTCGCCCAGCTGCTCTTCGGAGGGCGACGGCGGCTTCTCGCTGGGGGGCGCCGCGTCGGAGGAAGACGGCGGGGGCCTCGCGCTTGGTCGCGCCGACGATGCGGCCGACGCATGGGACCCCAGCGAGGCCACCCGGCGATGGTTCGCCAGGGGCGCGGGGCTAAGTGAGCAGAGCCAGGTTCTCATAGCTAACGTTTTCCAGACTTTGCAGCGCCTGCCGCTTCAAGCCGTTCGGGCTGTGGCAGCGGCAGTGTCAGGGAAGACGCGGGGGGGCCACGTGACCAGTCTGGCTCGGCGGGCCGTGGCGGACTTACTGCACCTGTCGACCAGCCGGGTACAGCGCACCGTCGAGAGCCTTCGTGGACATGGTTGGGTGCCACGCCCCCCCGCTGTCGAACAGGTGGAGCAGGGCCCGATCGCGGGCGGCCAGTTACCTGACGAGGCGGCGATCATGCGAACGCTCACCCGGGCCGCTCTGTGGACTCGCGCCAGCAACGCCCCGAGCGCAGAATACCTCCGACTCGTGGCGCGGCTGCGGCTCGAGGGCGTGGCGGTGGGTGACAAGTACCACACGTGCCAGCACGTGGAAGATGTCACTTTCCTGGCGGCGCGCTGCGTGCGGCATTTCGATGCGCTGGACTTTGGGGCTCCTCTGGGCGGCTTGGGGATACCCAGCTCCTGCGCGCTCCTCATGGACGGCGTGCCGGTCGGGGGGGCTGGCGCGTGCGGGCGGCACGGCAATGTCGAGGTGATATGCATGAGTTCCGTGAGCCCGCACACGCACCGACTGCATTCTTGGCTCGCCAGCTGGTGGGTCCCCTCCGCGGGCCACGGAGGCGACGCCCTAGCGGTCGGAACCCTGCAGGCTTTGGAGCACTCGCCTTTGGCGCTGAAGCTACCCGAGTTGCGAGCGCGGCTGACGCTCGTGGCGGGCGACGGGGCCGTGGTCCGCGGGGGGCCCGACAGGGCGAACCCGGGCACAGGCGCCGCAGATATTATATGGGGTACTGTCCATCCCCGGGCTGGCGGGCCCCGAGTCAGCACGGCGCCCGCGCCCGAGCCGCCCGAGACCGCGCTGCCCCGCACGAGCATCGTGGCCATCTGCACAGAGTGGGACAAAATGCATCGGGAAGACATCGCCATGGTGCGCGCGATTAAAGGGACACCCATGGCAGAAGAACTTTTCTTGCTCGCCAGCATGATGGACAAGATGTTCCACCTGGGCGATGGAAGCGTGCTTCTGCGGACAGCGGCGCAGGAGGCCGGCGTGACGACCCTTCGGAGTGCACGAATGCCGGGCGGCACGCGCAAGGCAGTGGCCTTGACCCGGGAGCCCGGCCACCTCCTCGACAATTTCCGGGCATATGCCAACGGCTTGCGCTTGCGGGACAAGTGGCGCCGCTGCAACAAGACCGCGACGTACAGCGCCAACGCATTGGTGGACGCAGGTCGGCGACTTACGGCAGTTAAGTTCGTGGTGTTTGCCCTTCTGTTCCACGACTGCATGCGCCGGGCGGTGGCGCCGTGGACCGCGATCGTGCAGAGCGACGGCCTCGAGCCGTGGGTCCTGGAGGCGCACAAACGCAGACGCGAGCTATGTATGCGCAGAGCCCTTTCCGCGGCGCGGCGGCTGCGAGAGTTCCCCCGCGTCGTTGTGCTACTCTGCCAGCATGCCACGCCGGGCGAGCGGCGGTGCCTCATGGAAGCCGCCTTTTACGCCAGGCCGGGCGACTTCTTCCAGCTCGACAACTGCGACGACAGCGCTCGGCACCCGTGGGGGAGGCTGTTCCCTAGATTTCTGTTGGCGCTGCCCGCGCTCCTGTGCGAGGGCTCGCCCACTTTCCAGAACGTGGAGTTGGTGCGTGCCCCTGTGCCGCCTGGCCAGGAGCACCTGCAATGTCTCGGGCCGCATTGCCAATGCAGCTTTTTGACGAGAGAGACGCGCGGGCGGCTACTGTGGAAAGGGAGGCCGCGCCAGGTGCGGATGCCGCGCTGGGTGGCCAACGCGCAGGCAAGCGGGGCCAAGCCGCTTGCCGATCCCAGGCACGACGGGGAGCGAAGCGGCGCGAACCCGGGGGTGGCGGAGGGCGCCGCCCGGCCGGGCTACAGTCGGCGTTGATTAGCAGGTCGACCCTGCCAAATGCAGGGTCCCATTGTGTCCTTTCGGTCTCGCCTCGCGTCCTTTGCGCGTCCTCTGGTTGTCCTTGGCCGCGTTGGCCGCGTTGTCCTCGGAAGAGTCCCGTGTCCTCTGGGTGCCCCGTCCAATCGACGCCGATTGTACTCCCCCCAGTGGCCTCGGGTCGCGCGCCCCTTCCTCAGCGTCGCTGTTTTTGCAGGCTCGCGCCCGTCCGCTTCCACTACCGGGACCCCGCGAGCCGGCCGCCCCTCGGCGTGGACATGACCGGAAAGTTTCGCAATCGCTTTCGCCAAGTGCAGATACCAGGAGGTGGGTTGGGTCGGGTGGGTCGCTGCCAAGTGCCGCGCGGGCTGCCGCTCGTCCTCGGCGACGTGGACGCCGGGCTTGCGGCCATCGAGGGCTACATTGGGCGCCTGGTGGCGGCGGAGCAGTCCATCTTCGGCAGCCAGGGTCAGAACGACTCCATGCGCGTTCTCGTTGCCGCCATGTGTTCCTGCTTCGACTGGGACCGCCTGGTGTCGACTGTGCCCACGGCCCACGACGTCCGTCAGTTCGGCGTGCTCGCCCACGGTCTGCTACCGTTCCTGCGCCACACGCTCTGGCCGGCTGAGGGAGAATTCCCTGGGGTGGCGGGGGCCGTGCCAAGGCAGGATCGAGGGGGTTGGACCGTCTCGGTGCCTTCTTGGACCATCTTTTGGGGCCTCTATGGCTGGCCGTCTGCGGGGTCTCTGGGGGCCATCTTGGGCCGTCCGGGGGTTCTCTCGGACCGTCTGGGGTTTCCCTGGGCTTTCTCGGGTCTCTCTTTCGGCTTCTGTAGCTTTTTGCGCGTCGCTTCGACTCTCATGCCGCCCCGGCCCTATCGCCCGAAAAGGAATGGGCCCGAAAATATTGTGCGCCCGAAGTTGTGCCCATCCCCCTCCCTCAGGCGGCGCGCGCCTGGCCCGCCGTGCCGGCCTTGCAGGCGCAGTACGTCCTGCTCATGCGGAGAGTGCGGACGCGGGCAGGCCAGCCCGGGTCCGGGTGGCGACGCGTGACCGGCTTCGTCGTCGAGCCCGTCCGCTGCTATCCGTCCGTGCAGCGCTTCGTGTACCTCTGGGCCCAGTCCCGCGGACCTCCGCCTGGGGGACCTCGCCTCGCGTCCGCGACGCTCATGTGGATTGCGTCGAAAGTGACTGGTTTCCTGGGTAACGCGTTGGTGCCGAGGCCGGAGCAGCCAGCCGCCCCGTGGGAGCCAAGCAAGCGTTTCGCCGTGTCCTCGAAGGCATTGGTACCGATCGGCAGGCGACGCCCCGGGCCCCGGGGCAGTCGTACCAGCCTCGGCGGCTTGGCCCACGCGCTGATCCCGGGGCGGAGGGGCGGCATCGTGCACGTCGAGTCCGTGTTGTACGAGATCGACGGATCCGCGGTCAGCGCCGCTGTGGACTCTGATCCATACTTCGCAACTGGCGGCCGCGCGGCGGCGGACGCGAGCCAGGTAGGCAGCGCCAACGCCTGGCACGCGGTGCGAATTCACCACCACTGCAGGACCATGGGCTCGGCGGAAGCTCCCTGCGAGCGAGTGGGCAGCCTAATGTCCGCGAGGTGGTCGAAGGGCCGCGGCCACAATCCGGGCGCCCTGATGGACGAGGTCATGTTGCACGACGCGAAGGTCACCGTCGTCGGGGGCGCCCGGGACGAAATGATTGTGCGGGAAGTGTCGGATGCCTTGCTTGCGCTTGGAAAGCGGCCGCTGGTGAAGCCCCGGGCGGCGAAGCGCCGCCGGGCCGAGGGGGTGGTGGACTCGCGGCCGATCGACCGGGCGCGGGCCGAGGCAGAGGACGCGTTGGCAGCCTCTGGCCGGCGCTTCCACAATCCCGACATATTCAGCAGTGACGAGGATTCTGGGCCGGGCGAAATGGAGATAACCCGCGGGTTGGCGTTGGGCGCAGTGGGCGCGGCGCCGCCCGCGCCAGCGTGGGCCGCCCCGTTCAGCCAGCCCAGCGATGTCGCGGAAGGGAGGAGGGCGCGCCAGGCGGCAGCTCGGCCAGCCATGCAGCTGCCGCCGGCCGTGCTGGAGGAGATGCGGCGGGCAACGCCCGACGGGCGCGTGCAGCAACTTCCGCTGTTTGTCCAGGACCCCCGCGTGGCGGCGCGACCCCGCGCTGGTTCTGCAGTGCGCGCCTCCTTGGCGCAGTGGCTGGACAGCGCGGAGGGCCGGCGATGGCAAATTGAGCGGCAGGAGCGGTACGATTGTGCGGCGTAGAGAGATCGTGCGGCAAGACAGCGGGGAGGAGGGGGAGAAGCATCCCTCCTTCCTCCTCCCTTTCAGCCCGCTATTTCCCTTCCCTCTTCCTCCTCACTCCCCTTTGCCATCTCCTCCTCCACCTTCCCCCCCCTTCTTCCTTCTACCGCTCTCTCCTCCTCCCGTCTCCTCCTTCCTCTTCCTTTCTCTTCCCCCTCCTCCTACGTCCTCGTCCTCATCGCTGCCTGTTCCCACCCCCTCGCCGGGCACCTCGAGAGAGCCCGGACGGCCGCCCTGCAAGGATTCTGGGTCAACTTCTAATCGTCCCCTCCCTTGGTCGATCCAAGGGGCGGTGGGCGTGGAGGCCTTTTCCCCGCCGCCGCCGTTGCCGTCGTCGCCGTCGTCGTCGTCGTCGCCGTCGTCGTCGTCGTCGTCGTCGTCGTCGTCGCCGTCGTCGTCAGGGCGAAAATCCTGTCATAGGGCTTAGGGTCCAGACCGCCAGGGGTCGACGTTGCGCAAAAATTGCGACATCGGGGGTGAGGGGAGGAGGAGGGAGGAGGAGGGAGGAGGAGGGAGGAGGAAGGAGGAGGAGGAGGAGGAGGAGGAGGAGGAGGAGGAGGAGCCCTTCTTTGCCGGCGCGCGGGAGGCCATCCTGCTGTGGTGGCTGCGCGCCGCTGGCGGTGGCCAGGGGCTTCCCGCGTACGTGTGGGTCGTCGAGGACTCGCCGCCGCCGCCGCCGCCGCCGCCGCCGCCGCCGCCGCCGCCGCCGCCGCCGCCGCCGCCGCCGCCGTCGTCGTCGTCGTCGTCGTCGTCGTCGTCGTCGTCGTCGTCGTCGTCGTCGTCGTCGTCGTCGTCGTCGTCGTCGTCGTCGTCGTCCCCACTCCGCCAGGGCGGGGTTGGGCACAGCCTGGGAGCGCAGGGGCCCGTGCTGTCAGCGCAGTCCGGCGCGCGCCCCGAGCGCGCCGGTCGCGCCGTGTCGGCGGGGCATTCCGAGGCCGTCTGGGACCGTTTGGGGTTGTTCTTGGGCCGTCTTGTGGCTCCCGCGGGGCCTTCGCGGTCGTTCTTGGGCCGCCTGGGGCTTCCCGGGGCAATCTTGGGTGGCGGTTCTGGACCAGAGCGGGGGGGGGCCATCCCGGGGGCCGCGGTTCTGGACCAGAACGGAGCGGGTATGGAGTAGAACGCCGTCGCCGTCGCCGTCACCGTCGCCGTCGCCGTCGCCGTCGCCGTCGCCGCCGTCGCCGTCGCCGTCGCCGTCGACGCGAACCGCCGTCGCCTGGGCCGTCGCCGCCCCAGCTTCGGCGGCGGAAAACTGTCCGAGGCAGGGGTGCGAGGCACCAGGGGGCCTCTGCCGGAGAGGCGGGCGGGCGGGCGAGCTGGTCGGTGCAGCCCGCGCTCCCGGGCAGGGCAATCCAGGGCAATCCAGGGCCTCCTCTTGGTTCCTTCCCCCCCTTTCTCCTCCTCACCCCTCCCGTTTCCTGTTCCCCCCTCCTCCTTCCTCCCGCCCCTCCTCCTCCTCCTCCTTCTCCTCTTCTTCCTCCTTGCTCCTATCCCTCCCCCTCCTACTCTTCCGTTTTCGGTGGTCCCGGGGGCCTGAGTACGGCCCGAGCTGGGCTTAGGCGGCCCCGGGTCCCAAGGCAGGGTTTACGGTTTAGGGCTCAGGTGTTTCGAGGCCACGCTGGGCGGCGGCGCTGGGGGGCCAGGCTGGGAGGCCACACTTGAAGGAACCGCTTGGGGCCCACGCTCGGAGGCCCCGCTCGGGGGCCGCGCTGTGAGGCCACGCCGGGGGGCCCCGCGGGTAGGCCGCACCTGGAGGCCGCACTTGAAGGCCCCGCTTGGGGCCCACGCTCGGTGGCCCCGCTCGGAGGCCGTGACTTGTCGAGCGCCCTCCGCACTGGCTGCCCCTGCAGCGGAAAAATCCGCCATGAGGGGGAGAGATCGGAGGAGGAGCCTGACAAGGAAGAGGTGGGAGGGGGAGGAAGGGCAGACGGAGGACAATCAGTAGTCCCCGAACAAGCGCTTGCGGCACAGGGTTCTCGCCCCCACCGCTGCAACGGCAGAAAAATCAACCATGAGGAGGGAGGGGCGGTGAAGGAGCCGGACGAGGAAGACGGGGAGGGGGGAGGAAGGGCAGGCGGAAGAAAAGTAGCAGTAGTCCCCGAACAAGTGCTTGCACTACAGGGTTCTTGCTTGGGACCATCAGGCCATGGGTGCCAGCTTGCGTCCCCCGTGGCGCCCTGTGCCGCCCGTGCCGCCACGTGCCGCCCGCGCTGCCCCGTCGCCGCCCGTCCCGCCCGTGCCACCGCGCGCCGCCGGCGCCGCCCGTCGCTTGATTCAATGGCCTCGAAACCCCCAAGGACGGAGCCCCCCGAGGAGCCCCTTTCGAGGCCAACATTTGTCAAAAGGCTGGGGCGTTCCAGTGTGTTTGACATTCTCGCCCAAGTGCCCCCGAGGATCGTTTGAGACGCCGAGACGGCCCCGAGGTGGCCCAGGAGAGGTCCGGGAGGGGGCCCAAAACGACCCCAAGAGCGCCCCAATAGCACCAGTCCAAGCCATTTGGCCTTCAGCCTGCGACGCTCCAGCCAGCCTGCGGCGCTCCAGCGGGCAACCCGTCCCCAGACGGCCCCATGCCGCCGAAGGGGCCGCAGACCCGCCTTCCGAAGGTCGTGAAGGATGGCGTCCTGATCAAACTGGAGGACATCTGCGTGGGCGAGGAGAGCGGGTGGAGACCCGCCAACTTGGAGAGGGTCAACGAGCTGAAGGAGGTTTTCTTGACTGGGCAGTATGGGATAGGGCTGTTGAAGGCCCAGAGTGTGATTCAGCAGGACGGGCAAGCGAAGACGGGTAGCGACGGGCGCCAGCTCCTCTCGGACGGCAAGAGCACGATTCTAGCGATGACGGCCGTGAAAGCCATTCACGCCAGCGGGGAAGGCGCCAACTACGAGTGGAGCGGTGCTCTCCTCGATGCTTTCGAGAATGACATCAAGGTGAGTGTGTTGGAATATCCGGAGGACGATCACGACCTAGTGGTCGCGCACAATGCCCTGACGCACGACACGGATTCGAATCGGTACAGGAGCACCACGGTGAAGGTCATGGCGGACGTGGCGAACAGATTCCGTAACAAGGTCCCGGGGGGGGATTGGAACGCGGTTCAGGAGAGCCTCTTGCAGGTGTACGGGAAGAGCAAGCGCACGTTTGTGTGGCGCATGGTCTGCGTCGCTCAGACTATGAAACCGCCCGTTCTCCAGAAAATAGTGGATGTTCGCATGCCGAACAGTTGCGTCTGGGACAACCCGTACTTCACGGGGCACGGGGCGCAGGCCGACAAGCGGCTCTCGGAAGCGGCGATGCTCGCCGTTCTTACCTGGTACGAGGACGACACCGTTGGCCAGAAGGGTATGTCGAGCAAAGTGTTCGAGCAGGAGTACTGCGCCGTCATCAGGCAGTGCGAGCGCTGGTTCAGGACGGTGAAGAAGGAGTTCGGCAAGCTCTTCGAACATCCAGGGGTCGCCCGCACGCGCGAGTTCCTCTTCTCCGGGCGCGTCAGGGTGGCGGTGCTCGGGTGCATCCGCGCCGCGGTGAGGTTGGAGGGCGTGTCGGAGGAGAAGCCGGGCATCCCGCAGTGCCGCGCGCTGTGGGCGGAGCTGGAGGCGCTGAAGAAGGGCCCGGAGACTGCGCCGAAGGCCGGATCGCCAGCTGCTCATGCCGCGGCCGGCGACGCGGCGGCTAGCCAGGGCCCCGCGGGCGCCGACGACGCGGACGCGGACGCCGACGCGGGCGCGGCTTCCATCGGGGTCGGGATGGAGGTCGAGGAGGATCGGGACCCCGCAGAGGAGGCCGCGTCCATCCTGGCGGGGGCCTTCCTCGACGCCGTGCACGTCTACGAGAATGAGCAGGCCATGAAGGAGAATCTGCGGAACCTCGTCGGCCCCTCGTCCAAGATCGTAGTCCTGGTAGATGCTTGCACCAGCACGGCGAAAATCCCCTTGGCGTTGCTTGAGCAAGTCGCCTCCGTGGTGAAGGATGTGCCGACCACGAAGATCAGAGTGTTGACGACAGCCGCAGGGAGGCTCGAGCTCCTGGTCGCCTGCTCGAATAAAGCCGCCGCGATTTTCCCCGAGGGCAACCAATTTACAGTTCAGCTGGTCCGCAGCTCCCGGCAGACCGGCTCGGGGCGAGGCGCCAAACGGCCGCAGTACGTGCAGTTACTGATGCTGGGGTCGCCGGCGCAGCCCAACGCCCCATGCCAGCTGGACGTATCTCGGTGCTTGGCCAAGGCGGCCGAGTGCTGTCACATGCGCTGCCGGGACGAGACCTGCCCCCTGCGCTCCGTGGAGGAGCAGGCTGCCCTCGCGGCGCTGGTCACCGCCAAGGACCCGCGCGCGTCCGACCCCAGCCGGGAGATTCCCGAGGACGACAAGGCGGGCGACGCAGAGGACGCCGAGGTGGCGGACGACGAGGACGGGGGCGGGCTGGGAAAGACCTCGCATGTGTCGTCGCTCTCCCGTCGGGGCCTCGAGGATGCGGCCTTGCAGGTCAGGCCCCGTGGGGCCGCGCCACTCCGCGCCACATCGTCGAGGCCCTGATCCCGGGTGGTCGGGCGCCGACGGGGCGCTGAACCACGGCGTTCTGCTCCAGAACGGGTGCGTTCTACGTCAGAGCGTGATGGTATAGCATAGCACGGCAGCGGCATGGCAGCATCATGGCAGCGGCATGGCAGCAGGAAAGCAACGGCGTGGCACCGGCACGGCAACGGCGTGGCAACATCATGGCGGCATCATGGCAGCATCATGGCCATGCCATGGAAACAGCATGGCAACGGCATTGCAAAAGCATGGCAACAGCATGGCAGCGGCGTGGCAACGGCATGCCCACCAGCCCATCCAAAAACGACGCCCAGGCGACCTGAGATGATCAGGTAAGTGTAGAAGCAAAGAGGGGGGCAGTCCTTGTTGTGCGAAGATGGAGGCCGACATGAGGGAGGAGGGACAAGAATAAGGAAAATACCAGAAGGAGGAAGAGGAGCAGCATGGCAATATCACGGCAACTGTATTTTCACTGGCCACGGCATGACAACGCCGTGGCAGCGGCGGGGCAAACGCATTGCAATGCCACGGACTCTGCAAGGCAATGACGTGGCTCCCAAATCGGGTGTTAGAGGCCGTCTCCCCACGAGGGATTTCCGCCCCCCCAGGACGACGGGGGCGCCCCGATCGCGGTCCAGGGGGCGCCGAAAGCAGGCGCCCGCGGCTTGGCGACGGAGCTCTGGCCTTTCGCCTACGGGCGAGCTTACTACAACACGCTGCTGACGGTCCTGGGCGAGGCTGAGGCGTCGTCGCACCTGATCCTCCTGACCACCTCCGCGCACCCTGCGCCCGTCCTCGCGGCAGGGGGCCTGCAGATGACATCGCACGTGCTTTACAGCACTGTGGGGCAGCACAGCCGCGCTCACGGCCGCGACGTGCTGCAAGCCATCCTGGAAAGAGAGTTCTTCATGAAGGAGAAAGCCAAGCTGGACCCGAGCAAGAAGCGCCTGCGGGACGAGGATCGGCGATATGCAGAAGCGAGGTCGAAGCAGAGCTGGGGTCTTGAGAGACGTCTGCACGGGCTGCCCGGGGTAGAGGGAACTGCCACCCGCTAGCGGTAATGGCCCGTAGCCCCCCGACCCCCATTTGAGCTTGCCCCTGTCTGCGCACCCCCGAGAGGACTTGTCCTTCGTAATCGTCGACGCGCCGCCCAGCCAGACGCTGTGCTTCGACGAGGTCGGGAAGACCGGGTCGACGCCAGGGTGGCGAGCAGGGATCGACCTCACCCCAGACGAGACCACTCTGGAAAAAAGCTTGGCTGAACTGACGAGCCACCAGCTGGAGAGTAAGAGCCTCGCCGTGTCGGAGAAGGCCGGCGCGCGTCACCTCGTGCCGCGTAAGCACCTGCGCGAAGGGGGCGTCATCACGGACGCGCCCTGCTTGGTGTACTCGACCATCCCCAGCCTGCGGTATTTTCTCAATCAGGGCGGCAATTCCGCTCTCGTCGCAGGCCCCCTGATCCAGATCGACGGCGTCTTGAAACCCGACGGCGTGCCGAAGAGCCTCTACTGCGTCCTGCTCGGCGCGGCCCAGTTGGCAGCCGATTACCGCGGAGTGCGGAAGCAACCGAATTGCATCATCGAGGCGCGCCCCGAATTGGGCCCCAACGATGGCCTGCTGCAGCTCGTGGTGAAAACTCATAACGGCTGCGGAGTTGCCGAGGGGGCCCCCGTCGTGATCGATTGCGGCCCGAACTACGTGCCCTGCACGGCGCCCATGACGAGCCCGACGAAGCGCTTCAGGGGGGCCCTCGACGTCATCTGGGACAAGCACCGGGCAGGCCAGGGGGGCCCTTCCCAGGCCAGCCCCGCTCCAGAGCTGCAGAGCGCGCCGGCGCCAGCGGCGGCGGCGTCGGCGCCGGGGGCGCCGGCGGCGCCAGCGGCGGCGGCGGCGGCGCCGGCGGCAGTGGCGCCGGCGGCGCCGGGGGCGGCGGCGGCGGCGCCGGGGCGCCGGCGGCGGCGCCAGCGCCGCCGGCGGCGGCGGCGGCGGCGCCGGGGGCGCCGGGGGCGCCGGCGGCGGCGGCGGCGGCGGAGACGACCGCCGCAGCCTTGCCATCCTTGCAGCCTGGGGAGCAGCGGCTGGGCACGACCAGCTTGGTCGACATCTTCCTGACAGCGGCTTCAACCTTGCAGCTGCGTCTTCTCGGCAGCCAGAACAAGAAGATTCCAGGGAACACCGTACTGTACTCCTTCGAGGGCGGGCGCGTCGACCCGAAGACCTCGGTCAGTGCGCCGAGTTTCCCTTGGGAGTTCAAGGCGGGGCAGGAGCTCGTGGCCACGCGCAAGGGCGACACCATGAAGCTCACGAAGCTTCTTACATACATCAAAGACAACAAGTGCTCGGCGGTGTTCGGGCACAACCATTTCTCGGAGGGCGTGTGCCCTCCCGAGCTGGTTCTGAAGAAAGCCCTTGTCTTCGCCGCCGCGTCCAGCTCCGCGTCCAGCACCTTCCAGAGTGCGCACGCGGCTCTCGCGGGGTCCGCCAACGCCCACCTCGTGTGGGAGATCACTCACAGAGAGGGGAAGGTCTGGCCGAAGTCCTTGGTCATCATGACCAAGAAACAGCTGAGTCTGAAAGCCGGCGAGAATTTCCAGCTCTGAACGGCGGCGAGCTAGGCTAGTAGGAGGAGGAGGAGGAGGAGGAGGAGGAGGAGGAGGAGGAGGAGGAGGAGGAGGAGGAGGAGGAGGAGGAAGAGGGGGGGAGGAACTGGAGAAGGAACCGGAGCAGGAGGAGGAGCAGCGAGGAGCGGGAGGGAGGAGCTCCGAAATTGCGGATAAGAGCTATGGGAGCGGGTGGGCCAGCGCTGCTCCCGCGACCCCCCCCTTTCGCGACTCGCTCGCCACTCGTCGCCTTCGCGACCCACCCGCCCCCCCTCCATCCCCCCTTTCGGAGAGAAGGGGCCCGTGCTCGCAACACCTGTCACGAGGACGAGCCCGCTCTCCCCAAACGCGGCGACGCCGCGGATTGCCCGCGGAGACGGATGGGTCAAGAGACGGCCCAGGCGGCTCCCATCCCCCCCCCCCGCACACGAGTTTTTATGCTGCACCGTCCGAGCGCGCCCCCCGTGCGCTCGGACCCCCCCGAGGACCCCCAGAATGTCATCTTGGGCTCCAATTCCCGCGGCCCTTTTGGAGAGCACGGGCACTGGGGTCCCCCGATCCATTCGAGAACCGATCAGTTCTTCTCCAGAACCGCTACCCCGGTGAGTCGGACCACCCCTGTTCGACTCCAGACCCGCTCGCCTTATCCCAGAGCCGCTGGTTTTCGGAGTCGGACCCCCCCCGTTCCACTCCAGAACCGATTGGTTTTGGCCCAGGCCGCTGCCCTGGGAGTCGAACCATTTGAGTTCTGGCCCAGAACCGGGGCCGCTGGGATCGCCCGCCCCCCGTTCTGGTCCAGAACCGCGGCCCGTGGGATCGCCTCTCCCCGTTCTGGTCCAGAACCGCCGCCCAAGATGGCCCCAAGAAGCCCCAGGCGGCCCAAGAACGACCCGTTTTATTTCAGAACCGCTGCCCCCACCACTCGCCCCGCGACAAACCCGCGCCGCGACCCGCCCGCGACCCTCGCGACCCGCAACCCGCCGGCGCGCGCGGGCCCACCCACGACGCGGCCCCCCCGCGACCCACCCGCCACGCGACCCACCCGCAACCATTCCGTGCCGCGACCAAGCCGCGAGGGCGAGGACGACGACAACGACAAAGACGCAACAACGAAACAACAATACTGAGCAGAGCCCTCGACGCGGATCCCCGCTTCAGCAGCGCACAAAGGAGGGGCAGTGAATGACCGTTCGGCCCCGGGAGAGAGAGGAGAGAGAGAGAGAGAGAGAGAGAGAGAGAGAGAGAGAGAGAGAGAGAGAGAGAGAGGGAGAGAGAGAGAGAGAGAGAGAGAGAGAGAGAGAGAGAGAGAGAGAGAGAGGGGGGAGAGAGAGAGAGAGAGAGAGAGAGAGAAGAGACAGGGAGAGAGAGAGAGAGAGAGAGAGAGAGAGAGAGAGAGAGAGAGAGAGAGAGAAAGAGATAGGGCTACTTTTCAAATTATCCTGGCAAAGCAACCTAACAGCGATGTGTAGGAGCATATCTGGAAGCATTCCCCTTAAGATTCAGATGAGAATCCAGTTGTAGAATTCTGCTGTTCTCGCAGTCGTAGTCGCATTCGCGATGACAGTCGCAGTGGCAACGGCAGTCACAGTCAGTCAGCAGCCTCAGCCTCAGCCTGCCTCAGCCTCAGCCTGCCTCAGCCTCAGCCTCAGCCTCAGCCTCAGCCTTCAGCCTCAGCTCAGTCTGCCTTCAGCCTCGGCCTCAGCCTCAGCCTGCCCTCAGCCTGCATCAGCCTCAGCCTCAGCCTCAGCCTGCCAGCATCAGCCTGCCTCAGCCTCAGCCTCAGCCTGCCTCAGCCTCAGCCTCAGCCTGCTTCAGCCTCAGCCTCAGTCTGCCTTCAGCCTCGGCCTCAGCCTCAGCCTGCCTGCCTCAGCCTCAGCATCCTCAGCCTGCCTCAGCATTCAAAATGTGGCCCGGGAATGGAGTTCTGGGAACTCGAAGAACACGAAGTGGCCTACAGTTGGCTGGGGTATTCAAAATCTTGCCCAGGAATGGAGTTCTGGGAACTCGAAGACCACGAAGTGGCTTACAGTTGGCTCCGGGCATCCAAAATGTGGCCCGGGAATGGAGTTCTGGGAACTCGAAGACCACGAAGTGGCCTACAGTTGGCTCCAGGCATCCAAAATATGACCCGGGAATGGAGTTCTGGGAAGTCGAAGGGCACGAAGTGGCTTACAGTTGGCCCCGGGCATTAATAAATGTGGCCCGGGAATGGAGTTCTGGGAGCGCCAAGAGCGATTTTGCGAGGATGTTCCAAGCGATTTCGGCTTCGGCGGCAGCCGCCCCGGGTCCCGCCCCGACCCCCCTGAGGAGTTATGATGCTCCCTTTTGAGACCACTAGAAACCTATCAATCTTCGCTGCTAGGTAACAACACCCAATGAGCCACATTCGAGCTTACCAGAATTATGATTTACGCGGAACGCGATTGTGGTTCATTGAATGTGGTTTCTTAAAAAGAGTACCCCGGCAAAACAACCTAACAGCGATGTGTAGAAGCATATCTGAAAGCATTCCCCTTAATATTCAGATGATAATCCAGTTGTAGAATTCTGCTGTTCTCGCAGTCGTAGTCGCATTCGCGATGACAGTCGCAGCGGCAACGGCAGTCGCAGTCACAGCCTCAACCTCAGCCTGCCTCAGCCTCAGCCTCAGCCTGCCTCAGCCTCAGCCTGCCCCAGCCTCAGCCTCAGCCTGCTTCAGCCTCAGCCTCAGTCTGCCTTCAGCCTCGGCCTCAGCCTCAGCCTGCCTCAGCCTCAGCCTGCATCAGCCTCAGCCTCAGCCTCAGCCTGCCTCAGCATCAGCCTCAGCATCAGCCTGCCTCAGCCTCAGCCTCAGCCTCAGCCTCAGCCTGCTTCAGCCTCAGCATCAGTCTGCCTTCAGCCTCGGCCTCAGCCTCAGCCTGCCTCAGCCTCAGCCCTGCCTGCGGCCGCAGCATCAGCCTGCCTCAGCGTTCAAAATGTGGCCCAGGAATGGAGTTCTGGGAACTAGAAGAACACGAAGTGGCCTACAGTTGGCTCCGGGCATTCAAAATCATGCCCAGGAATGGAGCCCAGGAATGGAGTTCTGGGAACTCGAAGACCACGAAGTGGCCTACAGTTGGCTCCGGGCATCCAAAATTCAATGGAAAATGTGGCCTACCTCCGGGAATGGAGTTCTGGGAAGTCGTCGAAGAGGAGTTCTGGGAAGTCGAAGAGCACGAAGTGTGTGACTGTTGGCTTAAAACGACTTCTGCGGCACCCTGTCCGGCACCCGCCCAGACCCCCCTGTGGAGTCATCTGCTGCTCCCTTTTGACCCCACTAGAAACCTATCAGAACAAGCTGTTAGGTAAAAAGGAAGAAAGAGCTTGCGCGCATTTCGTATCAGCGCGGCGGCAGAGTCGGCAGGCCAAGTTGGCCATTCTCGCGAGAAAGGTTCTCGCGGGTATGAGGCCGAGCACTGCGCCGAATCCCAAGTTTGAGGGGGGCCGGCGAGCGGCCTGAGCTAACAGCCAGGGGCCGCCGCAGGTGCCCATTGATATTTTCCCGGGGCCAGCTCGGCTCCGCACCAATTCGACGAGGCAGTGCGGCCAGTTGAGCGCCTCGGGCGCCCCGCTCGAGTCGCCTTCGACGAGGCCCTGCTGCTCGCCCACGCGAGGAGGAAACCAGGGGGAGGGGGAGGGGGAGGAGGAGGAGGAGGAGGAGGAGGAGGAGGAGGAGGAGGAGGAGGAGGAGGAGGAGGAGGGGGAGGGGGAGGGGGGGAGGGCGAGGATGATCAGGAAATTGCCAGGGGGGTCGCCACCAGAGTTTTCACATGTATTTCTCGCGGATCGAATTTGCCGGGTAAGGGGGGCGAGTGGCTTCCCTCGCGCCTGTGTTTTTTCCCGGTCCCGGGGGCGCATTTTCTTGCAGAGATGGCGACCCCCGGCGGTCTCGCATCCCCCTGCTCGTGCTCCTCATCCTTCTTCCCCCCCCGTCCTCGTGTTCCTCGTCCTTGTCCTCCTCGTCTTCCTCTTCCTCGTCCTCCCCCATCCTCCTCTTAACCGCTTCCCCCCCTCTTCCCTCGTCCCATGTCATCCATCCCCGTTCTCCGCCTCCGCCTTCCTTTCTCCCTCCGCCTCCTTCCCCTTCTCCCTCTCTCGTTCTCTCTCTTCCACTCCTCGTGCTCTTAGTCCGTCCACGTCCTCCACGCTCCCCCATTCCCCCTCTTCATCCTCGCCCTCGCCCTTCGCTGTCCCCCCCCCCGCCCCTCCCCGCCTCCCCCCCCCTCTCTTCGTCAGGTCCTTTACCTTGCTCTCCGCATGGATCCCGCCTCAGTCCTCTCCCCCCCCCTCCTTCCCCCCCATCCTCCGCCCCGCCGGTTGTAATCATATCCTTTTCCGTTCCTTTCTGCCCTCCCTCCCCTC
This sequence comes from Prorocentrum cordatum, assembly GCA_963575745.1. Lineage (NCBI taxonomy): Eukaryota > Dinophyceae > Prorocentrales > Prorocentraceae > Prorocentrum > Prorocentrum cordatum. The sequence continues at coordinate 79,008 of CAUYUJ010014679.1, forward strand.
TCCTTCCTCTTCGCCACTCCGGTCGGCGCCCCCCCAGACCGCCCGCGAGGCTCGGCCGCCCCCGCTGCCGCCAGGCGCCCCTGCGGGCCTCTGACGCCCGGCGGGCTAGCCGCGCGAGCGGCGGCCCGACGCCGGGGGGGGGCAGGCGATGCCCACGGGGCTCGGCCGCCACACATGCGGCCTCGCATCTGTTTTGGGGCATTTCTCCCCGTCCCCGCCCCCTCTCTTCCTTTTTCTCTCTCTCTCTCTCTCTCTCTCTCTCTCTTTCTTTCTCTTTCTCTCTCTCTTTCTCTTTCTCTTTCTCTTTCTCT
>CAUYUJ010014679.1:79418-91918 GCA_963575745.1 Prorocentrum cordatum
CTCAGCCTCAGCCTGCTCAGCCTCAGGCCTGCCTCAGCCTCAGCCTCAGCCTCAGCCTGCCTCAGCATCAGCCTGCCTCAGCCTCAGCCTCAGCCTGCCTCAGCCTCAGCCTCAGTCTGGTTCAGCCTCAGCCTCAGTCTGCCTTCAGCCTCGGCCTCAGCCTCAGCCTGCCTCGGCCGCAGCCTGCCTCGGCCGCAGCATCAGCCTGCCTCAGCATTCAAAATGTGGCCCAGGAGCGCAATTCTGGGAACTAGAAGAACACGAAAAGGCTTACAGTTGGCTCCGGGCATTCAAAATGTGGCCCGGGAATGGAGTTCTGTGAGCTCGAAGAGCACGAAGTGGCTTACAGTTGGCTCCGGGCATCCAAAATGTGGCCCGGGAATGGAGTTATGGGGACTCGAAGACAACGAAGTGGCCTACAGTTGGCTCCGGGCATTCAAAATGTGGCCCGGGAATGGAGTTCTGGGAAGTCGAAGAGCACGAAGTGGCCTACAGTTGGCTCCGGGCATTCAGAATGTGACCCGGGAATGGAGTTCTGGGAGGTCGAAGAGCACGAAGTGTGTGACTGTACTTCTGCGGCACCCTGTCCGGCACCCGCCCAGACCCCCCTGTGGAGTCATCTGCTGCTCTCTTTTGACACCACTAGAAACCTATCAGAACAAGCTGTTAGGTAAAAAGGAAGAAAGAGCTTGCGCGCATTTCGTATCAGCGCGGCGGCAGAGTCGGCAGGCCAAGTTGGCCATTCTCGCGAGAAAGGTTCTCGCGGGTATGAGGCCGAGCACTGCGCCGAATCCCAAGTTTGAGGGGGGCCGGCGAGCGGCCTGAGCTAACAGCCAGGGGCCGCCGCAGGTGCCCATTGATATTTTCCCGGGGCCAGCTCGGCTCCGCACCAATTCGACGAGGCAGTGCGGCCAGTTGAGCGCCTCGGGCGCCCCGCTCGAGTCGCCTTCGACGAGGCCCTGCTGCTCGCCCACGCGAGGAGGAAACCAGGGGGAGGGGGAGGGGGAGGAGGAGGAGGAGGAGGAGGAGGAGGAGGAGGAGGAGGAGGAGGAGGAGGAGGAGGAGGGGGAGGGGGAGGGGGGGAGGGCGAGGATGATCAGGAAATTGCCAGGGGGGTCGCCACCAGAGTTTTCACATGTATTTCTCGCGGATCGAATTTGCCGGGTAAGGGGGGCGAGTGGCTTCCCTCGCGCCTGTGTTTTTTCCCGGTCCCGGGGGCGCATTTTCTTGCAGAGATGGCGACCCCCGGCGGTCTCGCATCCCCCTGCTCGTGCTCCTCATCCTTCTTCCCCCCCCGTCCTCGTGTTCCTCGTCCTTGTCCTCCTCGTCTTCCTCTTCCTCGTCCTCCCCCATCCTCCTCTTAACCGCTTCCCCCCCTCTTCCCTCGTCCCATGTCATCCATCCCCGTTCTCCGCCTCCGCCTTCCTTTCTCCCTCCGCCTCCTTCCCCTTCTCCCTCTCTCGTTCTCTCTCTTCCACTCCTCGTGCTCTTAGTCCGTCCACGTCCTCCACGCTCCCCCATTCCCCCTCTTCATCCTCGCCCTCGCCCTTCGCTGTCCCCCCCCCCGCCCCTCCCCGCCTCCCCCCCCCTCTCTTCGTCAGGTCCTTTACCTTGCTCTCCGCATGGATCCCGCCTCAGTCCTCTCCCCCCCCCTCCTTCCCCCCCATCCTCCGCCCCGCCGGTTGTAATCATATCCTTTTCCGTTCCTTTCTGCCCTCCCTCCCCTCTCCTTCCTCTTCGCCACTCCGGTCGGCGCCCCCCCAGACCGCCCGCGAGGCTCGGCCGCCCCCGCTGCCGCCAGGCGCCCCTGCGGGCCTCTGACGCCCGGCGGGCTAGCCGCGCGAGCGGCGGCCCGACGCCGGGGGGGGGCAGGCGATGCCCACGGGGCTCGGCCGCCACACATGCGGCCTCGCATCTGTTTTGGGGCATTTCTCCCCGTCCCCGCCCCCTCTCTTCCTTTTTCTCTCTCTCTCTCTCTCTCTCTCTCTCTCTTTCTTTCTCTTTCTCTCTCTCTTTCTCTTTCTCTTTCTCTTTCTCTTTCTCTTTCTCTTTCTCTTTCTCTCTTTTTTTTTTTTTCTCTCTCTCTCTCTCTCTCTCTTTCTCTTATCTCTCTATCTCTCTCTCTCTTTTCTCGTTTTTTTTCTTCTTCCTCTCTCTCTCTCTCTCTTCTCTCTCTCTTCTCTCTCTTTCTCTCTCTTTCTCTCTCCTTTTTTTTTTTTTCTCTCTCTCTCTCTCTCTCTCCCCTCCTCTCTCCTCCCTCTCTCTCTCTCTCTCTCTTTCCCCCTCTCTCTCTCTCTCTCGCTCTCTCTCTCTCTCTCTCTCTCCCTCCCTCTCTCCCCCTCTCTCTCTCTTTCTCTCTTTCTCTCTTTCTCTTTCTATGTTTATTCCTTTCTTTTTTGTTGTTTGCTTTTCTCTCTCTCTCTCTCTCTCGCTCTCTCACTATGTATATGTATATATCTCTATATTTATAAGATATATATATATATATATCTCGTTCATTTCTCTTTCTCTCTTTCTCTTTCTCTCTCTCTCTCTTTCTCTTTCTCTTTCTCTTTCTCTTTCTCCTCTTTCTCTTTCTCTTTCTCTTTCTCTTTCATTCCTTTCTCTCTCTCTTTCTCTTCTCTTTCTCTTTCTCTTTTTTTTTTTCTCTCTCTCTCTCTCTCTCTCTCTCTCTTTTCTCTCTATCTCTCTCTCTCTCTCTCCTCTCCGTTTTTTTTTTCTCTCTCTCTCTCTTCTTTCTCTCTCTCTCTCTCTCTCTTTTTCTTCTCTCTCTTCTCTCTCTTTTTTTTTTTTTCTCTCTCTCCTCTCTCTCTCTCTCCCTCTCCTCCCTCCCTCTCTCTCTCTCTTTCCCCTTCTCTCTCTCTCTCTCTCTCTCTCTCTCTCTCTCTCTCTCTCCCCCTCTCTCTCTCTTTCTCTCTTTCTCTCTTTCTCTTTCTATGTTTATTCCTTTCTTTTTTGTTGTTTGCTTTTCTCTCTTTCTCTCTCTCGCTCTCTCACTATGTATATGTATATATCTCTATATTTATAAGATATATATATATATATATCGTTCATTTTTTTTTCTCTCTCTCTCTCTCTCTCTCTCTCTCCCCGTGTATATATATATATATCCCTCTCTCTCTTTCTCTCTCTCTCTCTCTCCCTCTCTCTCTCTCTCTCTCTCTCTCTCTCTCCCCCTCCTCGTTGTCCTCCTCCTCCTCCCCCTCCTCCTCCTCCTCCTCCTCCTCCTTATCCCGGTGCACTTTTCAGCGCACTCCGGTGGGCGGCAAGTATAGCGCAGGGTCTGCGTCTGTGCTCGGGGCCTCAGGCTCGATGTGGAGAGCGACAGATCGACGCGCGTGACCCGGCGAGGATCGGGTCGAGCCAGCAGAGAGAAAGGCAAAGAGGGACAGAGGGAGAGATTGGTTCCACCTTGTGGCAACTTCTCCAGCTTCTGCGCTACAGTGCCGCCGATCAAACCCGTGCCGCCCTGCTTTAAAGGACTATACAGAAGGGCGCGGCGCCCCTTCTGTAAGAAGGCCTGGCGCTTGAGGAGCTGGAGTGGCTGGCCGGCTTCCTCTGCGTTCGTCCTCGCCCCCCCGGCCGTGGCTCGGGGACTGTTCGGTGCGGCCTATCCTCGCGCGGCGGCCCGAGACGCCCCAGGCTCGGGCCGGGCGAAAGGGGGGGATTGGGAATGGGGGGGTTACGAAATTTGCTGCATGCAGCTGGTTTCGGCCTCACCGAGGTGCGCATTCCTCGATGCATAGCCGCCTCCGGCGCCAGGAGGCGCCGGGAAAATCAGCTACGTGAGCTGATTCTCAAACCCCCCCTTTGCTATCCCCCCCTTTCGCCCGACCCGACAGGTGGCCCGAGAACGACCGCGAAGGCCCCGTGAGAACCCCAAGACGGCCCAGAAACAACCCCAAACGGTCCAAGACGGCCTCGAGAGGCCCCGCAGACAGGCGCGAAAGCGGGCTCCTGCTCGTCGCCGTCGCCGTCGCCGCCGCCGCCGCCGTCGTCGTCGTCGACGTGATTCTTTCAACGCGGGCCGCGGAGGTGGTGAGGGGGGGAAATATGAGGAGGAGGAGGAGGAGGAGGAGGAGGGAATGGAAAAGGGAATGGAGGAGGGAATGGGGGAAGGGGTCGGGGTGGTGGGGTTCGACGGACAAGGGGGGATGAATGAGGATATGCCCGATGAGGACGAGTAGCAGAGGGAAGGGGGGAAGGGGCGGTGAGCGAACGCGGCGAAAACAGGATCGCAAGCTGGTCCTTTTTTCGAGGCCTGAGATCAGCTACAGAGCCCTCCGGCGCATCAATCGAAAGGAAATGGTCATGAACGCTAGTCTATCTAGATACCTGACTGAGATCGGTCTGCTACCAGAGCTCAGACAAAATACTGTTCATTCTGCGAATTATTCAGGAGATAATGATAGCATTCTCTATTGGATTCGCGCTGTAGGCTGGCTACGGAGCTGAGAAGCACTTGCTGAAACAGAAAGTCATCGGGCACATTCCCCTACGGTACCGAGACGTCGCAATCCGATCTAAAACCATGCGAGTGAAGCACTATGCGAACTGATTAAATATTTTGAAGGTCGTGTGCGTTTCCTCGATTACATTCGAGCTCTAGACCAGCTACGGAGCTGAGATGCGCACAAATCGACAGGGAATGCAGAGAAGCACCAGTCTAAATATCGACGCCTGAAATCTGTCTGCCACTAGAGCTGCGACCCAATAGTTAGTGGTACCCCTTTTCATTTTTACGAGAGGTGGTGTTGGATTTCTGTATTAAATTCGGGTCATAGGCAAGCTAGGGTACTGGGAAGCACACCGCTCGACATTGCATTTTTTCTGAGAGGTCATGTTGGTTTTCTGTAGTCCCTCCGAGCTCTAGGCTAGATAGAGAGCTCAGATATGCACCAATCGACAGGAGATGCTGCGAAACGCTAGTTCAAAGCATCTAGACGGCTGAAATCGGTCTGTTTCCAGAACTGCGACTAGAAAACTATCTGCGCTCTTCAAGTTTTTGATAGGTGGTTTGGTTTTCTCTGCTTAATTCTAGCCGTAAGCAAGCTACAGAGCTGGGAAGCAGGCTGTTCGAATGGGAATGATCGCGGGCGCTGGTCTGCAGTGTCGAGACGAACTCGAGCTGTGGACGAGCAAGGAGCCGTGAAACAAATTTCTATGAAACCGCAGCCTCGCGCGCGCGCGGAATGCGAGATTGCTGCGCGCGCATGCCATTCATGTACGTTGCGAGGAAGCTCTACGAGTTCTCGGCGGTACCGCCGGCACCCAGTTTGATAAAGCGGGTGGCGAGAGATGGGGGTAGCTCTCCTGGACCGAGCATGGGTGGCTCGCCTTCGTGCGTTCTGTGCTTGAGACGTTGCAGATCTCTGAGCTGTTACAGTACTGTGTCCTAAAATATCCAGGTGTTGTCAGGACGGGGAGGTGGTGAGGGAAGGAAGGCTTCTTCGGCGGAGGTGACCCGCATGGAGGAAGAAAGGATGGCGTTGAGCATGGATCATATTAAGCGGGATCAAAAGAAATAGGAGCTGGTGCCCAGATGTGCAGAAGTTGAGCCCAAGAGGTTGTATGACGATTTGCCGTTTGTCAGAAGGTTCGTTCTTCACAGCGAATGTCGCGTTTGCCCGCAGTGTGGCGGAAATAAAGGACACTTTGCTTTGCTATCCCCTTTCTGAGTCTATCAACCTCATCCCGCCTTGCATTGGCCGTAACATCTGTACTTGGGAAGACAACAAGGACGTGGACAAAATGATGTGGGAAGCAAGGGGGGGTAGATATGACCTCTGGTTCGACGAAACTTACTTATGAAACTTGAAAGTTACAAACATCTTGATTGGGGGCCCTTCGTGGTAGTTTCGATCGAGCTCGATATGAACATGGCGTTGGGGCCGGGTGTGTGCTCGATGCGTGTGCAGACACCCCTGCCTCTTCTTGCTCCACTTTCTCTTCTTCAATAATTACCTGGAAACGTGTTGCCTCCCAATCGTTCTTGCTCTCTTGTTCCAGTGCCATTACGTGCGCGGAGCTTTGGGCGTGTCAGCGTCTACTTACTGTGGACATCGTGGGTGCTTTGCGTCGGGTGGGCTGTAGGTAGTGAAGCTGTGTGTCTGGGGTTTTCAGGCCCTGTTACTGTACTTCTGTTTATCCTGCACACTTTGTGTCTTATGCGTACTTCGCCGTCTTCGAATTCCCCCGGTGTTCCCGTTGTTCTCAAACGTGGTGTGCGCCCTGGGTGCTTGAGACCTGAACACTTCCTGGCGACTGGCGATTTGTTCTTCCTGCTGTATTTGTCTCCACTGTGGTGGAATCGTGCATGCTCTCTTCAGTGAAGTTTCAGGTGTGCAATTCGTCTTCTTGCCTGTGGTGTTATGTCTCATCCTACTCGGTAAGATGGTTTGATGTGGATAGGCGATCGCGCTTTGAGCCTCGATCGAATATGGCCTCTGGGCTTCGTGTCAGCCTTCTCAACTCAAGGGTAGAGTGGAGTTAGATGGCGAAGTTTCGTTGATTCGACCGTGTGCCTCATTCTTCGGCTCCTTTCAATTCCTCTCGGTGGGCCGTTCTGGCTGTGCACTGTCCTTCGTGACGTCTTTTGGCACATTACACCTTGGCTTTTTCGGTTGTTGTAGCAGCTCTGCACTTTGATGTCTGCCGACGATGAACAGAACCGTGGGACTGCTGTGCAGTCCTCGCCGACAGGACACCCATCGCCCGTGCCGCCGCCACAAGCAAAGCGTGCTGTGATGCCTCCGCCTCCGCCTCCCAAGCCTCCTGGAGCACCCGGAACTGACTCTCAGGATGTGAAGCGAGACGCTTCTGATGCGACAAGTATGGCCCCACGTTCGCCTGCTAAGAAACCGAAGCGGAGCAGAGTAGACATGGCCCTCGGGGCGGAGTTCCCCCCTGAATGGTTCAGGGCCAGTTCGATCCCATTTGAAGGTGTGGCTTCCTCAGGTAACGCCACCACGTATGTGCCAGAGTCGTCGAGCGCAGCATCTTCGTCTGCAGCCCGCCCTATTGTTCGTGAAGGTTTTCTCACCCCCAAAGATGGGGTTGCTGTGCCAACTTCAATATTCCTGACAATGCCACCACTATTGACGAATTCATATGTTTTTTTTTCCTGCTATGATTGAACAAACTGCGATTTCCAGCGAATGTGTTTTTGACTTCACCGTAAATCCTGGTGGTGCCACAGCAGGGGGCGCTCGTCTCGTGTCTGAGGAGCCGCTCCTCCATCCGTCTCCTCAGAGTATGGGTATGGATCGCCCTGTAGTTGTCCCTAATGGTCAATGAGTACTGTCAGGGAGAGCGCCAAATGTGTGCATCGAATCGTTACCTCAGCCTTGTTCAACAAGGGTACGGGGCCCAGGCCCGTTCAGTGTGGGCGGGTGGGCGAGAGGGTAAAGTTGTTGACTTCGGTTTCAATGGTATGTGGGGTGTTGAACATGGCGCTCCGATGATTGGTAAAGTCACCAAATGGTACCCGAAGAAGGCATTGGCTAAGCAGTATTTCTCCACAGTGGATGCCGCAACTCAGACGCTGTCTTTATGATGATTGTGAATCGTGAGTTCGAGTCATTGTTGCGAGCCTACGATGGCTGTCTGTGCCCTCTTATGTTTTGTTTGGTGTTATTTCCTTATTTGCTTTGATTCTCGTCTGACCGATGCGTGGTTGTCTTCCTTCAGGTTCCTGTTGTGCTAAGTGATATTTGACATCCACGATTTTGCAGATGGCCTGTCAAGTGTGCGTTGATATCCTTCATTTGCTTCTCAAATCCTGCCTCGGTCGTCGTTTCGACGACTGAATGTGGCTGCCACCCCTTGCGGCAAGGGGTGAGATCGTGGGTCTGTTGGGATCGTCTCTGTCTCCCCTGCTGTGTTGAGTTCCGATTGATTGCTTCTGTTGCATCATTCGTTAACTTGACTTGGAGGTTGACTCATTTTATCCTGACGCGGCTGCCCTTGCTTCCCAGCAAACCTGTCTTGGCCGCCGCTCAATTCATTGACTTGGCCGTTTCTTATGAACCTTATCGTGGGAATGTGGGAGTCTCCGAGTTCTCTCAAGTGTGATTTTGTCGAGGTGTCTGTAAGGGGGCCCGTTGCTTTCGGAGGGCTGGGCATATATTCCTGATATCTAAGACTTTGCAGATGGCATTTGCTTCTTAAATCCTGCTTCGGTCGTCGTTTGGACGACTGAATGTGGCTGTCAACTCTTGCGGCAAGTTGTAGGATTGTGGTTCTTTCAGGATCGTCTTTGTCTTCTTTGCTGTGTTGAATTCTGATTGTTGGCTTCTGTGCCAATTTTTTGTAAGCTCGACCTGGAAGTTTGGCTTAACATTTCATCTTGACGTGGGTGCCCTTGTTTTTCATCAAGCCTGTCTTGGCCGCCGCTCACTTGTTTGACTTTGGCCGTTGCTTATGTACGTTATCGTTGGATTGTGGGATTTATCGAGATCTCTCAATTGTGCTGTTGTCGAGTTGTCTTTGAGTACGTTCGTTGCTCTCGGATTGCTGGGCATTGGAGGCTTGATTGACTCATCTTTGGTTCTGCTTTGATCTTTCTTGTCGCTGTATAAGAGCTATACACCCTGTTTGTTTGATGGGTATAAGTATGCCCTCCTGCGTGCCCTTTTCTCCGTTGTCTCCTCCCTGTCGCCTCTCCTCCTCCTTGCTGCGCTGTGCATCTTGCTTCACTTGGTGTCTGTCATGTGCTCCGAGTTCGGAGACGAGCATTTTCTCCTGTGTGGACTCGCGTCGGGGCGCAGAGCACCGCCCTGATGGACGCCACGCAAACGCAAAACTAAGGTTGAGGGCTTACCGCCGGCGCCCAGTTCTTTGAAGATTGTGAGAGATTTGAAAGTTCGCTTCGAGAAGCAATATTGTTTTCTACCTGTAGTAGGTTATGCCACATTCGCCAGTGGCGTTTCGGCTTGAACTCGTTCGGGGCCGGGAGCTTAAGATCCATATCAGTTCGGTGAGGACTCGAATGATGGGGAAAGGACTCGATCCAGAACGCTTTGGAGCACATTCACGAAATGGCACATGACAGTTCAGCACGATACAGCACTATACAGGCATTGGCACGGTATAGAGATCAATCCGTTCAGCATTGCTTGTGCCCGTCGCCCAATCATGTGTAATGAAAACATTTTCATCCCGCGCATTTCGATTTTCTTTCCAGATTCGTTGGTCGCTCATGTTTCGCGGGTTCCATCTGTTCTTCCTGGTTGATTTCTGGTAATTTCCTTGTCTTCCCTGTCGCCTTCCCCAATGCTCGAGGGCGAGGGTGTGTTCGCGGAGAGAAGAGGAATAACGATAATCAGGAGGAGGGGGACAGTAGGGCGAGGGGGGCCTCTCGACGGTCGCTTGGGGCATCTGGGCGGCCTCTTAGGGCCTCTCGAGGGCCTCTTGGGGTGCTTGTCGGGGCGTGTTGGGGCCTCCTGGAGTGGGCGGTTCGAAATGTCCGTTCAAGTGTCCCGACTGGGCCCCAGGCCCCCTTCCGCCATCTTGAGGCCATCTTGGGTTGTGGGCCTTTGGCCGTCTCGGGGCCCTCTTGCAGGCCCCTGGGGCCAACATAGGGCGATCTCTGGGGCGTCGTGGGCCTTTTTGGAGCGTCGGGAGGCTCTCTTGGGATTTTGCTGGGGCCATCTTGGGTTGTGATCTGTCTCTCTCTCACTTGGGTGATCTCTTGGGCCATTTTGGGGCGATCTTCTTGGCAGTTTGGGCCGTCCTGGAGCTTCGGGGGGCCGGCGAGGTAGTTGCGTCAGAGTTGTTAACACCCATAATCCAATATTTGTGTGTATGTGTGTATATATACACATATATGTATGAATGTCTGTCTGTGTGTGTATGCATGTGTACATCTATGTCTATGTATGTAGGTATGTATACATGTACATATGTGTGTGTATATGTATGTATGTATATGTACATATACACGACCCATCTCGAAGCCATCTTGGGTTTCTTGGGCCGATCGGTCAGCGACTTGGAGCCCTGTTGGACCCTTGTCGGAGCTTCCTCATGACTTGCTGGAGCTTTTGGGAGGTTGAAGTGCCGCGCGCACGAGGAAATTCATTTTTAACCCGCGTGTCTCGGGCATCTCGCGGGGTGCTGTTCGTCCAGGGACCCCTGGGGGCCGCCCCGCGCGCGCGAATTATTCGTTTACTGCTGATTAGTTACCGGAGACCTTAGGACGCTTCTGGCCCGTTGGGCTAGCGAATTTACGAGGGATCGTGGCCTTCGGGCGTGTTCCCTGGCACGTTCTGTGGGGCGTCCCCTGGGCACGTCGCGCGGCGCGTCCCCTGGCGCGTTCCTTGGTGCGTCCCCTGCCGCTTTCCGTGCCGTGTCGCCCTGGCCCGTTCTGTGGCGCTTCCCGTGGCGCGTCCCCTTTGCGCATCGGCCGGCGCGTCCATTGGCACTTCCCCTGGCGCGTTCCGTGGCGTTTTCCGTCATTGTGCCGCGCGGTGCAGCGCAGAGCTGCGCAGCGCAGCCGTTGGTAGAACACTATGATTCTCTTTCTATTTCTTCTCAGTCTTATGGAGATCGTTATTTGTATTTTTCGTTGGTTTGCTATCCGTGTTTGTATGGCCATTATCATTCTTATGGTTCTTGAGTATTGCTCTTATTGTTATTGATGTTGTTGTGCGTATTTTCTTTATGGTTTTTACTTGTACTTTACGCATCGTTTATAAGCATGTTTTCAATATTTTTTGTTTAACTTTGTTTCAATTCTAGAGCTGTTCTTATCAAGACAAGATCACCATGGTTATATATATGTATATGTATATATTATTCTGATTACTTTCCTTAAGAAAAATATATAATGGTATGCATATTCGTTCTTTGGCATTATATATATACACTCATCAGTCGTGCTTAAAACACTATGAGTCGTCGTATTCTTAGCATGGTTGAGGTGTGCAGATGGCTTGGCGTGCATGGGAACGTTCCTGGTCCGTGTGCGGGTTTGTTCTTCGATCACGTTTACAATGGGTCATGGCGGCAGGGAAGTGGTGGGTGGATGAATTCGGCGAAGTGCGGGTAGGGGGACCTCTTAGCAGATGGCGGGAAGCCTGCCAGACAGCACCTGGCGTTCCGCTGAGCCTCAACGTGCAAGGGGGCCCAGTGGCGGATATAGAATGTGGGCGCTCGCGACGCGTGGGTGCTGGCTGTATTTGGCGCAGTAATGACTTCTCCAGCGATTGCAAGCGCAGACAAGCAGTCGAGCATGCTCGTGTTCTCTGAGTCGTTTTTTCCCGGAATGGGCGGGGGCCCAGGGTTGTCGTTTAGTGGGTGAACCTGTGCCCGGGGCCAATGTGAGGGGATCCAGCGGATTCCCGTTCGATAAAAATCGGGGTGAGGTCCCATTCGGCGTGGAAAATGAGCGCTGCGCGCGCCCGCTTGAGGACAGCGCGCCCCCATTATCGGATTCTCGATAAGTATCGGGGTCCGCTGACCCCGTTTTCCGTTGTAAAGGAAGGCGCGACGCGTGTCTCGAATAATCATCGATAAATATGGGGGTCTGGAAACCGGGCCGGAGGCCCCAGCAGAGGCAACGGGAGGTGAAGGAGGAGGAGGGGGGGGAAGAGGAGGAGGAGGAGGGGAGTACGAGGAAGGGGGGGGGATGATTGGAGGGTGAAAGTGGAGGTCTGGCGCAGGTTCCTGGCAATGGTGACTTTATGGGCCATGCATGGGCGATTCGTCCTCGATTGCTGTGTTCGGCGGGGGGGCCAATTGAAGCTCCCCGCCTGCGCCCGCGCTCGCGACGCGAGGGTGAACGAAGCAAGAAGGCGGGGGGCTCGGGAAAGGCGACGACGGCAATGTGAGCTGAGGGCGCAAAAAGAGAAGGTTGGAATCAACGAAAGCGGTGAGGTGAGTGCCACAATCTGCCCAGCCAATCTGACACGCGGAACACTGCGCCTGTGTTTTGGGGATCTTGAAGGCCTGGGCACAACGTGAATTCACATTGCGGGGACAAGCGCAAAATGTGATTTTACATATTGGGCAAAAGGCACATGTGATTGTTGTAAGAATCTTCATGGGGGGGCCAGAATGTGAATTTACATTGTGGGAAAAAGGAATATGTGAATCCACATTTCGGAAAAAAGGAAAATGTGAATTCACATGTTGGGGGAATCGCGGGGCCCATTCCAAAATTGTCTGGGGGGTCGACACGTCGTCGTTTGGGGACATACGCGGTCATCAATCGCACAATCAAGACACACTTGCACTCCACTTTGCCGCCCCACGCGCCATATGCAAGAACGCCCGCGCGCATGAACGATAGTGGATGGACGGCGCGTCTGCCCGCGCGGGTAACGCGCGGGCACGAACGACCGGACCTCCATGACCGCCAACATTGGATGCCAATCATACCCGATTACATACATGAGCGATACATAGACCATGCGTGGGCCGTTCAGCCCCCAGTGAAGACCCCCTGTTGCAGAGCATTTCTTTCGCCCTCCAAGATGATGATGATGATGATGATGATG
>CAUYUJ010014679.1:96918-109131 GCA_963575745.1 Prorocentrum cordatum
CCGCCGCAGCGGCTAAGGAGAGAAGCCCGAGCGGGAGCCCCGAACCTGCGGCCGCGGCGGCCGATGACGACGACCCCCTCGGCATATTTCCAGTGGCGCCCTCCATCCGCTCCCCGTGGACGCCCTACGCGCAGACCGTCGACAAGGGCGCAGCCAGGGAGGTCCAGAGGGCCACGGACGACGCCGTGCCGACCAGCGCACCGTCCTGGGACCGAGTCGGGGCCAGAGAAGCCCGCGAACCCAACCCATCTCCCTGGCACCAAGGACGCGACCGCCCAGACTCCGAAGACACTGGGGACGGGAAAGGACGCGCCGCGAAGTTGCCCAGGTGGAACCCAGCGCGACTGGAGCCGGGCAGGGGACCCTGGGAGGGCACCAGCGCCGACCGCCGGGCGCGCGGAGGCCTCTTTGACCCCTTGGGTGGCGGTCCCATGTGCAAGTGTTTCCCGGCAGTCGCGAACCCTGACAAAGTGGAAGTCATCCAGGTCAAGATTGCGCGCCTGCAAAAGACGTTAGGGGGCGCCTTCAACGCTATGTGGCACGCGTGGTCCAAACGCGCGGCGCTGGACCATGACGCCATGGGAGGCAACAAGAGCAACCCCCTACTCAACGCACCCGAGACATGCTCGGACTTCATGGGCGCCTGGAGTCGAGCTGGCTACGACGTGTACTGAATGGATCATGAACAGAGGCTCGGAGTAGAGTGGGGCGCCATCCGCCGCAAACGCATGAAGTTCTCCGAGCGTTTCGGTGCCCTTGCACAGGCCCCCGGGGCATCGGGCAGTCGGGGCGCGCCAGCCCCCTGGACAGCAGAGACCCGCAGGGGCGGGCGAGCCGTGGCACAGGCCCCCTGGGCAGCCAGCAGTCCCTCGGGCGCCTCCGGCCAATGGCGCGGCTGGCAGGGCTGGTTCTCATGGGGGCAACGTGACGCCCCATGGACGGACACCGGATGGAAAGGGGGAGGCAAGCGATTCCCCCGGCGTGACGACCACCGCGACTCCGAAAAGCGAGGTCGCTGGTGGGCCTCAAGCGACGCCGCAGCCTAAGGGTGAGTGTCGGCCGCCATCGGACAACAGCCTGCGGCGTGAACAGGTATATGCAGCCTACAGTCCAAGGACACATCGCCACCTTTGGTGTTGGCTTCGGGTTCCCCCCGCCACCGCCCGCAGTTCGCGCTGGCCCGACAGGGCCCGTTTCGCCTCGCTGCGCCCGGCCCGTCGGCCGTAATACTTCGGGGTCGCCCACCGCCGGGGCGGGGGCTGCCCCCCCCCCCCCCGGCGCAGCATAGTTGGACAGCCTCAGCTGGTTAGAGGCGCGTGGGCAACGCGCGGACCCCGCAGCCCACCCGCTGCCACTTTCGGGCGCCCCGTCGCCCCCCCCCCCCCGGCGCCCGACGCATCTCGCCCCCTCTTGCGCACCTGAGCCACGCCCCGAGATGGCAGACGACCCCCGCTGTCCCCTTGACTGCTGCTCGGGAGAGGAGCTGGCCCAGCCAGACGGGAAGCAGGCACGGGTGAGGTTCAGTGCCGGTCCCAGTTTTGTCGCGCCACCGGCGCCTGGTGGGGCCAGTCAGACCCCGGCGGCAGTGCGGCCGCGTGGCAGGAGAAAGACAGCTCCGTGACGGTGCAGTCGTGCACTCTGGGACGGAGAGGCGTGACGGCCTTCGGGAGGCTGCCCGCTCTCGCTGCAGCAGATACGGCCCCCCCCTGTACTTCTGTCATCTCTGAGCAGCCGTTAGCTGCATCCCTGGTAGCCTCGGCTCGCTGGCAGGTGTTGCGAGGCCTGCAATGCAGACTGGCCGACGATACTGGGAACAGCAGGTCCACAGTGGGCAGCGCCTCCCTGGGGGGGGCCTTGCCCATCCATCGCCCTTGCTGGACCGGCGCTCAGACTTTTGCCGAACCCTGAGCAGCCGTTAGCTGCATCCCTGGATTTAGGGCCTGGGCTTCGGCCCCCCCCTGTCCCTCTCCCGACGCCAGGTGCCCCTGGTTGGCCCCTCCGCGTGGATGGCCGGCGATGTCTGTCCCCGCCGCCCCCCCGCGGAGGTCCCGCTCGGGCTGGGCGGCCTGTCGGGATTTCGGGTCCCCGGATCGCGGCGGTGGAGATCGCCCCCTGACGCGGCTGCCCCCTGGTACCTTCCTCAGCCACGCTGGCGATGTTCATCCCCGCCAGTCCGGCTACTGCCGCACTCAGTGCGGCGCCTTACCACGCTATGACAGGCGTGTGACATGGGCCGGGCCCACAGGGCTCTCCACAGGGCCAGCTCTTTGTCCGTGCTCGGGAATGGTGGGCCCCAGGAGTCTCGCGGTCGCCTCGGAGTGGTTTAGCCTTCCGTCTCGCGCAGAGCTCCATCCTGGCTCCGTCCCAGCCGTTCAGGCAGGTCTACGCCGTCATCGCGGTTCTTGTTCAGCTTACCTGGCTGGTATACGCCGATGGCGCGGTCCTGGCCCGTGGCGCCCCCCTGGCGACTCGTGCATCGTTTACCTCGCCTTCGTGGCCACCAGGCGTGAGAGGGGTGTGGGCAGGAAGCTCACCTACGTTCTCGCCTCCACCGTGTGGTCCAACGCCGCAGGGCGCGCGCCGAATTCCCTGGCATTTTGCTCTGGGCTGCACGATGCTCGAGCTTCCCTGGGCGCCCTTCAGCCAGTCAGCCTTCACCTTGCTGCCCCAGCGGCCGCCTTGTGAGCTGGCCCGGCCGGCCCGTTCTGCGCCCTGCAGCTCATTAGGTTTGTTCGCAGCCCCGGGCAACTTCTGTCGCCGCCTGCGCTCTTCGCTCGCGGCCGCGACCGAAAAAGTATCCCCACCAGTTCCAGTGCTGAGACTTCGGCGGTAGGTCCTGCCCTGCCCCTTGCTAGGTAATTAGGCCCGCGCGCGGCCCGCTCGGACCTCACTCGCCGTTGGCTCCTCGCCTTCGGCTGCTAACAACAAAATATCCCCGCCAGTTTGTGGCGCTGCTGAGGTCGCCGGCCCGTCCGCGTTAGGGAATTCGGCTCTTGCGCGGCCCGCTCGGATCTGACTCGCCGCTGGCGCCCTCGCCCGCGGTTGCGACAAAAAGTATCCCCACCGGCCCACCCAGAAACGATGCCCAGGCGAGTTGCCTGTCAGAGTCTCCTCGGATGCCTCTTGGAAGCTTTCTGGAGGCTTCCTGGAGCGTGTTGGGGACCTCTGGGCGGTCCCCGGGGCCTCTTGGAGCGTCTTGGGTGCCCCGGGGAGCCTCTTGGGGCCTCTTGGGGGTCTCTTGGGGGCCTCTTGGAGGCTTTTTGGGTGCCTTTTGGGGCCTCCTGGGCGTCTCTTGGGGCCCTGTTGAGGCGCTCTTGGGAGCCTTGGGAGCGCTCCCTGGGCCATCTTGGAGGAGTTCGATTAAAAAAGATGGGAACTTCAATTGCGGTTCCCCTCGGGGGCTCCAAAGATCGCGGGGGCGCTTTTTGAGCGCTCTTGGGCGCTTTTGGGGCCGTCCGGGGGTTCTCTTTGGGCCCTCAGGGGCCTTTTGGGGGCTGCTTTGAAGCTTTGGGAGGCCATCGGAAGCAAAAAGGCGAGAAGACACAACTCATTGATTTTCCTCCGGTTTTGAAGAATGTTGGCCTGTTGGCGGCCTCCTAGGGATCGAAGCCGTCTTGGGGAACCATATTGAGCCATCTTGGAGGTCGTCTTGCGCTATTTGAGGCCCTCTTGGAGCCATCTGGGGCCATCTTGGGCCATCTTGGGCGCTCTAACTACCTCCGGCGGTCCCCCCCCCTCCCAGGTTCAGGGGAGGGGTCGGGGGAGGGATAAGGGGAAGACACCTCCTTGAAGGGGAAGACTGGCGTTGGAACAGAAACCGCCCTAGACCACCTACTCCCAGAGGGCTGGTGGGAATAAGTTGCTCCTCCCGCGGCTCGCGCCTTGTTCCAGGAAAGGGCTGGGACCCAGGGTTCTCTTTTAGTTTTGTTGCCCCCGGTTTCATGATCTGCGACAGATTTCGGGGTCGAGAAGGGCTTGCGAATTAAAAGGTTGAGGATGTCCCTAGCGAAGCGGTTGAATTATATATACATTTGTCGAGGATGTCTCGGACGAGACGTTGGTTTTGCAGAGATCGGGAAGTCTCGAGCGGGGCCAGAATTCAGGGGACGTCTCCGGCGACATTTCTGTTTTCACATGCCCAGGTCGCCCAGAGGGGACATCTAACATTTGTTTGCAGATGGAGACCTGATTACACGTGTCGAGGCCACCCAGGTGGATATCGAAGGTGGTTGCAATTTGCCCCTTGTCTCAGGCCACCCAGGGGGGTATCTAAAATGGAAACCCTCATTGGAAACGTGTTTTTACATGTCTAGGCCACCCAAAGGAGTATCTAACATGGTGGCCCCGAGCTGAAGCCACGTGTTTTCACGTTTGCTGCGCTCAAGGGCGGCATGGACGCATGTATTTTCACGCGTGTTCCGCTCTGGGGCGAAAGGGACCCACATGTTTTCACGCTTGCTCCGCTCCGGGGTGGGAAGGACCCACGTGTTTTCACGCTTGTTTTTCTTCCGGTCTGGCGCGAAAGGGGCCCACGTGCTTTCACGCTTGTTCCTGTCTGAGGCGCAAGGGACCCACGTGTTTTCATGCTTGTTCCGCTCTGCCGCGAAAGAGACCCACGTGCTTTCACGCTTGTTCCGCTCAGGGGCGAAAGCGGCCCACGTGTTTTCACGCTTGTTCCGCTTTGGCGCGAAAGGGACCTCGTGCTTTCACTCTTGTTCTGCTCTGAAGCGAAACGGATCCACGTATTTTCACGCTTTTTCCGCACGGGGACGCAAGGGGCTCACGTTTTTTTTTCACGATTGCTTCGCTCTGACGCGAAAGGGACCCTGTTTCCAGGCATTTTCCGCCCTCGAGCAAAGTGGACCCACGTGTTTTCACGCTTGTTCCGCTCTGGTGCGAAATGGACCCACGTGTTTTCACAGTTTTCATGCTTGTTCCGCTCTGGGGCGAAAGGGGCCCACGTGCTTTCATGATGGTTCCGCTCTGGCGCAAAAGGGACCACGTGCTGTCACGCTTCTTCCACTTTAGAGCGAAAGGGATCCACGCGTTTTCACATGTGCTCCGCTCTGGGACGAAATGGACCCACGTGTTTTCACGCTTGTTCCGCTCTGGAGCAGAAGGGGCCCACGTGTTCTTACACTTGTTTCGCTCTGGCGCGAAAGGGGCCCACGTGCTTTCACGCTTGTTTCGCTCTGGGGCGAAGTGGGCGCGCGTGTTTTCACCTGTCAGGGCCACCCAGGGGGGATATCCAACATGTGGTCGTCTGGCTATCAAGAGTGGGGGGATCACAGTAGCCAGAAACAAATTAACAACTCGACACCAGGTGTGTGATATCTTGACACGTTCCGTCGTGGGGCCCTTGGGAGGCCTCCCGCGGCCTCCTGGGGAGGCCTCCTGCGGCGAAAGGGACCCGCGTGTTTTCATGCTTGTTCCTCTCGGGGGCGAAATGGACCTACGTGTTTTCACCCTTTGCTCGCTCTGGCGCGAACGGGACCCATGTGCTTTCAGGCTTGCTCCGCTCCGGCGCGAAAGGGGCCCACATGTTTTCACGCTTGTTCTGCTCTGGCGCGAAATGGACCCACGTTTTCTCGCTTGTTCCGCTCTGGAGCGAAATGGGCCCACGTGCTTTCACGCTTGTTCCTGTCTGGCGCGAAAGGTACCAACGTGTTTTCACGCTTGTTCCGCTTTGGCGTAAAGTGGACCCACGTGTTTTCACGTTGTTTTCGCTCTGGAGCGAACGGGGCCCACGTTTTCTCGCGCTTGTTCCGCTCTGGCGCGAAAGGGGCCCGCGTGTTTTCACGTGTC
The DNA here is from genome assembly GCA_963575745.1 of Prorocentrum cordatum. Lineage (NCBI taxonomy): Eukaryota > Dinophyceae > Prorocentrales > Prorocentraceae > Prorocentrum > Prorocentrum cordatum. The sequence continues at coordinate 102,724 of CAUYUJ010014679.1, forward strand.
CGGGCCACCCTGTGGGATAGCTAACATGTGCTCGTCTGGCCTCCAAGAGTCGGGGGGTCAGGAGAGCCAGAATTGGTAAACGAATCGACGCCGGGTGTGTAATGACTTGTCACGTTCCGTCTTAGGGCCCTGGGGAGGCCTCCTGCGGCCTCCTGGGGAGGCCTCCTGCGGCGAATGGGAGCCACGTTGCGTGTTTTCACGCTTGTCCCGCTCTGGCGCGAACGGAACCCATTTGTTTTCACGCTTGTTCCGCTCTGGGGCGAAAGGTACCCACGTGTTTTCACGCTTCTGCCGTTCTGGGGCGAAAGGGACCCACGTGTTTTCACGCTTGTTCCATTCTTGAGCGAAAAGGGCCCATGTGTTTTCACGCTTGTTCCGCTCTGGGGCGAGAGGAACCCACGTATTTTTCATGCTTATTCTGCTTTGGAAAGAAAGGGACACACGTGTTTTCACGATTGTTTCGCTCGGGGTCGAAAGGGGCCCACGTGCTTTCACGCGTGTTCCAGGTCGGCCAGGCGGATTTCTAAGATGAGGATGTGTTGAGGATTCCTCGGCTGAAGTTTGGGTATTCACGTGTCAAGGTCGCCCAGGCGAATCACTAACATGAGAATGCGCTGGGGATGTCTAGAGCGAAGCGCTTGTTCTGCAGGATTTGTTGAGGATGTTTCGAGCGAGGGCCTGGACTGCACCGAAAGTCTTCCTCTGCATGATGTGTCGACGATGCCTCTTGCGAAACGTTTGTGTTGAATTGTTTGAGGAGGTGTCGTGCGGGCGCCTTGTCGTCGTCTGGGTGCGTTTCGATTCGGTTCGGGTTCGCTCCCTCCCCCGTCGGTTCGTCCCACTTCAGAACTGAAGCAAATCTTGAGTTCGAGCTGGTTGAGTGCACCGTAAGTTACGACTGCAACCTGTTTTGGGCGAGCCATGCGGGTAGGCAGATTGATCTTAAGATCCAGGTCGGTTCGGACAGGATTGAGGTGCCACGGATGGTTTGGTCCACAACGCAACAAAGATCAGCACAGTTCAGCACAGCATGACGCAGCACAGGGCAGCACAGCACTTATCAATAATAATTTACGCCAAATCGCGGCCCTGGTTATTTACGAGGGGCCCTGGCACCTCCGAATGCGGTTCCCTCCTCAGGCGACGCCGTGCACTTTCAGGGTGGTGAGCCGAAACGTATTCGTCTTGGTTTGTCTTGTGTCGCTCTGATTCCGGTTGGTTCGGCCTTCGTCTCGGTTTGTATCGTTTCGGTTCGTCCTGATGCGGTTCATGGCGTTTTGGCTCGCTGAGCTTCGGTCCGTCCACTCTCGGTGCGTTTCGCGTCGGTTGGGAGTCGCCCCCTCCTGGTTCGTCCCGTTACGGAACAGCTGGTCGAGCTTCCCGCGCGTGTCGATTGCGACCAGCTCGCGATATGCGTTCAGGCAAGTCGATTTTAAGATCCATATCAGTTCGGTCAGAATTCTGATGCATCCACAACGCAATAGAGTACAGCAGTTCAACGCGTCATTGCACATTTCAGCTCATCACAGCACAGCACAATACAGCCCCTGGCAAGGTACATCACCAGCGTTGCCTTTCGCATTGTAATTTTGTAGTGTTTCGAAATATTAACATGTTCCACATTTTTTATATCCGTTTACTGGTTCGTGGGTCGAAAATTGAGTTTCAAAGGGAAAGTTTTGGGCTTCATATTGTGTCCCTGGCCTCCGGTTTACAACACGTCCTGCTCCCGCCTGGTACTTCCTCACATGTTTTTCAACATTGCGCTCTCGCGCAGGTTGTCTGCACAAGTTATGCAGGATTCGAGCTCTCGCGTGCCAGTTCCTTCGCAATTTACTGAGACGCTGCGCCTTCGACACTCAGGAGTCACGCTCGCGTTCTGGCCTTTCTGACGATTTACTTGGGAGTCGCGCGATCGCTCGAGACTTCCTCGCGATTCATGCGAGAATTACGCTTCAGCAACCCGCCTGCTCGACCTGGCCGCCTGGGCCTGGCTTCCCGACCCGCCCGTTAGGGTTTACCCGCCCCCCGATTTGCCTGGCTGGTTCTGCCACGTGTTGTCAGCTCCCAGCCTTCCTCCTGCTAGACGCTAGACGTCTGTCGTGCTGCATCCTTTTTCCTCCCTCGTGTCGCTTCCTTCAATACGCGTTCCTTCGCCGGTTTTAGGGGCTGCGCACAATACGTGTGGCGGGTAAAAAAGTATACCCACAAGAGGGCACGATCGAAGCTGACGAGGGCGGGTATCAAAGGTTTTGGTTTATACGTGTTGTACGGCACGCGAGCAGATCACACCGAACAGTCTTGAATTATTGATCCCCACATCTTAAGTTGGGTTCTTGTTTTCTCTGCCTTCCCTGCGCAGGATCTCTCCTCCTCCCTCCTTCTTCACCACTCACTCATCCACACACAAACATCATCATCATCATCATCATCATCATCATCATCATCATCATCATCATCATCATCATCATCATCATCATCATCATCTTTATCACCATCATCATCATCATCATTTTCATTTTCATTATCACTATCATTATCATTATCATTATCATTCTCATTATCATTTATCATTATCATTATCATTATCACTATCATTATCATTATCATTATCATTATCATTCTCATTATGATTATCATTCAAATTCTCATTCTCATTATCATTATCATTATTAGTATTATTATTGTTATTATTATCATTATCATTATCATTATCATTATCATTATCATTATCATTATCATTATCATTATCATTATCATTATCATTATCATTATCATTATCATTATCATTATCATTATCATTATCATTGTCATTATCATTGTCATTCTCATTCTCATTCTCATTCTCATTCTATTCTCAGTATCATTATCATTATCATTATCATTATCATTATCATTATCATTATCATTATCATTATCATTATCATTATCTTTATCATTATCATTATCATTATCATTATCATTATCATTATCATTATCATTATCATTATCATTATCATTATCATTATCATTATCATTATCATTATCATTATCATCCTCATCATCATCATCATCACCACCACCACATCATCATCACTCAAACACGCACTCACACTCCCTCGACCCTTCTCACTCACTCATAACTTATTCACTATCCCAGTCATTTGTTCACTTCTCCTGAGAAGCTCATTCACTCACTCAGAACTACCGCTAAGTGAATTGTGAGGAAGTACCAGGCGGGAGTCCCCTACCTATGGAGCCCGCAGATCATGTTACAAATCTAAGCGGGTCATCGAAATTTTCAAACGGTCATCGAAATTTTGGCGTCCTCAGGCATGAATATGGAGGAAGCCCGCAGCGGGAACTTCGTGTATGAGTGAACTGTGAGGAAGTCTCAGGCGGGAGCTCCCTTCCTGTGCGGCCCGCAGATCATGTCATTAATCTTAGCGGGTCATCGGGATCCTCTAACCCTCGACACTTTTGGCTTCTTCAGGCTTGATTATGGGGGAAATCTCGAGAGGGAGCCTCGTTCGTGAGTGAATGGTGAGGAAGTCTCAGGCGGGAGCCCCCTCCCTGTGGAGCCCGCACATCATGTCACGAATCCGAGCGGGTCATCGGAATGGTTTAATTGTTGTCACTTTTGGCTTCCTAAGGCCTGAATGTGGAGGAAGTCCTGAGCGGGTACTTCGAATGTGAGTGAATTGCGAGGACATCTCAGGCGGAAACCCTCTCCCTATGGGGCCCGCGGATCATGTTGGTAATCCTACGGGCTCATCGGAATCTTGTATGTGCTGTCACTTTTTGTTTCCCCAGGGCTGAATTCAGAGGAATTTTGGAGCGGAAGCCTCGTCTGTGAGTGAATTGCGAGGAAGTCTCAGGCGGGAGCGCCTTCCGTATGGGGCCTGCATATCATGTCATTCACCTGAGCTGGTCACCGGTATCTTGTAACAGTCGTCACCATCAGCCGTTTCAGGCTTAAGTATGGAGGAAGTCTCGAGCGGGAGCCTCGTCTGTGAGTGAATTGTGAGGAAGTGTCAGGCGGGAGCCCGCTCCCTATGGGGCCCGCATATCATGTGATTACTCCGAGCGGGTCATTGGAATTTTGTAACAGTCGCCATTTTTGGCTTTTTTTCAAATTTGAATACGGGGGAAGTCTCGAGCGGGAGCCTCGTTGGTGAGTGAAATGTGAGGAAGTCTCAGGCGGGAACCCCCTTTTTGTGGGGCCCGCAGGTCGTGTTATTTATCAGAGCGGGTCATCGGGATCTTGCAAGTGTGGTCGCTTTTAGCCCCAGGATTGAATATGGAGGAATTTTGGAGCGGAAGACTCGTGTGCGAGTGAATCGTGAGGAAGTCTCAGGCGGGAGCCCCTTCCGTATGGGGCCTGCAGATCATGTTATAAAACCGAGCTGGTCAACGAAATCATGTTTCAGCCTCTTCAGGCTTGCATATGCAGGAAGTCTCGAGCGGTAGCCTCGTTTGTCAGTGAATTGTGAGGAAGTGTCAGGCGGGAATGCCCTCCCTATGGGGCCCGCGCATCATGTGATTACTCCGAGCGGGTCATCGGAATTTTGGAACAGTCGCCACTGTTGGCCTCTTCATGCTTGAATATGGAGGAAATCCCAAGCGGGAGCCTCGTCTGTGAGTGAACTGTGAGGAAGTCTCAGGCGCGAGCCCCTTCCTTGTGGGGCCCGCAGGTCATGTTATTAATCCGAGCGGGTCATCGGGATCTTGTACCTGTCGTTACTTTTGGCTTCCGCAGGCCTGAATATGGAGGAAGTATCAAACGGGAGCCTCGTCTGTGAGTGAATTGCGAGGAAGTCTCAGGCGGGAGCCTCTTCTTTCTGTGGCCCACATTTCATGTTGGTAATCCGAGCGGGTCATCGGAATCTCATAACTGTCGTCATTGTTGGGCGCTTATAACTGTCGTCCTTGTTGGGCGCTTGAGGATTGGAAATGAAGGAAGTCTCGAGCGGGACCCTCGTCTGTGAGTAATTTGTGAGGAAGTCTCAGGCTGGAACCCCCTCCTTGTGGGGCCCGCATTTTGTGTTGGTAGTCCGAGCGTGGTCGTGCCAATCGCGTGGCTGTCGTCACTTTTGGGCCCCTCGGGCTTCATCCGAAGTGGAGGAATTCGCGCCTGGCCAGCTCTGTTGCCCCCACTACCTACCGCAGGGAATTTGGCTGCAGGTGCACGGCTTCAACGGGTTTCCGATTTACCAGGAGGTCGCCGGGATGCTGCGACAAAGCGCCGAAGGATGAGGGCGGCGAGGCCGAGGCGCGGGCGAGGTGGCAGAGCTCGGGGCCGAACGTCGTGCGCCGCTCGGGGTTCACCCTGACGCACGCGTCCTGCCTCACTTCCGCGCCTTCGCAGGGCCATGAGCTGTGCAAGGGCGTCGCCGTCGACTGCGCGAGGGGCGAGGAAGATGGCCGCGCGGGCATGTCCGACGAGCAGTGGTGGCCGCACCTTTGCGTCATGTTCTCCCGCACCACGCGCGCGCGGAAAACGCTGATCTCGCGGCCGCCCTCGCGCGAGTTTCTGGAGCGCGGGCCGCTGGCGTCCTTGCGGAAGGGGCTCAAGCAGCTCAAGGCGACGGGCGAAGACCTCCAGGGGTGAGGCGGAGCGGCTTGCAGCGCGGCTGGGCTTCGCGCTGCCCCCCGCCGGATTGCGGCCGCGCCTGCCTCGAGACCTGCCGAGTTGCCCCGGCGGTCTGGCCCGTGGGGTTGTCCCGGCGGCTTGCCCGCGCGCTCCAGCGGCCCGCGGGGTCGCCCCAGAGGCGTGGCCCGCGGTGTTGCCCCAAGGCTTCGTGATTCAGCCGTCGGCGAACGCGCGCGCGCGCTGGCCGAAGCGGCGACGGCGCCGAGGAAAATCGAGCTGCTTGCCCCGATCACGGGAAAAAAGAGGTGTGCATGGGGAACAGGCAGGGGGGGCGGTGAGGAGCGGGGAAGGGGTAGGGGGAAGGCGATGATGAGGAGGAGGTGGACGAGGAGGAGGAGGATGAGAAAGGGGGAAGAACGGATACATTAAAGGAGGGAAGCAGGGCGGAGCAGAGGGCGAGAGGAGGGTGTCCGCCAGGGCGAGGAGGACAGGACCGAGGGCAAGCTAAACATATTATCGTGTGGGGTCCTTCCGTCGTAGTAGTAGTAATAGTAGTAGTCGTAGTCGTACTAGTAGTAGAATTAGTAGTCGTAGTAGTAGCAGTAGTAGTAGTAGTAGTAGTAGTAGTAGTAGTAGTAGTAGTAGTCGTAGTAGTAGTAGAAGTAGAAGGAGAAGGAGAAGTAGAAGTAGTATAATCAATAGTAGTAGTAGTAGTAGTAGTAGTAGTAGTAGTAGTAGTAGTAGTAGTAGTAGTAGTAGTAGTAGTAGTAGTAGTATTAGTAGTAGTAGTAGTAGTAGTAGTAGTAGTAGTAGTAGTAGTAGTAGTAGTAGTAGTA